>JASVER010000106.1:2175097-2380792 GCA_030449065.1 Oceanodroma leucorhoa
GGGCGTGGCCCTGGGGGGCGGCTGCGGGCGGGCGGGCGGGGGGCGTTGCTAGGGCGACGGGCGGCCGAGCTACGGGGGCGACMAGGCATCTCCCCAGGGGTGGGGGGCGCGGGCGGCCGTCTCACCTGAGGGGAGCCGGGGAGGGCAGCGGGCGGCTGCCGGGGGCGGGTCAGGTGTAGCGGCCGTTCCCGCTGCTGGGCGCGGGAAGGACGAGGCCGCCGGCACCTCAGCCGGGGCCGGAGGGGGTTTCCTGGCCGGAAAGGGAGCCYGTTGAGTCGCCGAGCGGCGCGACCTGAGGGCGGTTGGAGGCTGCCACCTGAACAGCCCCCACCGAGACAGAGAGCGTTTTCCACAGAAACTCGGTGGCGATATGGTGCGGAGCTCCTCTCCTCTGTCCGAAAAAGTTGTGCCCAGTACGGCTTCAAATGTAACAACTTCGAAAGTGCTGGAGCAGACGCCCTTCGCTACCTGAGATACGCAAACACGCCGGCCCAAAATTGTTGAAATTTTCCTTCATCGTGAGGAAAAATAATACCTTTTCCTCAGGTTTGGCCACATGCGAGGTGCCATCCTGCCTCACCACCTTGCCTCTGCTGTGCTACACCCGCCGGAGGCCGCAAGCCTCCTCTCCACAGGGCCAGCCCAGTGCTTTAATGGGGTGTGCCGTCCCAGGCAACCATCGCCTGCTCTGTGCAAGGGTGCAATTAGCATTTGTCACGTCTACGACATACAACACTCAATATACAACATCCAGCAACCCTCAGGAAATTAAAATGCTTCTGTCCTGATTGCAGCCATAGTCCTGCCGCGTTGTAAGCACCCCCTGCAAACKTGCCATAAAAGACCACATTTTTTTAGCACAGGCGTGTGGTTTTTCATTCCCAATTACTTACGTCTCCTAGCCTTAATTGTGCTGACTGCATTGGGCAGGGTAGCGTAATATTTAATTTTCATTACTTACATAAACCGGGGATGCATAAAGTAGTGTGTGAGCAGCATGTAAAAATGCACGTTCCGTTGCGTAAGTGTAATTGTTTTCTGTTTCTTGACAYGCCGTTAACTGTATATTCCAAAACAATTTTTTTTTTATTGTGAACTTCTTTCTCTGCAGCTCATGAATAAACAAACCACGAAGCATACCAGACTTAAGAAAAAGGAAAACCACAGAAGGCAAAATGGAAGAGCTGTACGCATCTATGCACTATTAAAAAGCAATATGAATCTTGAGTCTAACAAAAATACTGCGATTGCAAGCTCTAAAGAAACAAAAAAAAAATGGCATTAATCTTTTATTCTATAATGCTATTATCAGTATGTATTTATTTTTAGGCTAATTCAGATCAAGGACTGAAAAGCGTGCGTGACCACAATCATGCACAACTCACTAAATTAACCATCCTCTGGTGAGGATTCCCAAAGTCTATTCAAAGAATGATGGGGKTTTTTTTACATACTACCAGTGTTTATAAATTAATTCTCTTAATTAACCAAATAGTAAAGATAAAGCTACCATACTCCTGACAGTAAAACAACATCCATTGTATCTTAACTGAATGTATGAACTATAGCTTAATAAAACATTAAAGTTTATTCCACAGAACAAACAATATATACCTATATTTATAGTAGTAGAAAATTACTTCAGTGACTTTAGTAGAAATTACCCTAACACAACTGAAAACACCAAGAAGGGATCTCAAGATGTGGCGTAGTTACAACTTCTAAGATGTGCTTCTTGTTACCCATAGATTTGTGGCAGTCTGGGCTACCCTGATGTTTTGACACCTCGCTTTAAAATAAGTGAAAAAAATTACTTTTTTTTTTTGGTCCTTTTGTTGCCTGCTGTTGTGGTGAAACGTGGTCCTTACCTCGCCCTGACATTTTAGACCTGTTCCGGCAATGTCCAGACATGTCCAGACGTGTCCAGATATTTCACCATTGTATTTCCTCATGTTATTTTCATTTGAGAGCTGTTAACTGTCAGCTCTTACCTGAGCCTAGAGACAGAAAGGGTAATTTTCAATAAAACATGCATTTTAGTTTAAAAAATCCAATTTTTTATAATGAGAGTGAGGGGGTGGAAAAAAAATCCAAGGAAGCAGACCCACCTTTTCCCTCTGAGGTTCTTACTCAACTCCAAATATTTAACCCATAATAAATAAACGTATCCTCAAGTCTTGGCAGGGGAGAAATGAGTGTCAGTCAAGAGACTGATGTGCTGTCCAGACGTGTGCTACGTTTGCCCGGGAGAGGGACAGATGTTTGTGGGACTGGGAAAAAAAGCCCCTATACTGCGGTTGAGAGCGAGGTTGGAGACACGMTCTCCTTCGCAGTGTTTGTGAGGGGCTACCTTTAGCTGGTCCCTGCGCAGCAGCATGGTGTTTGAGTCCTGTTCCTCGGTGCGACCCTAGGCAATGTGTAGCGAGTTGAGGCACTTCAGCAAGAGCTTTCCCTAAAGAAAGCATCCAGAAGTCACCTTAAAATCTCTCTATGACTCTTATTATGCATGTTTCAATTTTGTGAGTCATGTAGTTGGAGAAACCCCCAAGGTACTGATCCCTTACTTATCCTTGCTTCCACTGGGTTGTTTGGCATGCAGTACCCAAGGACTTTAAAAAAAAAAATATCTACGGGACCTCTGAACACTGGAGAGCAATATCCCGATCTAGAAGTCTTGCCCTCTGTCTTGGCATAGGAACTGGAGCAAGGGGTCTTCCCTATTTAATGACATATGTTAATTAACCAGATGGCAAGATCATCAGCAAGCTGCCATGAGTTCTCTCTACTCCATTTCACAGGTACTTGGCTTACAAAATTGTTATGAAAATTTACCATCCAGCCAAGCCAAACAAACAACACCCCCAATATTATTTTACATGCGTGTCAAAAGAAATAACTTGCCGCAGGCAAAGTGGGTGAAGGAATTTTACGAGGCTGTGTCTGATCCTCCCTCTCCCCTCCCTCAGACAGTTAAAGAAATGTTTGTATGATGAAAGGGGTAAGGGAGCAGAGGACAGCTGGTTAGGAATTAATGAAATGTTTGAGCATTATCATGCGATAATGGATTTAGCTGACTGTTTGCCAGTGTTCAGATCTAGTGTGAATTGCTTTATATGAAACGCAGGGATTCCTAGATTATCCAAACCTCATGAGACTGCTGCTGCTCCTAAACCCTTGAAAGCTGTGACTTTAAAAAAAGGTAATTTTTCATCTGGATGGACAAAAGCCCACGGGATTGTTTTGACTTGCTTTCAGACTTAATGATGTTTGACACAGCCAACTCTTCGAGGTGTCTCCTAATGGGGAGYGGCCACGGGTTTGGGAAGCCTGAGGCTAGACTTGAAGCAAATCTGAGCACCCAGAAGCCCAGGTGAGGTCTCCCAGCCAGGACACTTGTAAACAGGACATGAAAAATGAGTCTCAACTTTTACATGTTGAGTTGGCCTGTAACTTATCCCCAGGGTATCTCTCACAAAGGGTGAGATGGGAAGCCAGTGCTCTGGGCTTGAAACTGCTGTTTATCCTCTTCCCATCTTCCCCCAACATATGCTGTCATTAAACTGGAACTTTAATGGCTGTGTAAAATGGCCCTTGTCCCTTGATGCTCCCCCCCTCCCCCCCCAAAAGCATTGGGATGCTTCTGGTTTCTGCTTGTCGGATGCGGGCTGTAGACTTGCAGCAAGCCAACCAAAGATACTTTGTCTGGACGCAGACAAGTCATGGACAGCAGGATACTGTGTGCGAGTTTGTGACTGGGACCCAGGAAGGCAGATTTGCTGGTCAATTTAGGTTGCCTGTGGTAGCCAAAATTGGCTTTGAAATCTGGGAGCCAAATGGCTTCAGACAGGACCTGCAGGTATAAAGAGCGTGACCCAGCCCTTTGCCCTGTCTCATGCCCAAAGTTCACCCATCTGGAGCCAGTTGGCTCCTGTCACCCTAGATCAATGTCAACGGTCCTAAGCAAACAAGGCGGTGCAGATGTAGGGTCTCTTTGCCTTTCTCCTGGGCTGAAACCTGGAGTAAAAGCAGTAGCTATACCTTCCCACACCAACCCCATATTGAAAATAAACGGCTCATGATGGAGACTCAAGATGAGAGCAGTTATGTTGGCAAGATGCYAATACAGGCTGTAAGATGCGTTTGCTGCTGCTGCCACTTTTGAGATCTCATCATGAGTTCATGCCTTGAAGAATGAGAGCTCTCTATCATTATTTTCCTGGTTTGCACAGCTAAAAAGTGGTATTAACGGCTGCAAAATTATCCTGCCTCTTGAATTTATGTGGTCTATAATTATCTTCACAATAAAACTGCAAAGAATTAAGCTCCAGTGCAGTTTATAGTTGACAAGGGATGACCTGACAGGCCTTCAAGAACAGAGGCTTTCAGTTCTCACTTAAGCACCAAGAGCAGTTAAAATGCTGCTAGACAGCATTTGAGAACCGCAGGGCTTGTTCAGTTCAGTCACTTCTTCCCTTGCAATGGAGAGATGAGAACCTCTCTTCTTTTATGCTATTTACTCTTTCTGTTTCTCTCTGCTTGGGCAACGAGCTGAGATTAGTCAGTTTTCCTTCCGAGCTGCCTCATATTAAACCATGACTATGATGTTTATGAGGTTTCCATTGCTGCACAGGGATATTTGTAGTTTGGTCTCTCTGTTTTTACTCAAAGCCAAATTGAAAAATGGATACATTTTAATAGTATTAGGTTTGCAAAGAACTAAAATCCTGAACCAAAGCCTGAAGTACAGGAGGCTGTTTAAATCTGAGATGATTTTCAAGTGACTTCATTCACATTAGCCTTACTCTGGTGAAAACTGGCTGGTATTATTGCCAGTTTACACTGGTGAATACAGAAAAAAGACCAGCTAGTTTTCTGCCTGCACAGGCTCCTGCAGCCTGCCGGAAAGGCAACTTTACTGACGTTTCACCTGAGAGATCTTGGTTCCTTAATGCTTTCTCATAACAACACAACATTTCATGGATTAATTTGTAGATGATAGCCAGTTGGGCTAGTCCAGTACAGAATAAAATATCGAATTTTATCTGGCCACAACATGCTTAGTCTGTAGCTCTAGACACTAAAACATGACCTCTAGTTAACTGAGCATTTACCCCTATTCACGCTGCCTTCTTGTTTTGCAGCCTTTTAGCTACAGCTGGATTCAAACTATGCAGGTGTTATTGGGCACGTCTGTTTTGATCATCCAGGTGGGACCTGAAGCCTCTATAGCCTTCCTGGAGGACTCACTTTACTCTTTGCTCTGCTAAGGCCTGTTACAACCACGTGTTGTGATTTATCTCATCTCTCCCCTTGCCTAATCGGTCACGTACCTAATCGGTGTTTGCAATATTCTGGGTCCCAGCATAGACAGGATTTCAAATTGTTTAGCCCTGTGTCATCAAAGCTGCATCTGGAAAACCGGCAGTGTTCTCTGTATTTTTGGAAAATCCTAGGAAACAACTCAAAAGGAGCTACACCTAAGCTAGTGACTTCTGCAGCTATGACTCAGTGTTAGCAGAGGTCCATGAGCAGTTGCAAAAATAGACACTGTTGTGCTGACTATATTCAGGTTTTTTTAACATTCCCCTGAAAACATGAGTAACACTCACCTGGGTGATGGAAAAGTGAGTTGGATTGGCACTGGTTGGCAATGGGATGGAAAATTAGTATGTAAAGAACCTAGTGATTAAGATAATAAAAACAATGTTAAGAGTCTTAGGTGAAGCCAAGTTTTATAGCCCTCGAGCTTTTAATTGTGAAATTGTTGGCTCTCATTTTGTTTCTGAAATAGAAATCTATTTAAATGACTTAAGCAACCCAAGTTTCAAGAATAACCCTGAGCAGGCTGTTGTTGTAGTTGTGACTGAGAAACTGAAATGAGTTGGGTGAATACTTTTTATTCTAATTGCTTGAATTTTCAAACACAACCAAACGACTGCAGATGCCGAAGTGTTTCATATGAAAGTAATTTTCAACTTTGAGGAAAAAATAAAATGCATTTCCAAAGTCCAAAGTTCATCATAGTGGAAATTAAAATCCCCAGCAAAATACTGAGATTTTTTTAGKGTTCTTTTAATTGCATCCCCCCCTAAAAGTTGGGTGAAAACTGACAAATTCACAGKTTTTGGAATGAACTCAAAACAGTTGTGTTCAACAATTTTTCCCTTTTCCTAGAACTGAATATCCCCCCAGTCATCAATTTTCATGCAGTGTTTGATTTGGGGAAGTCCCTCTACCTGAACCACAGTGTGGATGCTGCACRCTGCTGTTCTTGGTGTCTGGTTTCACTTTACAGCTAAAATGATTGAAAAGCTAGTTTCTTCCCTAAGGAGAAACTTTTCCTTTCCTTCTCATCCACTGATTGTATATGCTCAAGATGAGTCAGTTCATCTAGCTGATTTGGTGGGAAACCCTACATAAAAAAAGGAATAGTTTTCTGCTGGATAAACCACGCACATTGACTCATGCGACAGTCCTCAACCTTGTTTCAGCTTGCAGAGGCTGGCGGATAATGGTCAGGCCCTTTCACATAATATTGTCTCTCCCGGGGTTTCATAGAATCATGGAATRGTTTGGGTTGGAAGGGACCTTTAMAGGTCMTCTAGTCCAACYMCCCTGCMSTGRGCAGGGACATCTTCAACTAGATCAGRTTGCTCAGAGCCCCGTCCAACCTGACCTTGAACATTTCCAGGGATGGGGCATCTACCACCTCTCTGGGCAACCTATGCCAGTGTTTCACCACCCTCAGTGTAAAAAATTTCTTCCTTATACCTAGGCTAAATCTACCCTCTTTTAGTTTAAAACTATTACCTTTGTCCTATCACAACAGGCCCTGCTAAAAAGTTTGTCCCCATCTTTCTTATAAGTCCCCTTTATGTATATTGAAAGGCTGCAGTAAGGTCTCCCCAAAGCCTTTTCTTCTCCAGGMTKWAYAACCCCAGCTCTCTCAGCCTTTCTTCACAAGATAGGCGTTCCATCCCCCTGATCATTTTTGTGGCCCTCCTCTGGACCTGCTCCAATAGGTCCATGTCTTTCCTGTGCTGAGGACTCCAGAGCTGGATGCAGTGCTCAAGGGTAAGTCACCCTCCAGTTCTCACTTCTGACCCCTATAAAAACAGCTGCACTTTCCAGTTCCTTCTCAAGCAATTTCATCATCTTCCTCAAACACCTCCTAGATCTTCCCAAGGCTACAACACAACCTGCTGGAGGGGGACCCGGCAGTGGCACTGCTCTTTTGTAGAGCTGTGTGTGTGAACACTATGCCAACAGCGAAGAAACCAGGAAGGTAATAGAGACATGCTTTTCTGCTGCTCTTCTTACTTGGGCAATCCTATCAGTTCAGCAGCTTCTTTTTTATTTTTAAAGGGAGCCTAGCAACTAAGCTCCTAATTTAAGTACCTCAAAGACCCAGGGCTGCTTTGGTGGGACAAAAAGTGCTGTATTACTGTTTTTTTTTTTCCTATTATTAGTGAATAAAATGCAGCAGGGAGTATTTTCTGAATATATCAGAAAAGAAATAAAGATCCTTTCTCCTTGAATGGGTCTCAGCCCGTTTTTCTGGACTGGCAATGCATTTATGCTGGGTACAGATGGATGCTCTCCATAAGGACACCTTAGCACTCACCTGGGCCAGAGCACAGAAAGACGACAGAAGCTCAGAAGGTGAGTATTTGAATGGAGATTATTTGCAACCTCAAGAGCAGACTCAAGAGATTACGGCTTAAGATAAAGAAGTTAATAAAACTGAGAGGAGAGAAAGTTCCTCGCAATGAGGTTATTTGGGAGGTTTAACAAGCTCCCCAGGGAAGCACTGTTGCTGCGGAGAACTTTGAGAAGAGACAAGGAGAAATGTTTTTGAGGAGTTTGGATTTTTCCTGTCAAGTAATCAGTTCTATTTCTGCAAAAAAAGGCCCTCCCCAGTCCCAATTAAACAAGAACTGGCCTGAATGGATTGCTCCAAATTTGAACAAAATATTTTTTTTCCAGCTGGCAAAAGTTTCATGTATTTTCCTCGCTCTGTTTTTTTTTTCCTGTTAGTGGTTTTGGTCAGACCAGAAGCATATGTTGCAGAATCCGCCAGAAAAAATGTTTTCACAATTGATATTTTCTTAAATGCCTTTCAAAAATTGCCAGTCAGTGCCCTTGGAGACAGAAATCCTCTCTTCAGTGATACAACAGGTACAGAGCAGACACCAGCCACCTCCCGTTTTTTCTTATCATCTATCAGACCCAAACTGGAGACCTGCTGGTCCTGGCTCTGTAGTTCACTCTGTCTTTCTCCTCTCTTCTGAGACGCCGAACAAGCCCATGACGTTGCCTTTAGAGGTTTATTTTTTGACCCCTGATGAGCAACACTGTTCCCCACGACCTCTCAGTGTGGTTTGGTGAGGCTGTGGTTGGAGTGTGGCTGGAGAAGTTCAGAGGAGTATTCAGGGACCATGGGGCACTGAACTGAGCTGAAATTTAGATTGTTTTCTCCTAATAGATAGTCCTGAAAATGACCTGTCAGATGGCCTCGTCCTTTCATATTGATCTTCAATCACCCTGCTGCACAAACTCTTCCTCTTCTGAGAAGGGCGAGTGTGTTTTGTAGGGGATGTCAGCTTTATGTTGTCCCTTCTGGCTTGTTTTGAACTTCACTTCCCAGAAATGAAAGATGCTGCAGTTCTGCTTCCCTTCCACTCCCTTCCCCCCTCCTTGCTCTGCTTGCTGCTAACCAAGTATTCCCGTAAACCATTTCTTCTTCCAGGTCTGTGCCTTGCTGTTGACTGCAAACTTCAACCAGAAGTTTTCCTGTGGTTTAAGCMGATACAAGCTTTCTCCACCATGTGGATTTCCTCATATCAAACACCACAAAATCCATATTCCAGATGAGCCACTTGCAAATCTCCTCCTCTAAGCACTTATTTTAACAAACTTGCAGCATTTCATCCACTCTGTGATTTTGATCTCCCTCTGAAATGCAGCTGAAGCCAAGACATTTAGAAGTCCTTTTAGGAAAGGGGCACGCTGTTGGACCAACCTCACATCCTTAGAAAACTGGCATAAAATTCAGAGACAGGGACAAGCATATAAATTGGARTCCCCAATATTTCCAGGGCTTGGAGGCAGAGGCTGCATTTGCACACCTGAAGCTGTGTTTTGCCTCAGCCCTCTGAGCTCTGTCTGAATTCTGTGCTTGAAGCCAGCCCCAGGAAAACTTACAGCTGTTCAGACCTTTGCTTTCGATCTGTACATGACAAAAAATGCAGAGCTGGTTGTAGCAGACCTTTGGCAACCATGTTGTTAATGACAGGAAGAAAGTGAAGCTGTTCAGCTGATCCATGACCGTTTCTAACTCAGCCCATCATGTATTATTTGAACAGCAAAAAACTTCAAAAAGATTTCACACATTGCAGGGACAGATATTCCACCACCCGTCTCACTGGCGGTTGGCATGATTTACCTTTTTATAGATCAGAAAT
The DNA here is from genome assembly GCA_030449065.1 of Oceanodroma leucorhoa. Classification (NCBI taxonomy): domain Eukaryota; kingdom Metazoa; phylum Chordata; class Aves; order Procellariiformes; genus Oceanodroma; species Oceanodroma leucorhoa. Next base: position 2,184,562 of record JASVER010000106.1, read on the forward strand.
AGCGCGCAGGTGCAGAAATTCCCATTATTTTTAGGGTACAAGATACTTTCTGTGTGTGTGTGTGTGTGTGTGTGTTGCATTCATTGACTTTACTTTCTCTCTAATGACCTATGAGTGTCTCTTGTCTCATGGAATTGAGTGTTGTTTGCTTGTTCACAGTTTCCTTTCCTTCCGTTATCCAGCAAAGAAAGTTTGCTTAAGTGGCTTTTGTGAACTCTTTCAAGATCCCCAGAAGGATGATACAGGAAACAGAGAGTTTCCTTTCTATACAAACTTCTAGGGTGTTCCCATAATAGCCTGAAATTTATCTGCACTCAACAGCCTGCAATTGGACAAAAAATTAATGAACTGTCAAGGGATCAGGCAAAACACAATTAACATATCAGAGAGAGGAGAGCTTGCAATAAAAAAGAATCCTCCACTTACATAGCACCTTTTATCCCATGTTGCCAAACACTTTCCTTTCTATGTTTCCAATTACTTTACAAGTTGGCCATGCTTTAACCATTCAGCCTGAAATTTTCCATAATTGCTCCCTGCCTCAAGTTGAATACATTTTTTCGGAGAGGAGTGAAGAGGGAAAAGTTACACAAAAAAAAACCCTCTTAAAAAGGTGCAGTCATATTTCACTGAGATTAAAGCTAAAGAATTAGTTTTATGAATGTTTAAGCTTTTTCCCTCTTTATTTTGAAGAGCACTTTTGCACTGCAGGAGGCTGGAACAGGAGTGAGACACTTGGCACAGACGCAGTGCTGGGGATCAGAGTCTGTTCCTGTCTCCATGAAAATGCATCTGGATTTGTCCAAATAAGAAACCACAGACAAACCTCTATTTGAATGTGTTAGAGACAGGCTTGCACCTCGTTTTTTATGCCTTCTGATTGCCGTGCCTGTATTCTCTGCAGCCCCCTAAAAGCAGCCCCCGTAAGGAGAACATCTGGACAGGGCGCTGACAAAATGGATTCTCGTCTTTCACGATTTCACCCTGGGTGACCTGGCACAGTGGGTGAGATCTGGGAGGATTGTAGTACTGGGAGGGAGGGCAGGGCCTGTGTTGAAAGCTGACAAGGTAGAAATGTGAGTCATTAAAAGGCAAAGACCAAACTGTAAAGAAACAATTACTTACATATTTAAAAAAAAAAAAAAAAATCAGATCTGGAAGGCACGTTCGCCTGGTGGTTGACACTCCCTACTAAAGCACCGTGTTATTCCAAAAGTCTCCCATGAGATGAATAAACCTTGCCAGGAATAATCGCAGATCAGGAATTGTATAATTGCTCAACTAAACGCAGGCTGAGAACAGATAGGGAACCTGTGCTTTTCTTTTCCTGCCCACTTCCTTGATTTCAGGGCTGTGCAGTGCTCGGGAGCGCTGTGGCTTACATTGGCCGGAGCAGTCAGGACACCAGAAAAAAAAAAAACCAAACTTCTTAGCAACAGCTTCACAGCATCTGTTGTTTTTAACTCCATTCATAAAAGCAGTTAGCCGTGCTGTAGTGAGGCAGGCCAGTGCGCTTAGCATACTCATGTCTGCAAGCGGCAGAAAGCTCTTGACTTGCTCTGAGCTGAGTGCCGGCAGATTTCATACCCTCCCAGCACTAATCCAACAATAAAGAAAATGGCTTTAAGCCACTTTAGACTCTAGCGCTCCCATTAGTATTCTCCAGTTATGGAGATCAAACGACTACAAAGGGCCGTGAGTGAGGGGAATGAGGAGATGCAGGCAGCAGCTTCGCCTCCCCTATTAGACGGGTTTGGTCCATTTTCTCAAGCAGCAGAGGCCAAGTTTGGGGAGCAGATGCCGCGGCAGCATGGCTTGGATGGTTCGGCAGCATACCGGCACTCCCACGTTATGGGAGTCTGAGCATTGCATCAGGCAGCGTTAACGGCAGGGCTGTGGTGCCTTTATTTTAGCGATAATTCATGGTTAACCAAAAATCAGATACTTAATCTGCTGCAGCCTGGAATGGCAGGTCCGTATGCAGAATGACCCATATCTACATGGCCACAGGCAGGAGCTGATGTGAAAATTGAATGGGTAATAGCAATTAGCACAGCAATAGTTTTTATTAATTTTCTAAAACAGCTTGGGGAAATTAATCTTTTTTCAATTAAGAAACAATATTTGTCACTTTTAAAATCAGAAGCCTCATGTTTACTGAGAAAGGGCTGTCTTTAGTGACAAGAGCCTACATTTTATTCAAGCCAAAAATTTCCTGAGAATCACTACTATTTAAAATAGTCTCTGAGAAAAAGTAAAGAGGTTCTGCTACAAAACTTCATGATGCAGAGAAACTGAGGAGGGCAGCTGGTCTGGGACTTCACATACTGGGAGGGTTTGSAAACAAGAGCATGGTGGAGCTCCGGTATGTTTGCCTTGGAGGAGGGAAGGTTAAAAAGGATTTCATCGGTCCCCAGAAATACCTGTGGCAGAAGAAGTTGCCAGGTTTGAGCAGGCTGTCTTATTTATTAGGCAAAGCCCTACAAGAGCTATTTGCTGGAGGCAGAAAYGAGATATTCCTGCTGGAAATAAGGATCAGAGGTTAATTAACTATAGGAACATCCTACCGATGAAGCCATCCCGTGAATTCCTATATGACAGCTCAGGGGGCATTGCCATCAGATGTTTTAGGGGTCTGACTAAGCTGCTCACCACCTTGTCGTGGAGATAACCTGCTTTTCTGCTGATTACAGAGGGATGCCAGGGCTCCTGCCTTAGGTGCCCAAACCTCAGGGCTGTGAATACGTCCCAAGTGCCTGCTGGAGGACTGAGCCCTGCCTYTGTGTTTCTCAGTGAAAGAGCCACSTCAAGTCTCAGGACAAAAGCGAAACAAGGATGAATTTGTGCACTTCCACTACTCTGTTTTCATTTACAGCCAAGTTCAGCCAAACTTTGCATGTCTGTTTAAAACTTTTATTTCCTCCCCACTGGCCTGTTTCCGTGCTGGGGTGCATGTTCCTTTTTTTTCTTTTTCTTTTTCTTTTTCTTTTTCTTTTTCTTTTTCTTTTTCTTTTTCTTTTTCTTTTTCTTTTTCTTTTTCTTTTTCTTTTTCTTTTTNTTCTTTTTCTTTTTCTTTTTCTTTTTCTTTTTCTTTTTCTTTTTCTTTTTCTTTTTCTTTTTCTTTTTCTTTTTCTTTTTTTTTCTTTTTCTTTTATTAACAGTTTTGCAGTTGTTTCACAGTCTACCTGATGATACACTCATCAGTCTGGACACGACAGGACTCTGAGCTGAGCACAGTCCATGTGCAAACGCCACTACATGAGGTTTTGGAGCCTGCCTCATGTTCAGGGGCGAAGGCGGAAGACCGCTACAGACTTGCCTTGGCTGCGATACTGTGGCTTAGCCTGTAACTGGTGGCTGTGGAAAATTAATTGATGGGTTCTGTTTCTGAGGAATGGCCGGCAAGGTCACGGTTTTGAGGCTGTAAGGGCACAGCCTTTTCCTACTTGCAACCAGTACACATGCCAGCTTTGCTCATCGCCTCTTTGGATGTCACCAGATCGCTGTCACATGAGCAAACCGTGGGTGGGGGAATGCTCTGGCAGCTCTGAGCGCGGTGCCGTTGGCTGCCCAGCCTGTTATCTTGCATGGTAAATCTATGAATACAGCCTGACGATTGCTCGAGGTGTAACTTAAACCTACTYTTTGGAGACATAGCTCCTGGCTGAACTCTCCTTGTCCCTTGCAAGGCTGAGCAAAGGAGTTTGTTTAAACCAGCCTTGAAGGTAGCAGTGTGCAGGGAGATGCATGATGCTGTGTCTCTGCTAAGGGTACCAGCTTCTTTAGCTGCCCTTCTGCATCTGTTTGGTGGTGAGCCCAGCTGAATGGAGACAATTTGGATGCAAAGAAATAAAATTTTCCCAGGCATAGAAGCCAGAGCTGAGTCCTTTTGGACATGGAGAGCCTGGGCTTGGTGTACATTGAGTCCTGTCCCTGGGCAGTTTAATCTCGCCAGACAGAAATCTGTATGGATTTACACTTCCATATGCAACTGTTTGATAATCACGTTGCCATGGCTACATTTGAATCTTGCAATAAATGTGTAATTTCACACATTTACATCAAAAGCAACTCCAGGACATAAAACTGCATAACAAAGCAAGCTGATCTCTCTCCATAAGCACTTTCTGTTTTTAACATCATATTATTGTACTAATTGGGTTTTTTGGGGGGGGTGAGGGCTATGGGGCAGGTTTGACAGCCTGGAGGTCAAGTTCTTGAGGTCTTGTCTACAATAAGGCTTCCTCAATGCCCTGCCCAAACAGTTGCCCTGCTGGGGTCTAAGCAGCCGTTTCCAGGGCAGCGCTGGTTCAGTAGCCACTCCTGCTGCCAGTTTGCCTGGGAGCTGCAGGGTACTGAGATCCTCTGCAATGAAAAAAAAGACAAAGTTGAACACAAGGTCCTGGTGTGCCCAAAATGCAAGGAGAAGGACAGAGAAGGGGAGTGGAGCGTGAGGCTCTGCTTAGGGATCTGATGCCCACCTCTCTTCCCAGTTTGGTCCCTTTGTCCCCTTTTCAGCCCAGTTCTCTCATATCCTCCTCCTTGGCTCCTTGGCTCCTTTGTTCCACCCTCTTCCATCAGGACTCCTCCTTATCTCACCAGCCACCTTGTCCCAGTCTCTTTGCCCCACTTGCCCCCAGGCTGCCTGCCCATCTGTCCTTCAGGTGCCTTCTCCCAAGCGCTCTCCTTCTTCTGATGGCTCCTTGTCCCACAAATACCCCCTCCTAATCCCACAGGCAGCTCTTGTCTTGGTCCATGCCTCCTTCTCTGCCTCTGGCAAGAGGCAATGGACAGGTAAGAGTTATTTAGAGAGGGGCAGGTAGCAGGGGTAGCAGAGAAGAGGCTGTACCCAGGGCACAACTTCAACCGGCAGCAGCTGAATGCAGTGGTGGATGGCAGAGATGCACCCACCGAGCACCAGATCTGGAGAGAAATTTGCATCCAGACTCTATCCCTGCTGATTTAAACAGATTTTTCAGGAACTTGCAACTTGGACAGTTCTGCCTTTGTTTTTTTTTCCTATAGCAACGGCAGCTGGAACAGTGTCAGTACCAAGGCAGGGCTGCAGCTGGGCTTCTCCTTGCTCAGAAGTAAAGAGGTGCTGGAGAGTCTTTAGCACTAACAGAATATGGGCAAAGCAAACGTTTCACCTCACTGTATGAATTTACTGTTGTGTAGAGAGGAAATTTGATTGAGACAAGTGCCCAATACTGACAATTTCTGTGTGAGAAACTAGAAAAATAAAAAATGTTGGAAAAGCTTAAGATCATTTTTTTTTTCCAGTTGTTTATACAATTGGAAAAGTTAAGTAAGCCTAATTATTGAGGTTATTGGTTTTAATGAGTCACCACCTTGCTGTTATTATTCCTGGTTTCTGTTGCCATAGGACGAGGAGCTGCAGCTGGGCTAAGCTGTGCTGCGCAACAAACCCTTACGTTTGCTATTCCAAGATTGAGACATAGGAAAATGGGTGGGCTCAGCCAAACAGGGGCACACGGGGAAGGAAAGCAATGTTTGCCAGTATGTTGTGTGGCAACCTGAGCATTGTACCGCAGTACAATGTGGCAAAGATGGGTTTCTATCAGGGAGTGGGGGGGGCTGTCATGGGGTTGATTTGTGGATGTTTCTGAGGAGCCCTTCCAAAGACACGTGTTAGTAAGTACGAGGAGGTTGGCCACAGAGGTTGCCATCGCGGGCTTGTTGTTGGTGGGAATCACCATGGTCAGAGAAGTCATAGGGCTTTGAGAGTGAAGACCTGAGTTTGATGTTACGGGAAAGGAGGAGCCAGTGGAAASGTACAGACTGGGAAGCAAGACGAAAGGGAGAGGTTAGGAGAAAAATCTCCATGGTAGTATCCTGAATGGGTAAGAGCGAAGCATGAACAGGGCCCATAGAAGGTACTTCAGTAACAGAGGAAGGAAGAGGTATGCAAGAGATTTACCTGCAGGGCTGGAGAAGCTGGGCTTGAAAAAATCCACAAGGTTTAACTGCAGCCTAAATTCATGGACCTTGAAAGAGAGATGTGAGGTGGCAGTCAGGAGCCGTGTCTGCATGGCAGATAACACATCGTGTTGCCCACTGTGTTTCTAGAAGATTTAGGGAGAAGGCTTGGGAGGAAAGGGATGTCAAAAACTCTGTTTCATCCAAGCTGAGCTTTAGATAATAGATATCCGTGAGACGTCCCATCACCTGGAATGATTGCTTTGAACTGGCCTTTCCTTACTGAGAGGCAAAACAAGCCTGCAAGAGGACTTGGGATCTCACTGGAGGAGAGCGTGCTTGTGTGTGTGTTAGTGCGTGTGCTAACTCCGATCTGCTGTTCAGATCAGGYGGCACCACAAGCCTTGCGGGGTGAAGGCAGGAACATGCTAACCCACAGTGTTTCATTGATTGGTTTCAATTGATCAGTTGTGTAGAAACAAAGCAAATGAAGCTTCCGGTCTTTTGGATGTTGCAGAGGGTGTCGGGTTTGCTTGCAGCAAGTTTATCTTCTTCAGCTGATCTTGAACTTTCAGTTCTTGCTCTGAGATGGCACGGAAAAGTCTTTTTTGAGACGGACTGCTGGCCTCAGRAACAAAGGAGATGATCTTCTAGAAGAAGGTCTTTTCCAACCTTAATGATTCTATGATTCTATGATTCTAATGGACTATCAGACAGATTTTCTTTCCCTCTAAAATACGAGGGCATCTACTAAAAATGCCACGGGAGCAAGCACAGGAGGGATATGCACAGAAGTAAACTGCCCCATGAGTGTGAAAGTCATCCTCGAGCCATTGTGTTTTCTCAAGCGCGGTTCCTCCCTGTTAGCCCGACAAGAAGTGTGGCGCAGTCTTTTGCCTTCCAGTCTGCCAACCCATGTACCTTAGTGTCCAAAGCCTGGGAGCAGAGGGAAATCCTCACCTTTCTCTCTATGTCATGGGTGAGGTGGACGTCTCCTTTTCACAGCTACCAAAATCGGGCCTTTCCTGCTCAATTATCCATTTCCCAATACTTCCCAGAGCTTGAATGCTGGACTCCACCAAGGCTCCAGAGAGGGATTAGCGTGGACTTGCCTTGGCCGTGGATGACTTTCATTCTCTTTTGCATTTATTCCTCCTAGAGGATAAAGGAGGAGAAGGAAGGGGAGGGGAGAAGGAAGGGGAGGGTGAGCTACAGCTAAATCCTATTCTTGGATCTCTCTTCAGCCAGTGAAGAATGAGCTGTGTGCCTAAATGAACTCAAAAGGCACCGTGGCGTGAGGCACATCACATCCAAGCAGGACGTGGTGGCCTTTTCCCAAGTGCCTGAGCYGCCACACGCTCCGGCCATGCTCCAGCAGGCAGCGCAGCCCAGGGACCCTRGGGACAGAGGCAGGGCTGCTGCCAAGGCAGCGAGCTCCCCTCCGGGCAACTAGAAGATGGCAAAAAAAGCAGGTCATGAATGCTGTCTGGAGCGAGTGACCTGGATGTGTCTGCCCAGACTTCATACAAAGAGGCAACGTGGTCCCAGCTCCGTTGCTCACAGGGCTTCGTGCCGGAGGCCGAAGCGGATACTGCAYAACGTGTGGAGAGCCACAGCTCTTGCCCAGTCGCAGAAGAGGCCACTGTTCTTGGTACCCAGTGTGGCTCTGYGAACCCATCTGCACAATAGACTTGTCAAAATGGATGCCAAGAGCATCCAGCCTCTCTGCTGTTACTGCCAAAGCTTTCTGATAGCAGGCGGCTCTGCAGCCTAATGCAGCTCACTAAGGGGGAAATTCAGATGCTCAGGATGTTCAGACAAGTACTGCATATTATATTAGCAGTTGTCAATGTTTTTTCACTCCCGCGGCCACTTAATCTTTGGACTAAGTGTGCAAATCCCYCCTTGTGCAGCACTGCTGCTGTGGTTTTCATAGGTCACTAAAGCAAAGTKAAGCCATGTTTTTCTTTGTGTGTTTATCATTGTTTTCTCTGTTGGCTTGTGCATGTGCGAATTGTTATCTGATAGTCCCTCTCCTCCCTGCCAAAGCACAGTGAATCCTCTGGCAGTGATGAGTGGCCCGTGGACTACAAACTGCAAAGAACCTGGCTCATCCTCTCTCTCTCCTAACAGGTATTTGCTCGATGTTCATGAATACAGCAGTCAAACGCAGGAGTCCCAGCTAATGACACAGTTGTGATCCCATCCAGAAGCTGCTCCTGTGCCTAACAATTAGCTAAGAGTTATGTCAAATAGGTCTGACAGGACAAGTACAGGAGACCTAGCAGGTTACTCAGTCTGCCTCCAGTGTTGCATAGGGACAGGGCTCAATCCACCTTTGCATGACTATAGGATTTGCTTCTTCTCTCCCTTGTAAAAGTGTATGATGAAACAGTTTTCCCTAGGCATTTGCCACTTCTGAGCATTATTTACTGCAAATAAAGGAAAATACTCAATTTCTACCAATTTTTTTTTGTTTGTTTGGGGCTGAAGTTTTATATCTCCCAGTCCTTTAGGCGGGTTAAAATTAATGGACTTTTCAGGGTGATCAAATTTGATCAAGGAAGAAATAGAGTATCAGTTTTCTRCTGAATGAGACAACATGGGAAATTTTTGTTGGATTGTCTGGAATAAATACAATTTTTTTGCTGCTCTTCAAATCAGGTCAGTGTACAGGGTTCGAAGGGGCAGACTAGTGGGAGAGGCAGTGCTGCTTTCGCTTCCCCGTCCCTCCTGCGTGCAGAAATGAGGCACCTGATGAGATTGCAAGCTTGGATCAAAGAGGGGTGTCTGCCAAAGAGCAGAGCTGCTCTCCTAGAAACATCTTTCCAGATCTCCCATGTGGGAAGGGAGAGACTCCAGCCATTTCATTCTCTTAATTAGGAACAAATAACGTGTGTCCATCATTCACCACTAACCAGGAAGTACAATTAATGTATCTGGTGATACAGCCCCGAGGTACTGTTGTGTGGTGGAAGTTGATAAATTGGGCCAAATAAGGCCTTAAAAACTCCCTGTTCTCACAGTAGCTCAAACTCCAGGTCAGAGTTTGAGGGCCAGAAATGTGTGGGATGTTAGCTGTGCCCATGACTTTACAGACACTATCCATTTTCCCTCCACGTCCCATTTTTACCACCAAGAATTTAGCTAATTTAGCAAAATATCACGGGCACCAATAGTTAGTGCCAGTGTTGAAGGATCAATGCTGCTTCTGCAGTGCAGCCCACCACATGCAAACTGGGAAGAGTCAATGTGCCCTTCCTGGGAAGGTGTTGTGGTGATGAGAACAGGAAGGACATGTTATTAGACCAGTATATATGTGCCAAGTCGTAGGCCTCAGATTTCTGCGGAAAAGTGAGATCTTATCTGACTTTGGCAGAACTGGTCACATGAAATGGTTTAGTGCTGGATTTTGTGTCTGTAAGCAWACACCACTCGCACTCTGTGCTCACCAGCATAGAGACACTGATACGTGAGAGCCCTCCCATCCCTTACAATTAGGAAAAAAAAAAAGCTGGCAAGAGATGGTAAACGCTGCCGTGYGGTGTTCAAGGAAAACCTGTTTGCRTGGGATGTGCTGGAAAAATTGCTCAAGAACGGTGCATTCTCATAAAAAATGACCTGGCTGCCGTTCAGGTCAGTGTTTGTGTACTGGAGCTGTGGGATATGTGGTTGCTTCAGCACATGCATGCAGCCACTGGCAAGGTGTTTGCTTTGCATGTGATCTAATCCCCCTTGCTCTGGGATGTTGGAGATCTTTGCCCTCAGCTAGTTTTGGGTTCGGATCCTTCTTCTCAGAGCAGCTTGCACTGACACACAACTTCATGGGAGAGAGAGGCACACTGTGGATGTCAGTCTAGGAGAGAAGCTCAGCCAAGATAAGTTTGCTAGTGGTGCTTAGTCCCYCCACGGTGGGAAGGTGGGAGGGCTAAAATTTTTTTTAAAAAAACCAACCAACACTTCTATAGTGGATTATAACTAGGTTTCTGATCCCTGCAAGGCAAAGCAGTGACTATGCTTCAGAGATGGATGAAGGGATTCCTGGAAATCCAGATTATGAATCAGCGTTAGGTGCTGGAGGAAAGAAATGACAGGAATGCCCAGATGTTCACTGGAGCCTCCTTCCAACCCCTGCTTGACAAACTATCAACAAGCCGTGGAAGGACAGCTCTCACTCTGTCTCCTTTTCCACCTTAGGTGAAGGCAACTGGATCGTCTCCTGCAAGCCAGAGATCTGCAAGCCTTTCCTCATGTACCATTCTCATTCTCATACCACCAGACCTCCAGCCTTTCCAACAGTAGCGACGTTGTTCTACGCTTGGTTCCTGTAATCTTCAAGACTAGAAACATCAGCATGACTGCCACCAAAGCCTGCAGCAGTCAGCCCCTGTGGTTTCACAGGGTGAGGTTTAATAGGCATGTTTTAATATAGTTGCTCAGTACAGAGGGCCCTTTGTCCTCAACAGCATTAAACAAAATAATACAGACCATAAATTTAGTGCAAAAACTGTAGTGAAAGAAAATGAAGTAGCAATCCATGGCAGACTGCTACTTCTGCAGAAGTGCCCTTATGCTGCTGAATAGTTTGGTTATGATCAATCCTGAAGCAGCCACTGGGAATTTAGAACAGAGTAAAGTTATGCAGAAGGAAGGTTGTGCTTTAGGTTCCTTGTGCTACTGCTTTTAAAAAATCAGCCTTCACAGCAACTGTTCTTTTCCCTCTGGAGGGAGAGCTAAAGCAGAACTTGCAATGCGAACTTTAATAGAGAAGTGGRGAAGGAGCAAAGGTACGTTTTATTGCAAGTGCACAAAATCTCTCATTTGTGGCTTTGTGCGCTCGCTGGCAAGCACAGACACTGATGAGTTAGCATGGGGAGCGGTCCCTGCCATCACATGCCCATGTGTGTGTACTTACATAGCCCTTGCCCCCTCCGCACCCCAGGAACCGTCCCAACACACACCAACACYATCTCCTTTTTGATCCCCGGTCGCCTTCTCTCCGTCAGGATTTGCTGCTATTTGCCCTCCTTTCCGATCTCCAGTCTGTCCAAATCAACACTGCCAACTCGCCCTCCTCGGCATTTTCGCTATGTCACCCCAGCTGGAGCTGCCTATCAGCTCAGACCTCGCGTCCTTGCTGCATCCAGGTCCCCTGGTAGCACTGGGCATTTGACACCAGCTTTTGAGAAACAGGCACCAGTTTTAGCTATGAGATGCCCCAGRCTGTGAGCACTGAAAGCACCAGGAACGATCGCCACGTTAAACCCAGCCGGGGCTCTCCTGTTAAAAGCACAGCCCTGTGTAATACCCGTTGTCACAGCTACAGTAATACCATGGCTGCAAAGTCAGACTCGGGGTACAACAAGCATTTCACGCCTCCTCCCCCCAAACACACACACACACGTACCCACGCACAAAACCAGGGTGTGAAAAAACTCCCCTGTGACTGAGTGTTTTCTCTGAGAGCTGTTTCTGGAAAGGCCTGGCATTCAGACAGCAGGCAAGGCAACTGGTTTCAGCAATGCCCATCATTGTGGTGTCTGGGATTTGCAGAACAGGCTCTGTCTGAAAATCCTCTTTTTGTTTTTTTTTTTTTTTTATTAAGGCAAGAGGAGCCCTCTAAGCTAAGGTATCTCCTCTCTTGACTATCTCAGAAGATAAATCATACTGAACCGTGTTCCCCTGCCTTGAGATTATTATACCATTTCCAAACACTAGCCCGGTCCGGTAATTCTGCATCTTAACCATTCTCCTTTAGCTGCCAGCAAACATCCTTTTCCCAAATTAACCCGACCAAAATGAGCTGCAGCAGAATCCAAGAGTAATTGCTCTTCTCGCTCCAGACAGCACGATTTACAAAGGGGACTTTTCCTGCAGTAGTCAGACCTGCAATAGTCATTATTCTTAARCTAGGGATTGCTGCGGTATCTTTATTCTCAGATACCACCTTTAATCTCACACACTGCCTTTAGCAGCACTCACCGGCTGCAGCAATCCCGCAACATGCCCTCTTTCCATCCTCTCCCAGGCAAGCAAGGCAAGAGGCTCCAGAGAGCCGGTAGAGCAGGGGTGTTTTTCGGCAGTCACCCGGCAAGAGCTGCATCCCCCCTGRGAGACAAGCATGCAACTTCCACCTGCGCTGGCGGGCGCAGAGCACTCACGTTGGCGACACCACGGATCCCTTTGAACAGCTTAGCTGCGATTCATTTTTAACCCCGGCCAGCAGATCTAAGCTGCTCTCCCCAGGGCTGAAACGGAGGTGCCTGCATGACACCGAGGCATCCAGATGCTGGCTTGCCAGTTGACATGTCAAAGCAACGTCGTAGTTAGCAAATACATCAACAAACTGACCGACCGACGGAGCAACCCACACATCRGTGCGAACAGCTCACTCTGCGGTGTGTGGGATCCCTGCTATACAGGCAGGCAGCTCATGCCTCTGTCGCAGCTCTTGGCTTTATGCAGCCCCGTCGAATTCAGTGTTGCTAGCTAGCGTTTTCTGCCGGTTTAAAATAGCATCAGGAACGTTCCCTGTTGATTTCCCCAGCAGTGCTTGCTGAGCCATGCCGGGTACCACAGCTCCTGCAACCTGCCTTCCTGCAGCATGTTAAAAACATTTGCTTGCTTTCTCCCTTCAGGGGAGGTGGGGGGGAGAAAGCCCTGCAAACGTTTCTCGCCCAGCTACCAGCAAATCCTGACCTGAGCTAATTCTGCCATGGCTGAAAGCAGAGGATGTTTGCAGTGCATGAAGCTGATTTGCTGACTTACCCTTCATCTCTCTCAAAAATGCCAGGTGAAGAAGCCGGCCTCTTGCTCAAGAAATAAACCACAAGAAGCCCGGCAGCAGCCACTGCAGAGCTTGCTCRGAAGTTCGCTCCCTCTGTCACAGTGTATGCAGCTTGCCAGGTATAGCCTGGATGAGAACACCCCGTGCTTTTCCCAAGATGAATGAGATCAGCACATATTCAGGCAAGGAAAAAAAAATAAAAATTCACTCCTAATATATGTGATGGTTTATGACCCAGAGGTAGGGTGTTGGTCTACAAGTTCCTCTGCTTTACAACTCAGGATTTTCTGGGGTGAATTTCACAGGGAGAGGAAGTTTCTCTTCTCCCTTTGGTGTTGTTAGATGCATGTTAAAAAGTAAGCAAATGGTATATCCACAGGGTAGGCAGGAACCCCGTCCTCAGCAGCGTGAGATGGAGGGCACATGAAGGGTACCATTACAAGCAGCAGAGATGCCTTTATAACATGCACRCTGATGCTTTTTGACTCAAGCCAGCACCTTGCTGTTATAGACACCACATGGTTTGAGCAGATCCTGACTGTGCTGGTCCTGGCTTTTCTGAGCAAGGTTGTTCAGATTAAGCTCTCTTCTGGCTGGCTGCTTCACAACTCCCCAGGTCGGCAGAGTGCCTTTCTGCTGCCAGGTCCTTCGCATCAAGCATTTCTCAAACCTCATCACCTGCCTGTCGGGGAGCAGGGGGTGCCACTGTGCTGAAGCCCTGGGGTGACAGGGAGGCAGGGAAAGGGCATGAGCCGCTTGGAGGACTCACATGAGCTGAAACCTTTTGGTGGCAGGGAGTCAAACGGCGTCACATACCTCTGGGCTCTCTGTCCTTGTGGTGGGGGGATCCTGTACTCAGTGCAAGAAGACCATGGCATGGCCAGGAGTTTTAATGTCTGCCTTGGCCTTAGCTAACGGTTGGGAACCTGTGTAGCACAAGGACGTGGCATTCTCTTTTAGTCTTGGCTAGGTGAAAGGTAACTGCATTGGGGGAGAAAGGGAAAAGTTAGATGATTTTCACAGGATCAGGCACCAAGGCTTGGGTGGCTGGGAACCCAGCTCAGCTCTCTGAGTCTCTACCCACAGCTTTAGCTATGGCAAACCTCCTCCCTTTCCCTCTCCTGAATCCCAGGGCTGGCAGTCACCTAGTTACTGACTTCTGCCACGGACTCTCTGCGCAACCTTGGGTGCGTCCCTGCATCTCCCCAGCCCGCTCATCTGCACAAAGCTCCTTTGCAGCTCATCCACACGGGGAGCGGGTTCCCTGCCTCCCACGCCTGGCCTCGTTCCCCGCTGACAGCCGAGACTGGTACGTGGGTTTTGATGTGGCTGAGACAGCCTGTGTGAATAGGCCTCATACGGCGGGCTGCAGGGAAAGCCTGGCTCCCTCTGGACAGCACTTGCAGCAGGATGCAGCGGGGCAGCGTGCTGTGTTCTCCTGTCACCGTCCTGAAGGCCAGGTTTGTTCTCCTGTGTCAGCAGGGCTCATGGCTGGCTGCAGCGGAACCCCAGGGGAAGCTTTTCCCCACCTGCGCTCGAGGTCTGGCAGAGCCTCAGGCAGCTCGTTGCTTGTCTGAGCAAGTTGGCTTCAGCTGTTGGATGTGCAGGGTGCCCCGCTGGTGRTGGGAGAGGAGGAAAGCTGGGGAATGAAGCAACCATGCAGGAGAAAAGCCCATTCAAGGGCAAGCTTTGCAAGAGTCCTGGGCTGGGGACATGGTCCCCTGGGCCCAGTGACCTCTGAAGTTGCAGAGGGTCCTACAACGCAGAGGGGCAGTGCTGCATGGGCCCCTTGGAGGTGTGGGCAACGGGGTTGGTGGACCTCCTATCACCTCCGCAGAACTGCCTCTGCCTTTGACCCGCGAGGCAGCCATGGGCATGTTTGGAAGCTTCACGCAAGACTGAACTAACCTACCTCAGATAGGTGCTTGGATTAATTAGTCAATACATGTTAAGTGCTGCAAAGATTTAAGGCTCTGCTTAATTGTTAAGTAACTCAATCATCAGTGGCTGCGTGGGTTGCCTGAGGCAGATGATAGTGGATGAATCAGCTGGTCTCTGGCAAGTGCAAGGTAAGGAGGTAGAAAACTTTCCAAGGCTGGATGATAGGACGATGGGTTGGTTAGAGGACAGCAGCAATTACTGAGGCCACTGGGACTCAGGGCATTTAGAAATACTTAAAACAGAGGTCAGATCCTATGGGGAGCATCCTGCTCTGTGGGGAGCAGAGCTCTCTTAGGCTATGGAGGTAAGAGTAGAAGGGGAAGGCAATGAATTCATAGCAGAAAGAGCTAAAAAGGCCATGTTGGACTTCTTTGATCTCTTCAGGCTTGTTATGGCCAAGCCACTGTGGAAGAGGTGGGTTTAGGGCTGAACTGAAATGCTTTAGGGGACGTGAGACTGATTTGGGTAAAACAGGGAGCACTTACATGCCATGGACTCACCTGTCCTCCCTGCAGGGACTGGGCCCATGTTATAGGCTTGGGTGGGCCATCAAGCTGTTGATGAGGGACCAGCTTGCATCCTGCAGGTCAGTTCTCCATGCAGCAATACAAGCCAAGAGGCCAAGGGCTCCCAATGGGAAGATTGATGCAGTACAGTCCATCCATCAGCCTGAGACATCTCTTTTCCTGCCACCACACAGCGTGTCCCATCACTCAGGGGTGGGTTTCGGATCCAGACCCATGTCCTTGTTTCTGTGCTAGCAAATTCCAGCTTTCACAGTCTCTCCATTTGCCCCTACCCTTCCTGCTGCACTTTGCCCTCTGCTTCTCTCCATGTGGGACCTACCCACGTATGCTATTGACTCTGCTCCCGGGGACCTCTGCACAGGGCCTACCCTGTGGCCTCAGAGTCAGCTAGGGTTTTCTCCATCTTCTTGTGAATAAGTGTCCCTCTTGAAGGTGAAACTCACTGATACTGAGGCTTTAATCCCCCGGTTAACTCCTGTGAGGAGGTGACTTCCAGCCGTTTAAGACCATGGCTGCTCCAGCCAGGTAAGATGGGGGACTCCTTGGCACTGTGCCTCATCCACAGCCAGGTTCCCAGGGCTTTCTGTGAGGCTGGATCTGGGAAGGACCTACTTGCCCGGCATCTGCCTGGCTGGAAAAAGCCTCTGAGCTCTGCCCTGGTGAAACATTCATATTTTGAGAAACGGGGAGTGGGCTGGAACGGCCTGCACTGTTGCAACAGAGCTGCTTGCGTGAGCTGAATCTCACTGCCAGGCTGGGATGGCTGCAGGTGACTCGCACAGGATAAGGGTGTGAGCTCTGGAAGGAGACACAGCCAAACACAAGCCCAGGGAAGGGCCAACGGGACAGCGTGGAGGCCTCGGAAGAATGCCATAACCATTGTTCGCTCTCTTACCAGCAGCATAAGCGTTTCCCTGCAGGCTCCTATACCCCTGATCCCGTCCTTGCCCTGAAGCTCTCCTTACAGAGCAGCACTACCAGAGGCAAGCAGCCTGGATAAGTCACCTGGGTCTCAGATTAGACCTGCCTTAGTCTTGGAGAAGCTGGCATCACCAGCAGGCAGCCCACTGTCCCAGCACCAGCTGTGGGGCTTGGCGTAGGTTTGCAAGGCACCCCCTGACCTCAGCCGTCGCCCACGTCCTTACAGCCTGCTTTAATCCTTTTTTAATTAAATGCGGAGGGGTGTGATGGTATCAGGAGGGTGGGAGGGGGGTGGCCTGGGGTGTTCTGGGCTTGGTGTGCGTGCCAGCCAGCTGGGTTTGTTATGAGCCTGTCAGATCTCACACGCTAGCTTTCCCTCTCTTGCTCCTCTCGAGATCCGGCTGCAGCTCAGGCATTACGTGGATCACCCCTGCGGCTCTTCCATTGCTCAGGGATCCTGCGGTGTCCTACCTGGCAGGAGCTGGCATATCAAAGACGTCCATGAAATTGGCRGCTGAAAGGCAAAGTGGCTTCTCTGACAGCACTGAACACGGGGGAGGAGGTTCGACTTAAATCAGAAAACAGCACTGGTGCGATAACCAGAGCAGAGATGAAATGGCCACGGAGAAGTGTGAGACAGAAACTGGGGGTAAGGTCTCCAGCTGGTAGGTCACTGAGGTCATGCGGGATTCAACAACCCATTTGCCTGGGGTTTGAACTCGATGACAAGGCAGACCCGGACTTTCCCCCCCCGCCACGCACCTCTGGCACAGGGAGTTGCAGATGCCCAGAGTGTCCCCAGGGATCTGACACTCCTGGGGAGAACAAGCTGCACGCTGGACCTGAATGCACAGAAAATGTCTGTCTCCAGGCTGAAAGCAGTCTCCCACTGGAAGGATGAGATGCCCTGGGGACAGATTACCTGCCTCTACCCATGGGGCAGCAAGAAGGCAGGACAGCTGGAACTGAGGTCCCGGGCTACTGGCACTACCAGGATCACTGAAAATGTGCATGCTGGGGGTCACTGGAGACTCTGACAGCACATGATGTTGAGTTCTGATAAAAATACACCCAGATATTACCATCCACAGGACCTGCCTGTCCATSCTGCAACCCCACTATGGTTTCTTTTAGAGAAATCTGCCTGGCAGAGGCAGGATGCTGATTTGGTCTTTCCCAGCCCTGGGGTGGCTCTTCTGTTATTTGAACATCTGCGAAGATCTTGTGTAACATATGGCCTTGAGGGAAACCAAGGGGATCAGAGCAGGGAACAGAGCACGGCTCTTCTTAGCCACTGGGGATGACGAGACACAGCTGTGCCCAAAACAGTGGTGAAGTGCAGAAGCGAAGGAGCTGACATAGATGAGGTTGATGCAAAGAAGTGCTAGGGGATGAATAACACTCCAACCACACTGAGAAAACCGAACCATGTCCAGTGATCTGGAGCAGAGACCAGAATAGAATCATAGAATCATAGAATCATTAAGGTTGGAAAAGACCTTAAGATCATCGAGTCCAACCATCAACCCAGCACCCATGCCCACTAAACCATGTCCTGAAGCGCCACATCCACACGTTTTTTTGAACGCCTCCAGTGTTGGTGACTCCACCACTTCCCTGGGCAGCCTGTTCCAATGCCTGACTACCCTTTCGGTGAAGAAAGTTTTCCTAATATCCAATCTAAACCTYCCCTCGCRCAACTTGAGGCCATTTCCTCTTGTCCTATCGCTTGTTACTTGGGAGAARAGACTGACATCTGCCTCTCTACAGCCTCCTTTCAGGTAGTTGTAGAGAGCRATAAGGTCTCTCCTCAGCCTCCTCTTCTCCAGGCTAAAATAATTCAAACTCAGTCAGATGCCCTCCTGTTTTTAACCGGTGGAGGCTATGAACCACTGTGACCASCCACCTGGGGTAGTTGGTGGACAGTAGGTTCTCCATTGCTGGAAATCTCTAAATCAAGACAGCAAAATTATTGCTCAGAGGCAAGTTGATGGCTTGGCAGAGGCGGTCAGTGCTGGGTTTTGCAAGAGGGCAGATTGCTTAGCACTGTACACCCCATGTGCCTTAAACCCTGTGACTCTGTGAAACTGCAGCTGGTCACTGGTCCCTCTTAGCCAGAGTCATTTGAGAAGCCATGTGAGTCCATTGCATGGCAAGGGAGGTGTTCKGCAGCATTGCTTACAAAATCTCTGCTTCCCATGCAAATAAATGTGGGGAAAACTTGATACTGAGATGAAGGGGCCATCCTTATGCCTTGACTTTGAGCTGGCCACAAACCACTGAGCAAAAGAGATGCTTGAAAAGAGGGGGACYGGTAGATGTGCAATGTCTCTGTCTGCAACACACCTGTTTCCCTGCAAGAAAAGCTTGCAGGGGTCCTGCGCTTAGCCCACCTCCGTGTTTCCTGAACTCCTTCCCGAGGTGCTCCCTTGGCACTCGGATGTGCCCACGCAAAACAGAGCAGGGCCCAGCAGAAACGCCAGAGAGGTGCTTGGTGAGGGGAGCCTGCTCTTTGGAACCTGATGCTTAATCCTAATCAGCCCAGAAATTTTCCTACTTTGCAGTGCCATGGCAACCACTCCCATGCTAACTAGCAAGCTGTGGCCAGGCACCATGGTGCATTGCAGAAACTCTTTTCCTCTTAAAAGCAGGAGCCCAATTTACTGCTTGACTTGGCGGCACAACCAGCCTGTGCTTGGGCCATGACGCTGAGGCAGCTCTCCAGTCATGAGAGGYGAATGCATTCTGCATAAATTCTTGATGCCTCATACTGCCATCCTCCATTGAAGCTGGGAAGCTTGGCAACAGCAGGAGCCTTGCCTCAGCAGAGGCTCCARGATGGAGAGAGGCTGTTCACAGCTGGGTCAGTCTAGCAGGTACCTCGTGGGAAAGGTTTCAGGACTGTTTGAAAGCTTGGCTGGATGAAGGTCCTCTCAACTGCTGAGATTCCTATCTCCTGGCTGCCCTCTTTTTGGTTATGTTAAAGGATAAGGTTTAAAAAAATCCTGTGGGTCAAGGCCTCATGAAACTTCCCCCTGTGACTACGGGAATGCTTCACTTTGGGCTTTTGTTRTTAGGTTGCTCTTTTTTCCTCAACATCTGCTGGTTCTGGGGTTGGCATCAAGTCAAATGCTGTTCACTGAAGTCAGCCTTTAGCTGGAAGTGAGTGCATTTATTCATCCCCTTTTCCCTGCTGCAGCCAGATGTGTGTTGCTCTCCTGAAGCGCTGCTGCTAGTTTCATATCCCTGTTCCCCCTCTGCTCTTGGGGCACCCCTGCCMAACAGCTGTGCTGGTCTGTTACCCAGAAGAGCCTCAGAGATGGGCTCAGCACTCAGCATCAGCTGGTTCAGCTGGTAGCAATATGGATTTTTGCAGGCGCCAGGCTGTGTGAGAGAGCAGAGCTAGTTCAGAGCTAACCTGCCTCTCATTCCTGGGGACGAATCCATCACAACGCCTACGCTCCAGGCAGCGAAGAGGGAGTGGAGCAGGGCAAGTGCGGGGTCACATAAAATGGGATTTCTTTCTTCATTCCTCAAATAGTAGTTTAGCTGTGCAGACCCGTGATGCTTCTTGGCTGCTGCTTTTCTGCATTCATGGTGGCTATTGCCCGTGGGGCTCATTAAAACCACAGTGTTTGCCACCATGGTGGTGTTGGCTTGCAAAAATGGCCACAGCTCTCTTGAGAGGTAGTGTGGAGCATTGCCACCGTGGTGGTGTTGGCTTGGAAAAATGGCCACAACTCTCTTGAGAGGCAGTGTGGGGCAGAGCAGCGTGTTCTCTCTTTAGGCCGTGGCTAGAGAAAGGGCTAGAGCAAAGAGAACATGAATGGGTATCAGCTGGGGAGAAGGTCAGGACATGGTGGGACGAAATGAAGGTCCGCATGGCATAGGCCATGGCCACAAAACCAGAGCTCCTGACATACCCAGCCTCATGGGGCTGCAGGAGTGACCAGCTTGGCCACACTTGGTCTGTCTGGTGCTTCCTACAAGCTGTGCATGTGTTGTAYGCTGATCTGTGCCCAGACAGCAGAAGGGACCTGTGGGACACAGCAGCCCGGCTGCAGACCRTCTGGCAGCTCGGACTGGACTTCGAGACATCAGGAGATGCTCAATGAATGCAGGCAATCCTCAGCATGCAGAATGAAAAACCCAGCRGGACCATAGCTGAAATGAACGGGATGTCCCTGCCAGAGGCAGGTCCTGGCTTGGCTTCGTGCTTTTGAACTAGTGTAGCTCTTGGCTGRCCACCCACAGAAGAAAGGCTGCTGCATTGCAGAGCGTGCACAGAGCCAATGGCAGCCAGGCTGAACTGCAGCCTGTTGCAGTGGCACTGTGGTGTGTGTCACCTCTGTGGTGGTATGTCACCACTTYCAATTCCACCCCCACTGTCTCTGACAAAGGGACATCGTGCTGCTTGCTTTATCCCAAGTGCAGTCTGAGGAAGGCAGAGAGAGCTGGGGATGGGGGGGGGGGGGSGGCACTTTTCATGCCCCAGGGCTGATGGCCAAGTCAGCTTCCACAAGGATGTTTCTCAGCTTGTCCAGAGTGGAGCTCAGGGACACAAAAGCAAGGTGTGAGAAAGAAGGGCTTTTTAAGAGCTCTGATTTTTCCCATGAGAAGGTTCCTGCTGTGCTGGGTGGAGAGGTTGTGCTCTGGGACCTTGCTCTGCAAGGGCCACCAGAAGGGTGGAGGCAAAGGCAAGCACAGGGCTGGCAGGGCTTGAAAACATCATGAGAGAGAATTACGTTTGCTCAGTGAGAAGGAAGAGCTGGCAGGGGACCTTTCCCCTCTCCTCGCATCTGTCCAGCACTGAGCAAACATCAACTAATCTTCCTGACACTTCCATAAGACGGTGCCTTATTGGTAAGTGCAGTGGAAACCGCAGCTGCAGTGACGCATGCTGCATAAAACCACCGCTCGGGCAGGCTCAGCCTCGACATCTGCCAACGTGGCCCATCAGGAGCAGGGCTGAGCTGTGTTTCCCACAGCAGGTCAGGGACAGACTTTAGAAGGGAACCCAGACATCCCGTCTTGCAGCCTCCTACTCTTGCTTCTTGACCACGACGAGCTTAATCAGCCAGGGGAATAATTTACCGATGGAGCCTGTAGTGGTGAYGAAATAATTAAGAGCTGATCTGGGCTCCTGCTTTGGAACAAGAAAAAAAAAAATCATATTTTCTTAATGATTTAAAAGCACCCTTTCACCTCCAAACCAGCAGGAACCTTCTATTGTTCATTTCTCTAAGGTTTGCTGCTAATTACGTTTTGCTCAGCAGACATGAAGATGTGGGAACCAATTTATCAGGCAGAGCAGAGTAGACACACAGAATGGAGTGGGGAATGKTAGTTCACGTCAGCAAATACTTAAAGCTTTGCCATCAAAGATGCAAGAGCTTGTTCTTGCTGCTCAAACAGCCAGATATTTGGCAAGTAACAAGAGGTAYCTGTTGTCTCATTCTCAAATGAGTTTTCCGAAGACATGGTGCAGGAAGGGATAGCAAGACTATCAGGCTCTTCCGAGATGACTGATTCACCCATCGYTGAATTTAGTGGGAGTTAGTGTCCTCCTGCAGGGCCCATATTTGTGCCTTGCAGGTTCCTTGCGTAGCCAGCAGGTTGAGGGAAGAGATGATTCCCCTTTGAAGCACTGCATTCAATTTTGGGTCCCGCAGTACAAGGGAGAGACCAACAAACTGGATCAGGTCCAGTGCAGAGYACAAGACACATGAGGAAAGGCTGAGGGGAGCTGGCTTTGACCAGCCTGGGAAAGAAGACGCTCAGGGGAATGCAGTTGTTTTCTTCTGCTACTTAAGAGGAGGCTATAGAGAAGACAGTCAGTCTCTTCTCTGAGGTGCACCGTGAAAGGATGAGGCAACAAACACAAGTTGCAGCTATAGGAAATGATATTGTGACAATGTAGTAATGAATGATGTGAGACCTTGTAGGGSGAAGGTGATTTAATTTTTAAACAAAAAATGTTGCCACTCATTGCACTCAGACCTTCATGGCCACAAGCACCAAGAAGTGTGAAGCCACCAGTTCGGCACGAAGCCACTTGTGTCCAAGTCGTCTGTCCAGGATTCCCTGCAATGCCATGGAGGACAAGGGATGCCATCTGTTGAATCTCTTTATCCTGTCCCATGTCTGTSAGTCACCAGGATTTACTCATTGGCCGTTGTCTCCCAGCCTGGATGTCCTGAGGTGGTGCACGGAGTTGTGCTAGCATCTTGCTGAGTTGTTCTGCTAGGTGCCATCAGCATGTGCCATTTCTGTAGCCCTTCCCCTGCCATTTGATCCTTCTGGTGCATCCACACAAAACATCCCCATTCACACCAGTCTGAACATTTCTGTTGTGGTCCCCTGCACAGCAAAGGAAACATTTTGTACTCTGAGAATGGGTAAGCGCTGGGACAGGTGCACAGGGTCGCTGTGCTATGTCCACACCTAGAGATACTCAGAAGTCACCTGCGTAACATCCTGATCAAACTTTGAAGATAACCCTTCTTAGAGCAGGAGATTGGACTGGAGATGCCCAGGGGTCCTTTCTGACCTAAATTATTCTGTGGTTCTCAGATAGCACAGGAAGGAGATCTTTGTTTTGACAAGGAGAGGAAAGGAAAGAGAAGGGGCAAGTGATGATTTCAGTGTCCTTCATTAACCTTACTGATATAATTTGAATCATCAGCAGCTGATTTATGTGGCACTGTCAACCACTGGCTGCAGGAGAAACCATTCACTTTCCCTTTTTAAGGGTCACAAGGATAGGCTTGTGATGGCTAACACACATACYCTGCCTCCTTCAGAGGATTTCAGAGCCCAATGTGGAGACAGATCTGTATCCTAGTTTTTGCCAGAACTGGAGCCATAAGAGAATAGGCAGCTTGCCCAGCTCTGCAGTGACGCACTGGCAGAAGCCAGACTCTTGTCTCCCAGCCCTCTTCGTCTCCAGCCATGCTATCATCTCCTGTGACAGTCCTGTGCYAGACCACAGATGTGGTACTCTCCAGGTCCCTCCTCTGCGCACAGCCTCAGTGTGTTCACCAGGGTCTCAGAGCAGGTCCAGCCCTGGCTGCAGGCAGGCAGAGATGGTCCCCACCAGATGGGAATGCTCTCCGTCTCCTGTCTATCTCCACAATCTGATGTGTGTTTGAGGGTGGGCATCCTCCAGCTTTTCTACACACACTGGTCCTCTCCCCTGGTGTTACAGAGGGGACAGAGGGACTGTGACCCCATGACGCTTTGCTCAAACCCTTTGATCCCAAACACCTCRCTCTCCTTGCACACCCATTTTCACAGCATGCGTAGGAAAAACCTTTCTTTGGACTTCTGAAAGCCCTGGGTTGGGGGGGTAAAAATTGTTGGGCAGGGGGAGAGTTACAGATGTGCACAGTGGTTGTGTAAGGGAATTTCCTGAAAAACAAACCCAAGCAAAAAAGCCCTTCTGAAATCAGCTTCCCCAAAGAGCTYAGGGATGTGGTAGTTGGGCAGGACGGACCCTGCCACTGCCCCAGCTCAGCCAACCARGTTTCCTCAGATGTCCTCCCAGCCTGCCCCGCAGCCCCAGCTGAGTTTTCAATTTGCAGCAGTGATTTATCCCCCCCTCCCGCCTCAGAAAGTTTTAGTCATCACCCAGCTGCTGAATAACCCTCTGGTCTGAATTCCCCTGAAGGCCCCAAAAGACTCTCTGCTTATCTAACACTCATTTGACCGGATAATTTGAAGGCAGTTTGCAAACTCTGTGGAAGTGACCTGCTTTAAGTCAGTTCAGCTTTTCAATCCCCTTGGTTGCAACATCAGCAGTTTTCCTTTTCTTCTGCCTGGTGCAGGCTCTGACATTTCTACTTGTCCCAGTATTATGTTTACCCTGCTGAGACTCAAAAGGATGGAGAGGTGCCCCCAGTTCCCACCACAACCTGTGCGTTATCTTCCCCAGACCCACAGAAACTCGATCGCTGGGATCATTTGCAAAGACTAATTGATCTTAAAAGCCTTTTTTTGTCTCATCCTAGAGTATTTGAAAGTGGCTTCCTAGAGCAGATCTGTCCTCTGAGTACAGTATCAACAGCTTGTTCCTGCACTTTCTCTTCTTTGAGTGCTATTGATTAATCCCACTGCTGTCTTCTGTTTTGCTGGCTGGGTTGGGTTGMTTTCTCGCTGCTGGGGAGATAAGCTGCAGCCTTCCCATGGGTAGAGCACAACAGGTATTTAGTTTCAGTGCTAATGCTTTCCAACAAAAACTTTGTTTTCTGCAACCAATCTCGTGCCTGGCTTTGAAACACACTTTCAATGAGTCTATTGACTGCACAACCGCCCGCGTGAACGTATGTCAAAAATTAGTCAGACAATTGCCTTGTGTTTACTCTCCTCCTCTCACTGTGTGCCCAGCTTTTCCTGAAAATACTAACTGGAAGTGGCAAAATCATCTTGAACCTCTGAAATGACTGAGATATCTTTTCAGAGCTTTTCAAGGCAAGGTCCTGCAACTGCTAATGAATATCAGAGTCAGTAGCTAAGGTTTTCTGATATACTAGAGATAAAAAGCTAATACTGCCTTGCTTTCTCTTCATGTGCTTTTTCCTCTTCACTCTTCCATACCTTTGAATACTTTACCCATTTCAGCCRAGTCTGGTGAAGTGCCAAAGGTCTTAGATATCAAAATTCCTACCCCTTTTGCAAATATTGGTTGCTGGATAGAGGAAATATCTCTTTCAGTGCCTCCACTAATGGAAATACAATGCTRTGAGTACACTACATATTACCCCAGAGCAGAAGTCTCCAAAATCTCTCTCTAAAAATTCCTCCGATTTCTAAAAAAACAGGTTTCATTGTTCCACTTCTCCAAGGACAACTTGTCCATTGCAGTGAATGATTTGTAAGGGTTTGCTAGGTCCTCAAGTTTGCTAGATCCTCTCCCGTATCTTCTTGGGCTTGTAGTTCCCCTCTCTGTAAGTCCTGGATTGGATGAGCTGATATAGCACCGAAACTGTGCCATTGCAGGAGGATGGCTTTGTGGCCTGTGTCATACTGGTGATAGGAGGGAGGACCACAGCAGTATCCTCCAGCCTTGCTACATGTCTCTA
Organism: Oceanodroma leucorhoa; assembly: GCA_030449065.1. Classification (NCBI taxonomy): domain Eukaryota; kingdom Metazoa; phylum Chordata; class Aves; order Procellariiformes; genus Oceanodroma; species Oceanodroma leucorhoa. The sequence goes on from JASVER010000106.1 coordinate 2,209,758, forward strand.
TGCTAGTTATATCAACTCCTTTTGCCACCATGAGAACCAGCGGCAGCTTCAGAGGCAGGAACGTATTGAGGTTGGGTGGGCCGTGGTGGGGGGACRTTGCATCATTTTAGCCTTGAAACCTGAGGGGCCTGAATTGAAGCCAAAGAAACAGCAGTGAAAGATAACGTGGGACTTTTAGWTCACAACTGGATCAGCCTGAATATAAGGTGGGATCTTTTCAGAAATAAAAATCTGAACAAAATCCACCTGGTTTCACGTTTTTGCTCCATAGAGGAGATGGTCCCTTTAGGAGGTGAGAAACATTAGCAGGTCATAGCAGTGTTGTACGTCAGGACTCTTCCAGTTCTGCCCCAAAGTGAAAACTCTCTGGGGATACCCACCTCCTGCCCCTCCATCCCTAACCCATTTCTTCCGTGCTTTATCTCTTCCTCCCTGTGCTCGCTTCCCTTCCCTTTCCAGCTCACGACTCTGTCCCGAGCTGTCTTGCAGACTCTGACCTCCTCCCTAGCGACCTTGCTGTCATGGCCTCCTTCTCTTTGCTTCCCATTTGCCTTCATCCAATTACCATGTTACCTTGTGCTCTTTTAGAGGAACTCTGCCACCCCCACCCCCCCCTCCCTGTGCTGTTTGCTTGCTAGGTCTGAGCAGGAAAATACTGTTTCCTGCTATTTCATTAGCAGCAGTCAGGAAGGTCTCTCCTGCTGAGGGAAGGCACTTCAGTGAATTACATCCCTCACTCAGCTGCCTTAGAGGAGATCCCATGTGTTAAATCTGGTCCTTTCAGTCCTTTATTTTCCATGAATCATAGAATCATAGAATCATTAAGGTTGGAAAGGACCTCTAAGATCATCAAGTCCAACCATCAACACAACACCACTATGCCCACTAAACCATGTCCTGAAGCGCCACATCTACATGTCTTTTAAATACCTCCAGGGATGGTGACTCCACCACTTCCCTGGGCAGCCTGTTCCAATGCTTGACTACCCTTTCGGTGAAGAAAGTTTTCCTAATATACAATCTAAACCTCCCCTGGTGCAACTTGAGGCCATTTCCTCTTGTCCTATCGCTTGTTACTTGGGAGAAGAGACCAACACCCACCTTGCTACAACCTGCTTYCAGGTAGTTGTAGAGAGCGACAAGGTCTCCCCTCAGCCTCCTTTTCTCCAGGCTAAACAACCCCAGGTCCCTCAGCCGCTCCTCATAAGACCTGTGCTCCAGACCCTTCACCAGAGGCAATGAAGAGGCAATAAGCACAGAGATGTGAGGCCCATCCTAAACCCAGATGGGCATCCTCAGGGCCCCTGAACAATTTGGCCTTACCTTCSTTGCGGACAGTATTCGCATCCTAATCTGCACCATCAACTCAGGAGGAAGCCCCAGTGCGGGCAAGAGGTTCCATGGCTTTCCTGTGAGGCAGCAAACTGTCTCCCAGCAGCTCTTGTTGCCAACACAGCAGAGATCTTTTGTAACRGGTTAGTTTTAGCATATTTGATGGTTTATAACTGGACATGGTCCTTTGGGACACGTATATGGCTCTTGATGTCATTTGTCCTGAGACAGCTGATGACTGGAGCTCTCTACTGATCAGGAGGTGGTGCCAATGGTGCCCATTGCTGTATCTGTTTGCAGAGCTGATGCAGAGAAATAGTAGGAGTGTTGCAGATTGTGGCAGATTCACCCTTCGAGAGAAACAGGCATGACTAGGACATCTCTTACTAGGCATTGTCTCCCTGTGGATGCTACAGAGTCTACATGACAAGCTCACGTGCAGACACCCACTCCTGTCTGTGCTGACCTAAAGATTCACGCAGTAATTGCCCTAATTTGCAGATCTCAYTGGGGCTTAGGATAAACTAGGAGCTAAGGGACACTTTGGCAGAGGGAGCAGCAGAACTACTTGTCCCTAAAGGAGCTTGGCTGAGCAGGACAGTGTCTTTAGTTCTTCAAAGTTTTGGAAAGGATCAAGTGAGGCTTCTTTGGCAGTTCTGCACCCACAGGTCTTTCAGCCAGAGTCTTGCTCTGACCCCTTCTCTTTTGTAGGTACAATCCTTGTCTTACAAAGAAGAATGGAGCACGTGCGACTCTGTAAGCACAGAGCCTTGCATGTTGGCGACCATGATTCATGAGTCAGAGGGTCTTGGTGCACTCCTTCAAACATACTCTTAGAACTGGAGCTAGAAATGAACAAAAAAAAAAATAGCAAGCAGAGATGAATCATTAAGCGGTTAAAAATCCTCTTTCCCTATCTGTCAGGCGATTCAATCCAGCTACCTTCCCTTCCTTCCCATTTGATGTGTGCTTGTGCAGTTAYACCAGAGCATCTTGTTTAATGAAAAGGATTGCTTTTGATAGATGAAGGCTTCTGATTATGTAATTGCCCTTGTAAGGAAGCACAGAGGAGAATTTTAGCAATATTGCTGGCTCTTATGCAAGATTGTTGCCAGTGTTTACTCTGCAGAGATGTGAATCTCCTCTGTCATTTGGGCAGAAAATGATGCCTTAATCTTTTAAGACATTTATGAAACATTGGATTATGCCAGGATCAGTGTGCTATCATCTGTAAGAAATTTACTGGCTGATTGGATTGCACAGAACTTTTCAAGGCAGGTTTTATATTTAAACTTTGCATTTCCGTGCCGGAAGAACGGCAGATATCAAGCTCTTAAGAGCCTTGGATAAATCATGAGGTCCTAGTTTTCAGCAATTACTATCAATGGAAAGTTGGGCTTGTGCATCTGTCAAGAATAGAAGCTATATTGCTGATCACCRGTCTCTTAGATACATTTTCATCATCTTTCTCAGCTAACAGGAATTAAACAGAGCTAAATTACACAGTAATGCTGAGAGGCCATCCTGAGTCTTAACGGTCCCYGGAGGGCTGTGAGATGATTTAATGACATAGGTTTAGTGTTCTAAGTAGTGACTGGAGCAGTGACTTAAGAGCTAAATTGGGAACATAATAAGGTATAGGACACCAAACCAACTTCAACTAAGTTTGCTCTGGTCTTCTGGCAGATGCCAAAACTATTGTCCAAATTTGAGAAAAAAATCCTACTTGTCTTTGTTTTTTTTCCCCAACCCTTTGGCAAATTGGAATCACTGGATGTTTCTGCGATGTATATTTGAATGCTTGTTACAGTGCAGGAGAGCATCTGGGCTTAAAAGTCTGTTTTTCAGCCTCACTTTGTTTGTGGCTCCCCACGTCTTGCAGTGGAGGTGCAGCCCATCAGATAGTGATTTCAGCCAGCTGAAATAAGCTTGTGCCTCTGAATGACCCCCAGCACCCAAAGGACTCTATGAACCACAGCCTGTGTTGTAGCTTTCACCACCTCCTCTCTCCAAACAGGCTCTCTTCTTGCTTTTAGTTACATCTAACATAGTCATTGAGGCACTGGCTTAGGCTGGCAGGTCTTACTGGAGAGATGGTGTCCATTTCCCTGTGTCTCACATGGCTGGGTAAGAGATGGTACCTGTGGGAAGCAAGGTAAATGCTTGCTTGCACAGGGATAAGCCATAATGTTTAATATGGGGCACTGGAAAATCACACCAAGAGCCTGTAGATCCTGGGCAGATCCTGCAATGTCCCTCTGCAGTGGTCAGGTGGGGCTGGTAAGACATCTGTGAGGCTCTCTGAGATGTCTGCTGCACACAGAGCCTCTCTGAGGCATGCCTTGATGCAATATGAATATTCAAGCCCAAGCTGATGGCATGTTTTTGCACAGGATTGAGAGTTATCGATTCAGACAAAGTGTTGATTTGGTCTTAACCAGAGACCTGGACCCACATTAACCAGCTTTGGAGGCTCAGGATGTCTTCCAAAGCAGTACAGTTCAAACCTTGAGGATATTACAATTAATGTCATAAAAATGCTGCCCTTTTTAAAACACTTTTGAGTGTACTTGCAATCACATGCTCACACGKGCATCAGATATACGCAGTATTGGATTCAAATAATAATCTTCTTGCCACTCTCCTTGTTGCAGTAGGATGCTGGCCCAAACTACCTAATGTTGACCTTTTATAGGAAGTCCCRCTCTGTGATTCCCACCCTTTTCCATGATCAATAAAATACAAAAGCAAAGTTTGCTACAAACTACAGTTAAAAGGAGATACCTGGTATCCCTTGGAAATCTGACCACAGTCCCTGCACTGGGAACTCCTCTGCAAGGCAAATGTCCATCTTATGCTTGGAGGAGCACAAGAACAACCAAATGTTCAYGTGTGTGCACACCTGGACCGTCTTGCATAATACACTGACAGCGCTTTGTAGCTGTATCAAACCCATATCAACAGGTGTAAACACCCATACGTACACAATACTCCATGCTTATTTCTTGCTTTTCACCAGATGCTTGCAAATCATCAACCATCAGCCAAAGGTTCCCCTCCCCACTTCCTTCCTCTCCAAGAACCCAGCAATGGATCCACTTGTTCTGGTCATTCCTCCTTYACAGGCAGGGAAACTGAGGCAGGGACTTGGCACAGTTGGGGGCAACAAATGTTGTGGCCTTGGATGTTTCAAGGGCAAGTTAAACTGAAAGCTCTCAGGACTGGTTCAGGCATGCTTGATCTTGCCTTGGGGCAGAGGGAAGGAAGAGGTCACCTCTTCATGTCCTTCCCAATCCTGCCCTCAGTGGTTTGAAGATCCACCCAGTTACTTTGGAAACAAGGCCCTCCCATCGGTGACACACAAATTTCTCTTAGTCTTCCTGTTTATGTCTTACCTATGCTCTTGTTCCCACAGTGTTTACAGTGCTCGGGGCTCTGGGGCTGTGAGCGGACAATTCAGTGAATGACATGCACAGAGCTCCTTGAACTGCGTCAACAGTACATGTTGCAAAGAGAACCCTAGATCAAGCCCTGCTGCTGGTTCTTGCTTCTGCACAAAATACTGATGGGTTAACGTTGTATCAGCTCCCTGCCACATCAYGTGTTTGCTCTGCATGCTGTGCTAACTCTTTGTTATACCGGGTACTATCTGTCCTCCTGCAAAGCTCTCCTGAGACCTCACCCACCAGAAATGTGAATACCCCCAATGCATGGCACTGGGAATGGGAASTGCAGAGGTGCTCCTGACCCCAGGGGAGGGACCAGGATGCCCAGTGGCACCTTTTGGGGCTCAGAGAGAGTGTCAGCATCGTGGCACGGAGATTGTGTTTGTTAGCCGGTCACCAGGTAATGGCTGGGACTCCCTGGGTGTGACAGGGAGTCTTGCTGTGGGTAGGAAGGAGTTAATTTCTCCTTGGGCGGGGAGGGCAAGGAACTGGGTGTGGGTCAAGTAGGCACATAGTGTGAAGCACAGGAATGGCATTACCTGGGAGGTCTGTGGCTGGGTGTGGACCTTAACAGCGGTTTGAAACCCCCTCCAAATAACCCAGCCTTTCAGGAGGACTCTGCTGCAGCAGGGGGTGAGTCCCCAGGTCAGCCTGGTGTGTGGTTGCAGAAGCAGGATGGGCAGGCTGGGGGTCCTGGCAGTGTGACACCTCCCCAAGCACTGAGGTCCTGGGAACACGGTGTCTGTCCCACCTTGACTTTGCCCTGGCGTAAATGATTAAACAGGCTGCTGAGTAACAAAGAGTCCTTCCCATGGCCCTGGGCCAAGAGGAGGAAGTCACGGACTCCATGTAACAGACATCACCAATGCTAACAGGGAGGAGCTTTGTTTTTTATACCTCTCCTGCACCACTCATGGTCCTGTGGAAAGATGTGTCTGTCCTTGGTGTGGGCAGACCAGCTGRGCAGAGGGAGGTTGTCCTATGAGATATAGTAAATGGAGAACCTGGATGCAGAAAAAGAAAAAGCATCCTGGGATGGGGAGCCAGTCTGGTTGTGTAGCCATAGTCCAGGCCTCAAAGTTATGATCCTCACAAAGCATATAAGGAAAGGTGACTGTAATAGCAGCGGGTTAACTGCTATTATCTGCCTGGCTTGCAAATAAATGCTGGTCATGTGTTTTGTTGGCAAAAGCCCTGTTCAGAAGCAGGAAGGTCAGTCACCTGCTGGAAAGGGGCCAAAGATCTGGCCCTGCTGTGCTGTTGCCCAGAGTTGGACTGAGGTGGTGGTGTGCTCCAGCCACTCTGCCTCGGCAGGCTTTCCACGGCCAGGTCTGTCCAGGCCAACCTGGGCTTTGCTGTCAGGGCAGAGCCCCCCAGGCCTCCTGGCACAGAGGAGATGTGAGCGAAGGAGAAATGGCACAAATGCTGTTATTCTGGATTCAACAAAAACCTGCCCTTTAAAGTGCCCTTCCTGGCATGAGGCCACACCACTGGGCACATGGGGGACATCCACGTTTTGTTGCAGGAGCCTACGATTGCAGGATAATTTAGGTGGGAGCGGACCATGGGAGGTCTCTAGTACAACCTGCTGCACACCTGGTGGGAGGACAAGGAGTCCCTTTTCTCATGTGTCAGTCCTGGAGAGCAGAGGGTGGCCTACAGGACCAACACTGGTTTCTGCAAAGTTCCTGACTGGTGTTCCTGACACCACCGATTCCTTGGTGAATTACTGTTAGAGATGTGGTCAGCATATGGAGCTGGACTGTCTTCTCATCCACAGATGTCATAGGCTTCCAGAATGGGTTGAAATGTGCAAATATATGCAAAACATATATGTAGTGTTTGGCTCATCTTGAGGCATTACATCCAGACATGAGATTCATATAGAAGCCCAGCACTATGAGTTAAATCAGGCGCTGAGCATTGTGGCTTTACCACAAAATTAGTGATATAATTGATGTCTATCAGTCAAGCACAGAGGTCTGGACTCCTCTTATCATGGAGGATGGCATGTCAAAAGATGCAGTTGTAGAGGAGTGAGCCATAAAATCTCTATATAACTGATGGGGAACTGCGCCATGAAGAGGCTCGGTGGGTTTCAGTCAGAGGTATGTCCGAGCATCTCAAGTAACGTGTGGTGCTTATGTTTAGGCAAGTGGGTTAGCTGTACATCCAGTCAGTTAAATTGCTTATTAGTCTCTGCTGACAGTGCTGATTAGCTCCTTTGTGGCTGTAATGTGAGATCAGGCACCTAACGCCCATGGAGACACCTACAATTAAGAATTGTAACCTGCAGCTGCCTCCTGTCCCCGATGGCTTTCCAAATGCCTGCTTGGAGGTTATGCGGGAAGGTTGTGGTGGAGACGGGGAACGCCTCCAGATCTCCTGACTCCCTGACCTGCACGCTAGCACCCATTTGCTCATGCCAGGGTGCTCACACTGATGTCTTGTGTCCCCACCTTCTTCATCTTCATTTCAGCATCTCCCCAAGCTGCCTCTTGGCTTGTCCTTTGAGGCTCGGGAGACCATGGCTCGCTCGGCTCATAGAAAGCCTAGAACAGGGGTGTCCTCACCCATGACCAGCACTCTGAGGTGCTTCAGGGTTACAGGTGAATGACAACAGCATATAATAACAGCAATAACACTATTACTCTTCTAATTGCCAGAGGAATAACGACAATTACTATTATTAATATTAATGGCAGTAAAAATAGGCGTTAATATCTACTGGTAATTACTGTTACTCCTCCATCATATTAATTATCATCTCTGCTATTAGACCTCCTGAAATTAGAGGGCAGTGATCTGGCATTGTGAGACACGTTACTTTCAAAAGGCCACAAAGAAAAGGTTCAGCCTGGGTCAGACCATAGAAAAAGAGATAGGGGTGACCTGCTGCACATCTGTCTATGAAAGTGCTCAAGGCTATTCCTGAGAGGAAAAAAAAATCACAGAATGGGCAAATTATAGAAGTGGAAGGGATGCACAAATGTGTAATTTCCAGGGTTGGGAATTATAGCAGGAATATAGGGAATATTTGGAATGCAGAGGAGCTGGTGGTGGTCAAGGGTTAGATTCTGGCAGTGCATCAGAGGGACACTGCTCAGAACTGCAAGGATGGCACTTGTTATGTTCACCCTGCAGGTTTCCCACCTGAATTTCCAAACCTGTGTTTGGACGACAGCTTTGTGTGCATCGCTGCCTGTAGCCACAGATCATCCTGACCAAGCAGCGGCAGATGTACAGGTAGGAGGATGTTCCCCTGGGAAGTCAATATGCCTCCACTGCAAAATGGGGAGTTCCTGGAGCTGGGGGGATTTTGCCCGCTTTCTAATGATAGAGAAAAGYTTAGTTTTAGTATTTCTGAAAGCTATTTTTTGAATCTGTGTTTTGAGAAGACTGTTTCCAACTTGTGAAATAAYGGTGTTTTAACACAAAGTTAGCACATCAAAACTGAACCCCAATTAGAAAAAAAGAAATTCCTCTTCCATCCTCCTCTGTATCACCTGTCATGTAATTTTCTTCTGTGGAAAAAAACCCAAACCCAAAAACTTTCRGGATATTGTTGTAATGTGGAACAAAGACAGATTCTGAAAACTAAAACCTGGGAGCAATAGCAGCTCCTGTCCACATGTTTTTCTGAGATGGCAGGCACAGTCTAGCCCAGGTCTCTGTGTTCCCATGGTGTGCAGTATGGATGATATTGCTTGCTTTGCAGAAGCAGAGACAGAGGTGGAGAGCTAGCAGGGATGTGGTAACAGGGATAAGTTTACCCACAGTGGAGGACAAGGGGTCTCTAGGTCTCCACTAGCAGGTGGGTCCTGCAGGTGCAGGGAAGTCACTACTGTGGCTATATACTACCCTGCTTGATGTTCTGTAACCAGTAGTTAATATCCTGGGTGCTTTGGAAACTGAGCACTCAAGATCCATTTTTAATTGCTTGGGGATTATGCCAGGTCTGGGATTGTATCAGAAACTCGGCAACGTTGCAGGTTGCAAGCTACTCTACTGACATCTGCCACTTGCTGCTTTATCTCCTGAATGGGCTTTGGCTAGCGCTCCGGGAAGGACTAGATGTGAAGGGGAACAGTCTCAATGCTGATTACCCTGATGATGCTTGAGCACTCGTTATTGCCAGGTTGGCTGCTTGCTATTGCTAATTCATCACTCCAGCCTGAGGATGCTGTTACCATGCCCCTGCTGCACATGGTGACCCTGGCAGGTTGCACCAGCAGTGCCACGTGCTGTGAAACTGGTGGAYGTGCTGTCTTCTCCGAGGTGGCACACAGGAGGCCAACATCTATCTCTGGTGATGAAACWCAGAAACTTGATTCCAAAGGGAACATAGGCTAGTTGGGCTTTTGAGGAGTGGAAGAGGTAGTACCATTCTAGGGCTGCATGTGGCCGCAGAGCTGACAGGAGGAGACAGCATGTTACAGACCTCCCCAGGATGGGACAGAGAGAGCTTGTGCTCTGCTGAATGGTGCTGGAAGGGAGGAAGGGAGGGTTGCTCTTGTCTTAGCCCTCCCTGAGATAAATTCACACCAATGCACTACCAGCAAAGAGAAATGATTGCCTAGGGACAGCTTGGTGTGAACATACAACCCCGGCTCAGGGTATGTTGCTTGGGTGATTACACCTTAGTGGCTAAAACTTTACAGCTGTTTCAAGTGAAGGGATTTGAAGAGCAATAGCCTGAATTTGCTGATCCTGCAATATTTCCCACAGGAGCTTGGGACTGTGCTTGAAATGTCTCAGATCTACTTTGCTGATGAGCATATATGGACATGTCTTTCTAAGCTACTATCAAGCAGTCAGCAAATCTTCGCTTGCTTCCGGGCAATGCCATTCTCCTGTGTTTTCCCACATTTTAGTTGGTTGGTGAGAGACACAAGGGTGTGTGTTGGTCCCAGATTTGCTCTTTGTGGGCCTGAAAGGACAAGGGACAAGGTTCAGACCAGGTCGGTTCAGCTGCAGTCTGTGTGTACAGATTCCTGTGTGGCAACATCTTTCCCCATTGTGAAAGCGGTGTTATGCTGTCAGCGGGAGAAGGGATTTTGCGTGTGTTGGGAGTTATAATGGAAATGTTGACACTGGCGAGAATGGAGAATGGATGCAGATTGGTGTAGAAGCACCAGGAGGGACAAACAGCAGAAGGGTTGCACAAATTGCAGGTGTAAATGGCACCTAGATGAGCAAATCAGCAAGATCCCAGCACATCTACGTGCGCTGTCTCAGGATACCCAGGCTGGGAGACAAAAGCCAATCAGTAAATCCTGGTGACTCACAAAGGTAGGACAGGATGGAGACACCCATCACTGGCAGCTCCTCCAGGGGAAAAAAGGGTACATCCAAACCCAGCACACTGTCACCAACCTGGGAGAAACCCAAGAAATGTGCCGAGGACTTGACAGTCATTGTCCCTCGTGCCTGGAGCAGAGAAAAGCTGAAGGGTGATGGACTGCCCATAGCTTAAGATGTGACATTCAACAAGATCCCAAGAGGGTGCCGGGGAAGGAAAAAGCCTCATTCATTCATATGTCTGTAACCAGTGAAAAGCTGTCCTTGGATGTAAAATTGGATGTGAAATTGCTTTTGCCTCTGAGTCATTCCTGAAATCTCTCCCATTGCTATTTGTCAGACGCAATMACTCCACAAATAGCAAGTAGTGGCAGAAGCAGCAGCTGTGGCCCAGGGAATACACTGTAGACTTCAGGAAAATGGTGTCTGTAATGTGCCCAACTGATGCAGAATTAATCAGGTTTGAAAAAAGAACACGGCTCTCGCACCCTGGGGGACTGTAGCTAAAAATTCCTGCTTATGTGGATCTTCCTTTCGTGCTCCTTGACATAACTTCTAAGAGAAATAAATGAGTTTATCTCCCACATTGCCTGGAGACTTTTCACATGGAAATACTAGGATTAAGGAGATTAAGATTTAGCTTCARCTTGGATAAAGAACAACAAAGAAGAATGATTAACACTTGAAATGGTTCCCAGTCATTAGATCTGAAGTCCAGTCTCCGTATATTGCCTCTAGTGAGAGTTTTCTGTTTGTGTTCATTGCTGTCACATCTGATCCTGTAAGAGAGCAGGAGTAAACCAAATGGTTCCTTACACTGGRGTGGGCTGGCTCTAAAACACCCATGGTTTGGGCCATGGAGGATGTAGAAGGCATAGAAGAGAAAAAGGAGACTGGTGAGGTTTATGGGATGGATGTAGGGAAGGCTCCTCTTGAGGAGGAATTGGGGAGAACAGGGTCAAGGAGTTGGAAAGCAGAGGCTAAGGGTTGGGGTCTTGGTTTGAGGTGAGCAGGAAGCAGAAGGTAGGAGGCCATAGGCTTGGAAGGGATCTGGCTTGGGATAGAGGACAAGACCACAGGAGGAGTTTGGTGTGGTCAGCTGCATCTCGGTATTGGTGGGCAACACATGGGAGTGGGAAGTAGCCATAGACCATGTGCCCTGTTATGGATCTAGTCCAGACAGCAGATGGAGTTGGACTTAAGGAGGCAAAGGGTGTAAGTCTGTAGTGATGAAGGTGAGAAGGGAGAGACACTGGTGCAGGGTCCAAGAAGACTGCCTGAGACTTTGGGCAGTCTTTGTGTGGCTGGCTGGGARGGAGGGAAGSAGGGAAGGAGATTTCTCCATGTCCCTGGTTTTTGTTCAAGCTCTTTTACCTTGGTTTTGATGTCAGGGGAGAATTCGAATGCCCAAATTTTATTTAGATGAAAGAATAACTCTTCTGAACTGTTCCCCTCCTCAGCGGATCTGAAACTGAACGAGGGATTTTGCAGTGATATCTGAGATGTTTGGGACATTTTGGGGGACTTCAACCACCCCGATATATGCTGGAGGGACAACATSGCAGGGCATAAGCAATCCCAGAGGTTCCKGGAATGCAACGATGATAAYTTCCTTCTCCAAGTGGTAGAGGAGCCAACGAGGAGAGGTGCTATGCTGGACCTTGTTCTCACCAACAAGGAGGGGCTGGTGGGGAATGTGAAGCTCAAGGGCAGCCTTGGCTGCAGTGACCATGAAATGGTGGAGTTCAAGATCCTTAGGGCACCGAGGAGGGCGTGCAGCAAGCTCATTACCCTGGACTTCAGGAGAGCAAACTCTGGCCTCTTCAGGTATCTGCTTGGTAGAGTGCCATGGGACAAAGCCCTGGAGGGAAGAGGGACCCAAGAAAGCTGGTTAATATWCAASGATCACCTCCTCCAAGCTCAGGAGCAATGCATCCCAACCAAGAGGAAGTCAGGCAAAAATRCCAGGAGGCCTGCATGGATGAACAAGGAGCTCCTGGACACACTCAAACACAAAAAGGAAGCCTACAGAGGGTGGAAGCAAGGACAGGTAGCCTGGGAGGAATACAGAGAAATTGTCYRAGYRGYSAGGGACCAGGTYAGGAAAGCTAAAGCTCTGACAGAATTAAATCTGGCCAGGGAYRTCAAGGGCAACAAGAAAAGCTTCTACAGGTGTGTTGGTGATAARAGGAAGACTAGGGAAAATGTGGGCTGCCCCTGGAATGAAATGGGAGACCTGGTTACCCAGGATATGGAAAAAATGGAGGTACTCAATGACTTTTTTGCCTTTGTCTTCACCAGCAAGTACTCGAGCCTCACTGCCCAAGCCACAGAAGACAAAGGCAGGGACTGGAAGAATGAAGAGCTGCCCACTGTAGGAGAAGATCAGGTTAATGACCATCTAAGGAACCTGAAGGTGCACAAGTCCATGGGACCTGATGAGATCCATCTGTGGATCCTGAAGGAACTGGCGAATGAAGTTGCTAAGCCACTATCCATCGTATTTGAGAAGTCGTGGCAGTCCGGTGAAGTACCCGCTGACTGGAAAAGGGGAAACATAACCCCCATTTATAAAAAGGGAAAAAAGGAAGACCTGGGGAGCTACAGGCGAGTCAGTCTCACCTCTGTGCCTGGGAAATCATGGAACAGATCCTCCTGGAAGCTATGCTAAGGCACGTGGAGAGGAAGGTGATTCGAGACAGCCAGCATGGCTTCACCAAGGGCAAGTCCTGCTTGACCAACCTAGTGGCCTTCTATGTTGGAGTGACTACATCAGTGSACATGGGAAGGGCTACTGATGTCATCTATCTGGGCTTCTGTAAGGCCTTTGACRTGGTCCCCCACAACATCGTTCTCTCTAAACTGGGGAGGTATGGATATGATGGGTGGACTGTCCGGTGGGTGAGGAATTGGTTGGATGGACACATCCAGAGGGTAGCAGTCAATGGCTCAATATCCAGATGGAGATYGGTGATGAGTGGTGTCCCTCAGGGGTCTGCACTGGGACCGGTACTGTTTAGTATCTTCATCAATGACATAGACAGTGGGATCAAGCAAGTTTGCAGATGACACCAAGCTGAGTGGTGCGGTCGACATGCCTGAGGGACGGGATGCCATCCAGAGGGACCTGGGCAAGCTCGAGAAGTGGGCCCGTGTGAACCTCATGAGGTTCAACAAGGCTAAGTGCAAGGTCCTGCACCTGGGTCGGGGCAACCCCCGATAACAATACAGGCTGGGGGATGAAGGGATTGAGAGCAGCCCTGCTGAGAAGGACGTGGCAGTACTGGTGGATGAAAAGCTGGACATGAGCCAACAATGTTTACTCGCAGCCCAGAAGGCCAACTGTATCCTGGGCTGCATCAAAAGAAGCGTGGCCAGCAGGTYGAGGGAGGTGATTCTGCCCCTCTACTCTGCTCTGGTGAGACCCCACCTGCAGTACTGCRTCCAGMTCTGGAGCCCTCAGCACARGAAAGACATGGACCTGTTGGAGCRGGTCCAGAGGAGGGCCAYRAAAATGMTCAGGGGGATGGAAMRCCTCTSCTATGAAGAAAGGCTGAGAGAGTTGGGGTTGTTCAGCCKGGAGAAGAGARGGCTTYGGGGAGACCTTATTGCAGCCTTTCAGTACTTAAAGGSGGCTYATAAGAAAGATSGGGATAAACTTTTTAGCARGGTCTGTTGCGACASGACAAGGGGMAAYGRTTTTAAACTAAAAGAGGGTAGATTTAGACTAGMTAYAAGGAAGAAATTTTTTACMMTGAGGGTGGTGAAACACTGGAMCAGGTTGCCCAGARAGGTGGTAGATGCCYCATCTGTGGAAACATTCAAGGTCAGGYTGGACGGGGCTCTGAGCARCCTGATCTARTTGAAGMTGTCCCTGCTCATTGCAGGGTGGTTGGACTAGATGACCTGTAAAGGTCCCTTCCAATCCAAACTATTYTATGATTCTATGATTTTCCCACTTTAAGAATACACTTTCAGTACATGTGGGCAGGTGTTTGGACATGCCAGGCTGAAGACTCCAAAGCAAGGTTTTCAGCAGCAGCAGCTGGGAGTCGAGGCTGAGACATTCTGCTGGGTTTTTGGAAGTCCTTAGGTTCYCTGGGGCCATGAGTCTCAATGCCAAACCCAATCCAACCTCCAAAACCCAACCCAAAGCAGTCTGGGGAGCTTTCTGCTTTTTTCACTTGGATCACCCCACATATGTGCCTTGCTAGTGCTGGAGAAGCAAACATCATGCACTTCACTGGAAAGATGTTCCTTTCCCCCTCAGTGTCCGTCAAACTGCCTGAGGGAACCTCTTGGCTATGTTTTGACTGTGTGTATCCATGTTGACCTGCAAGTGAAGGACACAAGCCACCACGTGACACCCATGTTGAAAGCAGAAGTGTCCAGCCCCATACAGACTCCAACATTGCAACCAAAAAGTGGTTTCCCTCTTAGTCCAGGCTGTCTTTTCCCAGCAGCAGTATCCGAGACAGCTTCCCAGGTCCCTTTGAAGGTTGCRGCAATTCACTGCCACCAAGATCCTTCTGCTGCCAGTGTGGAGGCACCTTTTGAAGCAGGAGTTTCTGCTACTGCATTATCCTTCCCTCAAAGCCTGGATCATGAGGCCAAGCCACCAAGAGATGACATCCTTTGGGATGGCAGTTCTCATTTCATCTGCAGTGTTTTGGCCCTGGCTGACTCAAAGAGCAAGTAGATCCTCTGCTAGTAAAAGCAGGGAGCCAAGCAGGGTATTAGAGCTCTTGGAAAGGCAAGGGACAGGCTGGCAATAAGCAGAGGTAGCAAGTTCAACACTGGACTTTTAGCATTGTGCATGGTTTGACGTCTCTAGAGCTTTTCCCATGTACACAGGGATGTGTCAGCCTTCCTTGGTCCTGGAGGTGTTACAGGCTCAGATCCAGTGGAAGTGTAGGCCCCATGTTCAACAGAGTAGGGCTACCCATGGCTTCATTACCTGGGCTGAAGGTGGGAAGGAGGTTGGGGTTTGTTCAGTGGGACCCCCAGATCAGCTCTTTGTCTGGATAGACAGGACAGGGCAAGGTTGTGCAGTCTTCATCATTTGATGTTTTCAAGACCAGGCTGTGTAAAACCCTGAAGAACCTGGTCTGACTCCCATAGCAGACCTTGCTTTGAGTAGGAGGTTGGGCTAGACATGACCTCGGAGGTAACATGCTGGTGGCAATGCAGCAGGATACTTCTGGGCTCAGTTTTCCCAACAGATGCCAGTCATTGACTCTGGTGACATTGGTGACCTGAAGCCAGCTGGCCTCCTTCCCTGCTGCAAAGCCAGGGCTCTGACCAGAGGTACCCAAAGGCTAAATAACCATGTTTAGCATGATATCCAGGCTCCCAGACTCCAAAGTGKCTCAACTGTCCCCCAGCATGGCATTTTGAAGTTAGCTGGGCCATAGCTGAGTCCAGTTTCCAGGCTTACCCCCAAAGCTGGTRTGACTGGAGCCTTGTTGGAGGCTGGAGGTTCATGGCCAGCACGGGACAGCTGGATTGTGTACAGGGTCCTTCTGAATTGCACCCCAYGGTGCAAACGTTCAAACCACGTCCCAGGGTAGATGGAATCCCCACTACCACCACTACCCCACTACCAGTGGCTTTTTGAGGACAGCCCTTCCCAGTATGACCCACGGCATCACTTAGCTCTAAGGTCATGGAGCAGGATCTTAGTGGGCTAYGGTAACTCTGCCTGCTCATCCTGCTTTCTCCATCTGAGAGAGCAAACACATCATTCTGCACACATCCAACATGTGTCACTGCTATTTCTACTGGTTCGTTGAAAGTAGAAGCCCTTTTGCTGGCAGAATTAGGTGTGCAGAGCTTCCTGGATTCCTTGCAGTCTCGGTATAGTGATTGTTGGAACTTTTACCTTTCAGAGGAGATCCTACTCCTGCCCTGCAAGATTTAATCCTTCCTACTGAATCCAGGCTTGCTTCCCAAGCAACTGGCTGCTCACAAGTTGTGGTGCTCAGTATCTCTAACTTGGATGCAGCATTTGAGGTCACAAAAGGGCATGTGATCCCCGTTCCAAGTCTTGCATATCCTTCTACATTTTAATAGTACTTTAGAAACTGCAGAGCAGTGCAAACCAGCTTGAAGTCTTCCTSCTCTTGGCCTGATAGGCAGGTCATTGTTGGTTTCTTTACAGAATAACTTGATCCCTTTTTGTGCTGCACCATATGTTAGATGAGACACAGATGTTTGCTCTGACAATGAGTCATTACCACAGTTGTAGCTGTCAAGAAAGCTGGTGTTTTTTGCAGCTGGATCAGGGAAAGTCAAAGCCTTTAGCATACTTAAAACCACAGAAGTTCATGTCCTTTTTTGGGAGTCTGGGGTCAGCCAGACCGATCAGTCCCAGCAATCCCTATCTGTGGCCAGTGCAATAATAAATTTATAGTGAAGGGGCTTTGAATCCCTTCTTCCCCTGCCCAACAGGGSAACACTTTGTCTGTCCCTGCTCTGCCCTCTCTGCCCTGCCTGTTTATCCTACTTGAGGTCAGGGACTTACCATGTGTCTCCATATGACAGCACAATGGGGCCTTGCTGGCTTCTGAGGTCTCCAGGTGTCACTGCAGTAGTGGTTCTAGGTTCATCCCTTGTGTGTGTGAGTTGTATTTTCAAATACACTGGGGGAAAGGGACTGGGATTCCCGCTAGAAAAACAATTTGTGCTAATGGCTTTTATGATATGGTGGCTTATCTGCAGGACTTGACCTTCACAAAGGTCCCTGTATACGCTTCTTTCTCACTCTTGACTTGGCTGGATTCTCATATCCCATTCCTATCTCCTCTGACACTCATGGCAGTTCTGGAGTTTAATACTGCGTGTCAAAAAAAAATTGTTTTTTGCAGAGCGTCAAAGATAATTAATGAGCTTTTAAGCAGAGCAGACCCTGCCAGTGCAGAGAGACAGTCTCTGCATTCGTCATTCAGAGCCAGGCGAAAGCAGTGAGAGACAGCATGGTAAGAAATGGGAAAAGTGGTAGGAAGAAACAAAAAAATCTAGATCGCTTGAGCAGAAGTAATTTTCCTGGTCCGTTGCTGTCATGCTGTTTAGCAGTTGCAGATGTGGTTGTTCTTAGGGAAGAAATGGAGCTCCTGGAGAACTTTCTCCTTCTCTTGCCCTAAAAACAAGTAGGAAAGAGCCTCTGGGACTTTCAGGCGTTGTATGTATTTCATTTAGAGAAACAACAGAGGACACAAGCAATGTTGCTGCTGTCTGCTATGGGCATGCACTGAGAGCTCACACTCTCATACAAGTATTAGGAGCTCTATAGTAAAAAGATAAGGCTGAGTATGTTGGAAAAAAGGAAGAAAGTGAGGAATATTGAGTTAAAGCTGCGTATGCATAAGTAGGAGACAGAGAAAGTGAGGGAGAGTGATTTTCTGCCCTTGTAAGGAGGGCATGGAGATCTCCAGGGTGAGAGTACTGCTGCAGAGCGCAGAGGAAAACAGCACATGCCCCCAAGGGATATTTGGATTCGGCTCTCCTGGAGAAATAGCCACCATAAACCTAAAGAAGGGAAGTTATCCATAACCCAGAAAATACAGTGAAATATTTTTCCATGCCACTCTGGGAGACCAGGAAGTTATTTTTGGTTTCTGTAGCACAGTGAGTATCATTGGGAGCATGTGCAACAACAGAGTTTTCAGCAGCTCCCATTGTATTTGCTCCCATTGACCTTATCACTAATAAGTGCAGGATGTGAATTATAATGGCAAAGATGTAATTGGAGAGGCCTGGAGACAGCTTATCTGGTAGGGACGAGCAGTTGCCATGACAGAGGCTCTCACATTGCTCCTTTTCAAGTGGAACGTCAGGTAAAACAAGGACTCTGCCGCTTCTGTTGACTTCAGTATAATTTAGGGGTCCCTGGATGTGGGAGGTGAGGACATTTTTATGATTATGAAGGACAGGGAAAGTCATGTTATTGCACTCCTGGTGAAATACTTTGATATTCTGCACAGCACACAGGCTGGGAGACTAAATATTATTCTTAGCTATTGCTTATTAATTCACAACACATGCAGGGATGAACCAGAGGCAAAGGATCCAGATCCTTCCTGGTTTACAGCAGCTTAACCAACTTCGGTACTGCTATACCCATTCATACTATGTCAGAGTCTGGCCCACATTTTCCATGAGGTGTAGCACCAGGGGTTTAAACCCTACAGATATTATTTCAGCTGATATGATCACGCTGGTTTCATAGGGGTAAAACAAGTAGCCTATACGAGTAACAGCACAAAACCTGCGTTTTCCCTGTGCTGAGTAGCCCAGCCAAGGTGCGATGGGAGAGCTTGGCCAGGTGGAGATGTTGCAGAGGGCTTCCGAAGGGCTTGAAGACACAGTTGTCTTCCAGATGCCTCTGCCTGACTCTTCTGCTGGTCATAAGTGCTGTGGTCTGAAAAGGTTAGAGAAAGGAGTCTCTGGAAGTTTCTATGAGTGTGTCCTTTTCTTCCATCCTCCTGTTTTGTCCCTGCTGTGAAATCATCTTTGAAACAGCAGGGACTGCCACTGGCTGTGGGGCCTTTCAGCAGGCTAAGGGAACAGGCTTGGGCTGGTGGCAGTTTCTGGTCTCTAGAGACAACTGAAGAAGATGGTCTGAAATTTAACAGCAGTGATGGATGTAGAAATTGTTCCAGGTGATAATGGGTTGAAAAGAAAAAGGCAGAAAACATACCTTGCAATGATATATGTGGGTAACTAACTGTCTGCAGGAGGATTTATCAGAAGATGGGAAAGCAGCATTACATCTGCAAGTGTCTGTGTGTTCAGAAGGACAGTGGAAAAGGGGACAGATTAAAGGGGGATGGGACCAGCAGGCAGTAATATCATTATTATCAAATCTATCAATAGCAAGGAGTCTTGTTTTAAAAGCAAGGGACCCATTTTTGTTTTAATGGGACAGATTGTTATTCCTTGACAGTATTTGATTCACAGCACAGCACCTGGACCCAAGAGTCAAGACTTTCAGATGGAAATAAGAATCAGCACAGAGGAGGATTTTTCCAGAGTGCTAAAGAAACAGAAATGGTGAAGGGAACTGGGGATTTCAGGCCTCGTGCACTTGAAAAAAACCACCCTAGCCTCTCCTTTTGACCTGAGAAATGCAGTTCAACTACCAGATGCGTGGACCAGGTAAGCAAATCCCAGGCATCTCACTGTGTCTTTTGCCAAGACCCCACAGTATTTCACAAACATCACAAGGTCTTGAGGTGGATCTGTCTGCTGTTTTGCAAGGGGAAAGACAAAAGAGGATTTTGTGTGGCTGGTGTCTGAGCAGACATCTGCTAGAGTTCAGCCTGTGCTCTCCTCCAAGCCAGATTTCTGTCACCTCCTCCAGCTATCGTTCAGTATGTATTACTTTTATGGACTAGTCAAATTTGCACAGTGGGTGTTATCCCCAAAAGAAAAGAATGAAGGCTAGTATGTCTCAGCAGAACTTGTTCCCCATGTAAACAACCTTCCACTTTTGGCCTGTCTCTGAGTTCCTCTAGCCAGATCCCAAGGAGCGTTGTCACTTTTTGAAGTTTTGTAACACATCACTAGTGATAGCAAGGCTGTCCTGCAGAGCTTCATGGGGTGAAGCACAGTGTGTTGTGTAGAACGACAAAGCAAAGTCCCGGAGACATGGGAAGGCACAGGGCACGTGTCTGTCCCTGGCTGCATTACGGCTCTGTGATTTTCTCTATATGTTTTCTTACATGTCCACATCTGCACGTCTCAGCAAAGTATTGCTGCCAGTTTTAGGGCACTGTGGAAGAGATTTGGCCATGATACACCCATAGCTATGTTTTGCAAGAATAAAGAGTTGTTGACATTGTTATTTACACAAAAAAGCCCTGAATGTTAACCATTAATTCTTTTCTTTGCATGATCTGCCCTCCCCAATGCATCCAATGCCAGAAACACCGTCAGGTCAGTGTTTGTGTTGCTGGATCAAGCTGCTTTATGGCTCATGATAATAGGATGGTTCATGGCCTGTGGAACATAAAAGGCCTCATCATAATCAAGTAATGAGTACAAGGATGGATGACCTGCTGGATGGGTTCTCACTCCATTCCCCATTTCCCCGGAGAAGGGATGCTCCTAATGCACACTGGTAACAGCCAGTCACAGTCACAACAATGGCAAAGATTTAATTCATTGTCTTTAGCACCAGAAATAGGCATTTAGAAGAGACCTTTTTGCTTTAATGAGGGCAGAGTTCACAGTGCAAACTCTAGTGATCTAGTGACCTTCAGCAGACCTCCATCCTTTGCAGCATAGAGCAAGAATTATTCTGTGCTTTGGCTAGTCTTAGCTGTCTCTGTGGACCTGCTGCTGGGTCAGGCTGTGCAATGTAGAGTGGGGTTTGCACCTCCTAATACAATGGCTATGCTCCCCATAGAGCCTGACTCACTCTCAAGCACCAAAAAATACCTTAAAATGGCTTGTGTTGATCTGCAAAAAACTCAAGGTCTTTGAAAACCTCAGTTTGATATTTGATATAGCAGTCCACACGGGTCATCAGGCTCTCCTCAACATCATGGTGCAACGTGGGACAATCCCAGGAGCAAAATTGGTATAAACAAACTGCATCACCAGCTCCTACCCTGCACCTGGTTGCAATGAGCCAAACTCCCAGCTTCTCCAGAGCACCACTGATTTTTCCATCTGCCTGTTTCTCCCATTGGGGAAGGCAATAAGACTCAGTGGCTGAAGCGAGATCCCGGAACGCAGTCCCAGTGACCTCTGTGCCTCAAAATGCTGAGAATGGTGAGGGTGAAGGCGGTAATTTGCAAGTATTGTAACTCTTCACCTATAGCGACGGCGCATCACATATGAATACAATCTCTATGCACAGATAAGGTCTTGTGCTGTGCGTGGAGGGGCTTGCAAACAGCATGATTTAATGTAGACTGAATCTGAGCTTTGCAGCAAAGTAGCAGACTCTTATTTTTATTCCTATAGCCGTAGTAGTCTATAAATACCGTACCTATATATTTTGACCATTTGTGCTTTAAAAGGCTGTCAGAAACACTCCTCAGCAATTTGCTGTGGAAATAGGAAGAAGGAAGGGAAGCTGATCGTAAATGTTCATATATGCCTGTTGTCTGGATAAATTTTATGTGTAGTATGAGCTAAAACTCAAATGCAAATTCATGGTGCTTGATCCAGTGCCAAGGGAAAGCTCAAGTTCAATTGCTTCAAGGCGCGTCTGTGTAGACATAGGCAATTTGAGGTTAACTGAGATGAAGCCACTACTAATTTCACTTATTGGTTATAACCTTCGGCAGACTTGAACCTTCTCCCAGAACCAGAATGTCAGCTGAAACACAGTGGCTGCCTGTACTGCAGCAGAAGGGTGAACTCTCCAAGCAAATTGCCCCAGCTGGGGGGATTTTGGAGAAGTTAGTGTCTTGAGTGCACAAAGGCTTCCTTCAAATGATGAAGCGCTTGCTTGATTTAATGAAGACTAGGCTTTTATGGAGATACAGATCATCTTGGATGTTCCTGAGAATGCAAAGTTTCACATCCATGGGACATGTGATCTATATGCAGAGGCATAATTTACGCTTAAAAAAATACAGTAGCTCCTTTCATCTTATTGGAGCTTCCCTTCACATGCTTGATAGTCCTCCTGAAGACATACATCATGTTCTCTATTTTGGTAGTGATCTACATGCAACACAGCCAAGCTTTGCTAGCTCCTGTACTGTCAGCAGGATGTTTGGGATGCAGCTGGGCCTCTTCACAAAAGCCACTAGTGGCTTTTCCTCTTCCTTGTCTTTGGCTGGGGTCATCCTCTGCTGATGAGGTTGACTTGGGTGTCGCCTCCTCTGCGAGTGAAGGAGRACCCTCTCCCACCCCATTTCTGTGTGTACAAATGATGGTCTAAGAGTTTCTAATGAAGTCTGAGCTAGGATGTCCTGCTGTCTGAGCTGTTAGCACTCTCCTCTTTTCAACTGCCATGGCCTGAGGCTTGCCAATAAACCCATAGCTTCAGGGGGACACCCTGTCTACCTGTCTACCCCCCTTCAGGGAGACACTCCTGCCCCATTCATTCTGCTCCTGCCAGCTTGTGCCAGCTCCTCTCCCTGGATGGGTGTAGCCATGTTTGTCCTGCTCCGCATGTCTCTCTGCCCTCCCATGCTATGGCTTTGGTATCAAGTCAGATCTAAAGGGTTAGGCTCAGCTCACCAGATGGGCATGACTGGGAAGAGGATTAGGTAGATCCTATGTTAGCAAATGCAGGGGAGAGTAGATACAGTCAACACTTACGTTGAAATAACCTCCAGCTAGGATGTAGATAGCACCCTACGAATGCTAGCCAGGTTAATCCTTCCTGCTGGGGTTTTCAGAGCTTCCACTTCCAAAACCAGACTAAACTAAAGTGCAGAGAAGCCTGTGATGTGTAACAAAGGAGTAGCACGGAGCAGTTATGGGGGAGCTCATCTCTGCAGAGACCTCTTTGCAAGTTAAACTGGACTACCCAAAGGCGTGAATTTAAAGTGTGCTCATTAAACCAGGTCACAGTGAATGAAGCTACGTAGAAATAAAGTTACTTTAATTCTTGCAGTGTCAACACAGAGGTTTAATGTGGTCTAAGTAAGAGTGTGTCAGTAGACTGAGAAAACCAAAAGATTTATAAGGGTAGGGTAATGTTCTAGGGTAGAGGGTATAAGGGGCCCCAGAGCCCTGATGGACAACAGTGCCAAGGTGGTATCATTTCTTCATATGTATATTTAGCCAGATGTAGTTACTCACTGCGCTTCCTCCATGGAGTCTACATTTCATCTGCAAGGCTGGGGACTCCCCTGCCTCTGAAATAGCAATGACCCCTGGGATACAACACTGCTTTGCTAAAAAGGAAAAAGGGAAAGAGGGTAGTTTCTGGGGTTGCCTGGCTGCTGCGCACAACTGTTTCTGACTGTGATGCATCACCACATTTTTCTGCATTGACTTGTCACTCAGAAACAGATCAAATCACCAGCCAGGTGAGCTACCTACCTCTGTAGGTTGGGTTGTAAAAGAGGCTGCTTATGTCAGAGCCTTGCTCTGTTTTGGGCTTGTGCGAATTGCTGTGTCACTGTTTTATTGGGCTCTGTTTTGAAACAGGCTCTGTAGCTGCCGCTCCTTCTCCTGTTTTATTTGGAGCGAAGCAGCAGAGACTCATCGTGGGCCATTTTGAATGTTCTTCCTTTGTGGCAGTTTGCCCGAGAATTACATGAGTCACAGGCAGGTTACATGCCCTGTCCACGTGAGTGTGAATTAGAGGGAAGGCTCCAGGATTACTGGCGATTGTCTCCCTGAGCAGCCCACCGAATTGTGCATTTCACAGGGCTGGAGGCTGTGGTGGCCTCCTAGTCCTTTGGGTCCTACTTAAAGCGGGATGAGCTATTCTGTTCTGCTCTGCCAGCTGGTAGCAAAACCTGTTAGGTCTGCCTGACCTGCCAAATTGTTAGGGTTCAAATGGATTAGGAAAGGAACGTCATCATAAAATGTTCCCAGTGTATGGACGCCTCATGGCCTTGCAGCAGGCTATGTGTCATGGAGAGAGGTATGTGCAATCAGGGATAGAAGGGAGATAATAGAAATATTCTCTGCCTAAGTGAAACCAAGTAGGAATCAAGCATTGGGTGTTACAAGCCGGTCCCCAGAGTGTTGCACACAGTCTCAGGGAGTTCAGACTGTCCTTTGGATGATCAGGGAAAGGGGGGATGTGTTTTGTGACAAAAGCATATGGATCACTTACTCAACCAAGGCTGAAGGATGCTCTTTGTAAGCAAAGTAGAAGTAGTTTGGGGGCAAAAGAAGTATTTGTGTTAAATATGTTGGGGCAAAAGAGGTATTTATGTTAAAAAATAGTACTAATGGAGTATCAAATGGGAATCAATTTGACATAGGCATCTTCAGCTTGGGAAAGAGAATAATATTTCTAAGCCTCAGAGATATTTTAGGAAATCTTTCCAAAGAAAGGCATCAAACCTGTTTCAGTGTGCAACAGGTAAAGTCGAGGAAAAGACTGCACAGGAGAGGTGCCATCCCATCGGCAGAGGTGAATAGTGCCTGGATGAGGGTGTGGGATTTGTTGATATCCTCAAGAGTGAATTGGAAGGGGATGATCATTGCTGTTCAGTTTGTTACATGCCACTTTGACTGTTGAATTATTCCCATGTTTCAGGGTTTCTGCCAGAAGGAAGGAAACCTTTCCTCCTTGATGCAGAACTTGGCTTTGGGTTTGATTTGTTCTGGGGGCTTTTTTCTCTCCCTTCCCTGTTAGCACTGGACTGGCCCAAGTAAAAATCGGCTTGGGGTGGAGTGAGGGGGGACAAGCACTCCACTTGTGCTTTTAGAAGGGGAAAGAAATGTTTCAAGTGCCCATCTCATCCACACACCCAAAATTTATCCCAGACTCAGAATTAACGTCAGAAAGGAACTGGGCTGGGTCCTTCCTTCTCTGTAATGCAGAGGGTGGGTGACATCATTTGACACAGACCCATGACCTTGGCAACACACTTGCTGTCTCCCGCCTTTTTGCAATGGCACATTGTCCTTGGAGACTTTTAAGTCCTTTGTGTTTCAAGTCTCTCCTTGACTGCAAACTGCTTGGGATGCTGTATTGTGTTTTGTGGTGCACATGGAGGGTGGTGGTCGAGCAAGGCTCTGAACGGGGCTTCCTGGGGGCTCTTTCAGACATGCAGCTAATGCCTGGGGAAAATGCATAAGGTGACCATGGTGGTTTGGTCTGGAGTTCTGCACTCCAAAGTGGTTCACAGGATTGATGTGTGGTGACTTATTTCCATCAGGACCTTTTCCTTCCGTAGTGACTTGGTAACCCAGAGGAAATTCCTGATGCAGGCATTGCCTAACCAGGAGCACTTTGTGTTTGAGAATGGAAGGCATAAGTCATAGCTTTTTTTTCCCCTCTGATTTACTAGCAATCCCAGAAGATGACAAATAAAACACAGTTTCAGACAGGAAACTGTTAGAGTCCAATGCAGTGTGTAACTGTGCAGGTTTGTACTGGAGCTGAAGCGTTCCCTTACATGCTGTCTGTGATATGACTAACCCAGAGCATTTCCAAGTCCTGGATCCAGCGGTGCACCCAGGCCAGATACTAACTGCAGTTCATTTGGAAGCCTGGGCTTGGACCAGTTGTCCCTGGGGTGGATGAGTTGCAGCAGCTCTAGTGAGGTGTGTCTAGGACACTGAATTCAGGCTGGCAAACAAGTCAAGACACAGACTGTGACTTGCTCCCCACATATCTACAGGATGTAAGGGGTCGTTTAGACAGAACCAGGGCTACAGTACAGAGAGGAAGAACTTGTAGTGGGACAGGTTATCCCAGGGCTATCCCAGGGTCATCTATGCAACAGTATGCCAAGGCAAGAACAGGGGAACCCTTCCTGTAAAGATGCCAGCACCACCCAAAGACAAGCAGGGTCTGTAGCAGGCAGACATCCCTTCCACGTGCTTAGCTAGAGGAGCCGCTCCTGCACAGAATCATCCGAAGACAATTCCCAGCCGTGACCTTGTCACACGCCTGGCTGCCGCTGGCTGTGGGAGCATTTGGRCAGTTCAATGCTCAGAGTGGCTGAGCGAATGGGGCCAAACCTCGGCTACGTTACATGCCAGGGCGGGTGAAAGAGAGGAGCATGTCCCCTTTCCTCATCTCACGGACTGAGGGAAGCAGGGGCTGCCTGAAGCAATGTTTGGGCTCCCTCCGTTGCTGAGCCCTGGTCCCTTTTACTACGGCCATGGTTCCAGTGGTCTTCCCCTTGCCCAGGGTGGTCAATGCCTTGCCTGGGCCCTGCTCCCAGCCGCAGGCAGCTGGATAAGTGCCTGAAAATCTCCCAACACCCTGGACCCTGTCATGGAGGATATGGAGCGGGGGTCCGGCCTGTGAGGGGACGAGGTCTGAGCCCCGCCACAGCGCGGGGGAGTCCTGCCTCTGAGCGGATGAGGTCTGAACACCGCCACCAAGGGATGGACCAGGGGTCCTGCCTCTGAATGGACGAGGTCTGAGCCCCGCCACCGAGGGGCTGAGGGTCCTGTCACTGAGGGGACGCTGAGCTCGCCCCCCCACCGCCGCCCCCGGCCCTGCCGCACCGAGCCGGCTGGGTCGCCATGGCGGCCCTCGGCCTTTCCCGGAGCGCCATCTAGCGGCGGCGCGCGGGGCGGCCATGGCGGGCGGCGGCTCCTCTGCCCTCTCCCCACTGCCCTCAGCCTTCCCTCCCGCGTTAAACCGTCGACCCCGTGAGCCCCGGCGGCGGAGCCAGAAATCAGATCTGATGTCTCAGCTCGGCCAAGGGCTGAGGAGAATGAGGAAGGAGAACGGTCCAGCCCGTCTTTGGGGCCCTGACGGAGGGTGCTGAGGAGCCCCAGGGGAGGACATGCAGCTCTCTGTCGCCGCCCTGCTCCCAGATGAGGGCGAACATCAATTCCCTTCCCAGGTGCTGCTCTAAAGACGCTTTGTCGTGAGCTCTGATACAGTTTTTTTGCTCATCCGCAGCTAAAAGTAGCACCAGGGACCTCAAGATGGTCTGCAGGCATCTTGAGGGGAATGGGTGAAGATCCAGGGCCAGAGGGCCTGAAGCAGGGGGTGCCCTGAAGACGCTGCTGACTGACCCTCAGAGATTTGGGAACAGGTGTACAGAGATTTGGGGACAGCTCTGAGGGGGACAAGAAATCCATACTGTCCTGGGCCATGCATAAGCTACGCAGTCTGTTGCCAGCAGTGACTTGGAGCTCAGGGCCAGGAGACTGCACCAGGGATTTCTGTAGGGTCCAGCACACCAAGCTGTGCATGAGGTAACCCTCAAGGCTCCTCGGGCTCTCCCGGTGAGGGAAACTGAGCCCAAACTGCATTAGTCAAGAGAGCGATTAATATTCTGAAGTTGAAGGAGGTGTGTAATTACCTAGTCTGGCCTTCACCCAAACAGGGGCTAGAAACTTCACCTCTTGCCCGTGGCTGGATATAGGTGTGCCTTTGAGGAGGGCACCCAGGCTTGTTTTCTTGTGATGGAGACTCCACAACGTCCCTTAGAAATTGGTTTCTGTGGGTAATTCCCTTCAAGTGTAATGCATTTTCCATGTCTTTGTCTATTTGGATGTGCTCCTGTGATAATTCTCATGATAAACTGTTCTCTCTCTCTTACACATTTGCCAAAATCCTTAACCTAAGTGGCAGGTGGACTAGCCAGATGTAAATACAAAGCGTGCTCGATGGTTAGCACAAAATAGCAGTCCTGTGTAGCAATGCATACTTAAATGTACTGTAGAGATGCAACGGTGTAGTAGGGATGCGACATGGAAGCCCCAAAATACAGGACTTTGGCAGCTGAAGTGAAGGAGATTCACAATCTAAGATAGGGAGGAGTTTGAGTTTTCCCCATCCTCCCAGCAAAATAGGATTTCAAACACAATTTTTTGTACCCTTGGGAGCTCCGTGGGGATTTCGGGTTGTGTTCAGCAGAGGGCAGTGGTTGGTTTGGTCATTACTTGGCTGGCAGCGTCAGACCTCTTAAACCACTGCAACGGACTTTGCTATTTGCTGAAATCATTCTGCTGCAGAGTATCCGAAAAAGCTGTAGAAAAGGATGGTGCAAGCACATCCTCTCTGCCTTGCATCAGTGCAATGTAGAGGTAATGGTTGGTCAGTGAAGTCTCTTTGGGAAATTCAGCAAACCTCCCTTTCCCACCCTGTGCTAGTTTACAAAACTAAAAAAGAGTTTCCAAGGAAAAAAATTATGATTCCTTGACCTGGTTTAAATCTGCTGATTTACTGCTGGTTTTCAAGAAGTTTGGCATTTAGTTATCCACAAGTGTTTAATTGAAAGAAAAAAAAACAACCCTTAAACCTGATATATGTGTTTATAAAATTTCCCTAAACAGTAAATGGAACCAGTACTGCTCATGTGAGTGAAGAATACCACGCAGTGTCTCATCATCCGGGCATCCTGTTCCTGTGGGAAGGGAAGAGACATGGGAAAATGGAAAAATTCCTGCAACACAAGGATACCAGCCACCTGGACCGAGCAGTGTGTCCTAGGTGGCCTTGGGAAAGTTACTTAAACGTAGGAATATTGGCATGGAGCTGCTTCAGAAAGCCTGAGAAGGGAACACCGGGGGACAACTCCTGTGACAGCCCCCCTGCGGCTGCTGGCACACCAGATGCTACTGTGGGAAGGAGGCCAAGGCTGGGGATTCCCGGCCAGTTGCTCTGTATGGGACTGATGACAGCCGAGAGGACATCGAACTTATCAGTGCGCAGCAGCCTTGGGGTTGCTGGAGTAGCCCAACTTTAGGATCCCACCTCTGGGCAGGAGGAGTTGGATTCCAGTTCACTGACACTGGGTGCACTGGTGTGAGTAAGGGTGGATGAGAGGAGAGGGGAGAATGACTGTAACACAGGTTTAAAGCAGAGCAAAGCTTGCGAGGAACCAGACAGGCTGGGAGGACTGGGAGCAAAGAAGTTCAAAAATAAAATCAAGCACTTCTAGCCATGACCTGCCTGCCCAGCTTGGGCCCTTCATCTCATCGTGTGCCTGCCATGGCCCTGTGCCCTTCCCCACACAGATATATGGGTTTTTTAAATGTGAAACCTGGGTCAAAATCCTACTCCACATTCAGCGCTGACTGCTCTGGGACCAGGCACAGCCCAACAGGGCTACTCTTAGGGCACGGAGGGGATACGTCCTGATGGCACAAGTGACAGTCTCACTTTGGCTTACAGGAACAAGTCAGAAAATAACAACTGTTTGAGCAATTCCTTGCTCTCGCACTTCTGCTGGCTGGATTGATCTTTGCAGAGAGGGATCAGGGCTGATGAATGGCTCAGGAAAAATTAACTGTATATGTTAATTATAATTAATATGTTATATATCATGTAAATTCCAGCTGGGAAGAGCTGTGAAAGCCTGGAAAGATGGAAGGGCCCAGGGCAAATGGGAGGCCTGTTCTGGTGTAACACCCAGAACAGGTGCAACGCAAATCCTGCCTGGTGCTRAGCGTCCTCTGTTCCAGCTGCAGGCAAAAGGGATGAGCCACTTCCTAGGATGAGGCCCAAGTCTAAAAAGAGCCAGTAGGATATTTACGCCTGTGTCCCAGCAGCTTTATCTTTTCTCCAGTTGCTGGAAAGACCTCAGGCAGGCTGTTTCCTGTGATTTTATGCACTGCTAGCTGGGCAAAGAGGCCCCCCTGCAGAGCCATTAAAACATGTTTAATCTGTGAAAGATTTTTGCTGATGGTGGGGGGAAAAAAATCACACCTTGCCATGTATGGGTAGGAAATTTTGTCATTGAGGGGACTGGAGAGAGAATGAAGGGATCCCCTTCCTCTTTGAGCTTGCATTCAAAAGCTAACCTCCCRAAAGTTGTCTTGTGTTTTTGGTCTGCTTATGTCGTCTGTCGCCCACGCTGCCGGCTGCTCTCCCGCCACAAACATGACTCATGGGAAGGGGAAAGTCTGCAAACCCCTTAATGTGACCTTTGGATGTGGTGTAGGTAARCTCCTGACATCTTTCACTAGAGACTGCATGCAGAGATTGTGCCTGTTTCCCTCTTGCTTTCACCCCACACCTCCCTGGTGTGCCTGTGGCTTCTCTCTTTCTCCCTATCTCCTCAGGGTTTGTACCATTGTGGTAGGGGTCTGCAAGTCCTCTTCCCAGCCACACYGAAGTGTTTCTTTCTCGCTTCACATGCATGACCACATCATTGCACAGACTTGTCCCTTTTGGATTTATTTGTTTTCACTGCTTCTCAGGGTGTTTGGGTCCTCAGGTGTTCAGCCAGGTGCTCAGCTCTCTCAGACCCCGGGGCAGGGGATCAAGRGTGCTTTTTCTTGCAAAGTCACAAACTGTACCACACTGCTGGAGCTGCAGGTGAGAAGGACTTCGAGGAATAGCCCAGGACAGACCCAAACCCCTCCACTGAAATCCTCCCTGGCTGCCAGTGGGTGCTGGATCAGGATTTGGGTGATCTCTGATTCGCATCACATAGTAGGAATTTGCTGGTGTATTAAACAGCCCACAGGCTCCTGCTGCCTGCCACAGATAAGAGGACTTCCCTGCCTGCAGCTGTCTCTGCCAGGCTCCTTGCCCTGTTTTTCCATCATACAGTTACAACTGCAAATGCACACTCTGCATTGCCGCCCATACTTGCTCTGTGTGGCTCTGCACACCTATGTGTCTGTGCAGGTGTCTTACTCCGTTCTGTGCAGCTCTTCCTTCAGACTCTCCTGCTCCCTCATTCAGCATTGCTGACAAATGACCCTCCAGGATACTCTTGGCAGAACCAATTGATTTTTCTTGCCCCCCAGGAGCTTGCAGAACAAACAGCTGCTCTATTGATCATGAATGTTAAGTTGCAAATAGCACATCCACATCCCCTGTACTGGCAGCTGCTACTGCTGGTATTAAACAYGGCAGCTGTAGAGACAATGATGTGCAGAGAACACCTCCCTTCCTCCAGTCCTCGTGGGCTTGGAAGAGCTACTCCCATGGCTGCCAAATGCAGAGTATGTGGGCTTTGCTAAGCAGGTCTGGTCAGATAGTGTAGGGGCTGAAAGGAAGTTAAAAATGTTAAGGATACACATTTATGTGGGCAAACCTGGAGCTCTGGGTAGTGGGTAGAGAAGCGCCATGCTCCCATGGTCCTTGAGCATCAGCTGTGTCCCTCAGCCCATCTGTATCACCTCCCCATCTGCCCCAGAAGGGGTAAAAGGAAAAGAAGGGGTTTAACCTACATTAAATCAATTGATGGTCTAACACCCCTCTGTCCCCCATCCCCATCTTTCTCTGATGCCCCTACCTGAAAAAGGCAGCTGAAACATCTGAAGAAGCTCAGCAAATAACCACCAGAAAACCTGACCCTGGAAACATGCCTCATAGGAAGAGACAGAGTAATTTAATTTTTTTGGAGTGCAGGAATGGAGTATTGTTTACAAATACCTTTGCTGGGAGAAAAAAGTCTGGCATCTGGGCGTGTAGTAATCTGTTAGACAAAGACAGAGCAAATATCCGTGGCTTGGAATGTAACATTGCAAAGACAATGAAGGTGCTTTATCTTCTCTAAACCTCAAAGAGACATTAGAGAAAAACTGCAGGCTTTTCTGAAAAAGGGGCTCCAGTTTAARTGGGTTGATGCTGGGATGACTGGGTGAGGCTTTCTCATCTCTGTTAGGCATGCAGTAACCTTAGAAAGAAGTCCTGCCAGCTTCCAAGTCCCTCCAGCCTTGGGAGGCAGCAGGGTCGTTGTGCTTGGTTTGGTATTGCATGGGTTAATATACCCTACAGAGGCTTGCTGAAACCTCTGCAGGCCAGGTAAAGTGTTAGCAGTGGCAGAACTGTTAGGATTGTATAGATAAACCATCCAATAGTTTGCTTTAATTATGGCAATACCAATCTCTTTGCTTTATGCAGTGTTTGTCATAAGATGAAGCATGGTTACCAAAATTACTGTGTAGACTAGTCTGTATATAATAGCAGGCCAAGAGATTAGAAGAAGAAGGGTTTCCGGGTTGGGTAGGAGGCACAAAGTAAAGCTACCAGATAAACAAGCCATAACTTCTCTCAAGAACCTGTCAACAGATTCCCACCACATGCACTGCGAATGGGCAGCTGTGCAGAGAAGTCCGTCTGAACCGGYGTCTTGAGCACCGCCATGTTCTCCAAGCGATGCTGGCAGGACGGCATTTCCAACTCTAAATAATATCAATCAAGAGAGGCCTGCCCTGGAAAGCCAGGATTTGGGCAGCCTCTGAGCTATCCAAAACATCAAGGGGTTGGATACTGTGCTTTAGTCTAGTCTCCTGTCTAATGAGCTTCACGAATGAATTTATAGGGGTCCTTCTCTGGCTGGAGAGTTCCTGCCTGTGAGATCAAAGGAAGGATGAGCCAATGGCTGGGCTCTGGCCCAAGGCTTTAATGCCATGCCCTACTCCAGTATGGACTTCCCCTGGGCAAGTCTCTTAGGGGAATCTGTTTAACTGGCCTGCAGCAATCCCCACTTTTCTCCRTCTGTAGAAACAAACAAGCACTTCTAGGCCTGTTTTAGAGGCCTCTTTTGGAGGAGATGGCAGTAAAGCTGCTCTGAGTAGAATCTTGGCTGTTATTTTGCTCCCAGGTGCTTGAACCACGTAGAGGGAATTTTGTTYGGTTGCTTTAAGCTCATGTCAGAAAAGTCCTGTTAGGGTCCACTGAGGGACAAAAGAGAAGCCAAGGGGTCTTCTGCAAGGGAGAGAGGCAAGGCCTTCGGGGCATCCCCAAGAATACCTCTTTTGGGGCTGGAGCTCAGACTAGTACTTGCTCTTTGGCTGCTCCTAYTGAGAAGAGCAAAGGTGACATTGTTGGAGAAGATATGTTTGGATCAGAGCTCTTGAGTGATAATTTGACAAAATAAAACCTGTTCTGGCAGATCTGCACATTCATAGAGCATTGTTCATCTCTGCATGGCTGTCTGAGAGTCAGCTGGTGCTCGAATATATTTCCCTCCATGACCCATACGAGGACCAAACTCTGGATCACATTTGCCCACTGAGGCATGGCACTGCAGCCTGTTCTGACCTCTACCYACATTTATCTTTCAATGAGCCGCTTCAAGTCAGGTGTCCAGAAAGCTCTCCTGAAGTGACCCCTTTCCATCCTTACAAGAGGTCTAGGTGCTCTACCACACCTACTCAATCATACCTTGTAGTCAAGAGCAGAGCACTCAAGGAAAATCAGCTCTTTCTATCCCGTTCAGCCCCTTTACAGCAGCTGCAAGTCACATGCATCACCTGAAAGAACTGGACAGAGTGGGTAGTAGGGCTGGAAGGAGGCAGGTAAAGAGATTTCTTTGTCTAGCTCAAACTGAGTCAAAAGGACATAACATGAAAAGTGATGGGGGACACGCTTGTCCACGTTATCCCTTTGTTTCATCTCTCCTTGTGGTCCTAAGCACGTTTCATTTTTTTGGTGGGCTGTTGCCAAGATGGCCTTATATTGTCARGTCAATGAAGAAAGCAGACCAGCAAGGGCTGCCAGTTGTTTAATTTCCTGCTGTTAATGGAGCTTAAACTAAACATCTATGGTAAATATTTCCCTTTGCTTTTCTGTGGCCTGGTGTTGGCAGGTGATGGACAGCAGTCTGCCCTTCCCAATATGAAGACTAGGTTTATTAAGGCAAATACAAGAAGGGGAATGGAGCTGGGAGAGGGCTACTTACCTTCTCGTTGGGATGGCAGAATCTCCTCTCTGCAAGCTTTCACTGAGATTGCCATAAGGTGAACAAGGATTTTCTCCTACACGTAAACTCAGCTTTATTTCATCTGACAGGCTCTTTCTTGTTGCATGGGCAGGTGGAAAGGAGAACCTCAGTCCTGAGTTGGGCTCTTAGCTCTACATACAGCCATGAATGAAAAGCAAAATCACTTGTGTTAGAACTCAAACCCATACCTAAATTAATCTAATCTCTGACGCTATAGTCAAGCATCCTGAAGAAGGATAGTTTCATGAACTAAGACCTTGACATACTGCCAGCATTGGCAGATTATAAAAATACTTAGAGAATCTCACATCTCTGCCAGGGAAGTTTTGGTGCTTTTTGCAGCATCTGCTGGGTATACAGAAGGGATGGAGATAGGCCTAAGCAAAGCTAGTTCTTTGTCCCAGCTAAAGGACTCTGCTGGTCCAATGTCCTCTTCTCAGCTTTGTATGGGACTGTTGTGTAGATGATTATATGGACAGCCAGCAGTCAGCAAAGGTAGACATCAGCCTGCAAATCTCAGAGAGCAACTGACTTGTGGCTCCACACCCTGTGATGGCAAAAGAACAGGATGGCAGGACTTGGGACTTCTCTTCAGATAAGGCCTGGAGACCTGGGAACATAGAGGGACAGGGTCCTGCAGCAAAGGGAACATGGATGGAGCAGACTGGGGGCATAAGGAAAAGGAACTGCATGGGATAAGAAGGGATCGAGAGATGGGAAGTGGGTGAGTACTGCAGTGGATATTCCCCCCTGCATCCCTATTAGGTCCCAATAGCTGAACAGTACCCACCACAAAGCACTGAAATACTGTAGTGAAGTAATCAATCATTTCTTGTGCTTGGGGACATGTTGCAATCTCCCAGCCTGCCTCTGCCTGGGATGCCTTGCAGAGCATGTGACATTTCAGGTGGCACCATCTAGCATAAACATCACCCAGCACTTCCCATGACAATCCTGCTCATCACGTAGCCAACATACACAATGGATGCTGCTAGCCCATGAGCACGCACATTGCACCGGATCCCCTCCTGCACCCCCTGCACCCTTTTCCCAGGGGTGGAGTGATGAAGGCCCTCTTCCTATTTCCCAGCACACAGGAGACCTTTCTGTCTTCTACCGCAAGACCACAAAAGCTCAGATGGATATGGGGAGATCACTCTTGTCCCTTTCCTGGGCCTCACCATGGGAAGGGGATAAAGTGCTCTGCTTTTAGGCTTTTTCTTCCTAAAATGGGAGTCTTCCAGCTCTGATCCAAGCACTGCAATCCTCCCCAGAGCTCCTGTTTTGGGACYAATGATGCCCAGAAGGGGAAAAGCAAGCCAAGCCCTCACTTGTTTTCCTGTATCATCCTTTGCTGGCTATCAGGTCCCTGTGTTCCCTGACCACTTTCCCCTGTATTAGCTTCCTCATCCTGTTCTCATCAGCCCTCCCCTCCGAGGAGCTCCACTTGTTGTTTAACCCATTGGCTCCCTCTCCTTTCCTTCCTCTATCATTACTTTGTCTGGGGCTCTGGTTCCTCTGCAATGTCTTCCTCACCTTCCCCTGCCCCGGAGCAGCTGTGGGGATGAGACCTGCCTTCTCCTCCCAAATCCTTCCCCAGAGCCACTCCTGCCCTTACACCTGGAAGGAGGCAGCCAACAGGTACAGAATAGGCAGGGTGGCACGCCTGTGTTTCTTCAATGCTAATGCAGGTGGCCTGTGCTGATAGCCCTAACATGGGCAATTCCACTTTCCTCAGCCTTTCCGCAAGTCAAGCCTACACCTGCTAACAGTACTTATTCAGGTTGATTAGGCTGACTAATGAG
The DNA here is from genome assembly GCA_030449065.1 of Oceanodroma leucorhoa. NCBI lineage: Eukaryota > Metazoa > Chordata > Aves > Procellariiformes > Oceanodroma > Oceanodroma leucorhoa. The sequence continues at coordinate 2,244,891 of JASVER010000106.1, forward strand.
ACTCTTGTGCACACATCTGAGGGGCAGCAAATCCCAGAGGGACAAGGAAGGAAGAAATTGCCTTTGCATATAGCTGTGCTGTTTCCTCTTTGCAGTTATCAAGACGGTTGTGGAGGGAGGGCAGAGCTTGCTTAGAGCCCAGGAGGAAGCTAGTCTGGCAGATAACCCCACGAGTGGAGTCAGGGACTCCTTTTCTGGTGCAGAATTGGAGATTTTCAGCTTTGCTGGGCCCAAGATATGTTTGCAGTATGACTGAGGGCTGGCTGTTCTTCACCTCTGCCTCACTACAGGTTTCTGGGCTGTAATGGGAAATGTCTTGCAAAGACAGAAGTGCTTTGAAACATGGGCTGTGCTGCATGCAATGGAGGTGAAACACAGCAGGGAGAGAAAGAGGCTAAACTTTATTCCTGGATACACATCCCCTGGCATGCCAAAAGATTACAGACATCTGTGTGTTGTGAGTCAGGCAGGTGAGGTCATGGTTAGCAGAGATCTCTAGTCACAGGAATGGCTGAGATCCCAAGAAACACATGAGATTTTTCATAGTCTCTTTTTGCTAGCCTCTGGGCAGCTGGTAGATGAGGATATTTCTGATTCACTTTATAGGATTTTAGATGCACAAGAGAACCACAGTACATCAAAGAGGAATGAAGGCTGTAATTCCYCTGCAAGGTCGGGGCTTTTTACAGAGCTCTTTATTGCTGTTAAGCTCTTTAGGGAATGCTGTATTCTGTCTACCGCAGACTTGGAGGTGGTAGTATGATATGCAATGCCCATCCATCCCTATTGCTATTTCAGCCTCTGGATAATGATCCAGATCCTCAAAGGCTATTAAGTGCCTTATTTCGTTTGAAACCTCTGGGAATTTGGCATCTAAATCTTTAAATACTCTGCATAAAAGACTGCCCTGCAAAAGCTGACTTGTGCTTTACCTTAGCAGTCTCTGTGTGTATTTAATGATGCATGGAGTTACTCCCATTGCCCTTAGGGGCTTCCCTATTGTGTGTGGCTGTTCTCATCAGAGAAAGGGCAAGTTGGGGTAGGAATAGGACTACTGCAAACGCTATTGGTGATCATTAAGAGGCAACACAAGGAGATACCCTGAACAGAGGGATGGTGCAGGTCAAGGGGCAAGAGACCTGGCCACAATCTCCTGAAACGCAGAAAACCGAGGGAGGCTTCAGCAGCAATGAGAACTGGCGGGTGGAAGGTGCTCACCAAAACTGTGCCATTTGGAAGAGTATTTCTGATGACAGTTGAGTTTTTGGTACTGATTTTCAACATTGTGCCCTGAGCAGAAATGGATGACTTTAAATAGGACAGAAGTTTAGCAAGTGCTGCACCCTGAGGAAAAGCAAGATGTGTAAACAATATGAATTAAACAAAGAACACAAAAAATCACTGGAAAATTAAGCTACTTTGTGCATGATTTAGCCTCTTTCCAATTCTTGGAGACTGTGTCCTTGATAAGGGACCAGACCCTGCTTTGGAGCTGRTATAAAATGAAGAAGGACCACTGAAAGCTCTGGATAAGGCAACAGACATTACCAAATAAAGAGAACTGTCCAATCTCAGGTGGCTTTTATGGGGAGTGAATAACACACTGACAGTAAAGAGAATTCAGACTACTACAAGTTAAGTTTATAGCAGAAAGAGAGAACTTCAACTGAGACCCTGTTGAGGAACTTAAAAATCTAAGCAAAGAATCTTAGAGGCTTTATACTGACCTCAAATGAGCAACCGCACTGAAAAAGATGTTAAGACATTTCTGTATATGGCAAAAATACTGCTGATAGCAAAAGAAAGGGAGATGTGAAGCTGTAGCTTGTTGGATCAAAGAAACTAAAATAAGCTATGCACTGAGCCTGCATTTTTCTTCCTGTTTCTTTGAAATAGTCTTGCAAAAGACAGTACTGTTAGCAGCTCTGTATATGTGAGACATATTCTCTTAACAAACAGCTTAGGTGGCATAGGAAGGTCTGAAAGCATGTTGTGGAGTGGTAGGCATGAGTTTTTGGGGTTTGCAGGGAAGTGTAGACCTTTGAGGCATAAAATATTTTCTCCAGATGAGGGGCTGGTGGAAAACGGCAGSAGAAATGTGAAATGGCTAGCCCGGCTGAGAAGTCAGAGCCTAATCCGTGTGTGCTAATGCATCATTTAACAGAGAGCTGCCAAGAAGGTGGCGTTGGCTGTTAGGTGCCTATGTCAGTGATTTACAGATGAATAAGGAAATAGATGAGGCAGAAGGAAGACGCAATACAACTGGGCCCTGGGAAGGCTCACCATATTCACGGCCATGTCTAGAATGGGAAACAATGACCAGGACAACAGTCTTATGTCCGATGAGGTAGTGCCACAGTATTGGAGGCCCTCATCACAACCACTTGGAAGAAAAATCCTCTTCAAACGAATAGAGCTCCCAGCAAAATGGCAATGAGTYAGCTGTATTGCTTGGGAAAGCCTCAAAGAGGTCACATACCCAGCAATGGCAATTGCTGTGCCCCAGGGCGATCAGGAGCCTCAGTTAATGGACCAACTGCAGCTGACAGCATCATGCTGATGTTCTGGATGAGACCTGAAGGTGCCTGCACTAACCGACTGAATACTGCCCATTTGTAGATTCCAGATGATACATAATTTTATTTCAGGCACAGGACTCAGCTGCCCAAGCAGAAGTGGACGCTRTGGGATACCTGAGGGTAGGGCCATTGGGACAGTGCAGGACTTGCAGGAGAACCACAGTCTTGTGCAGCAGGAGCTAGAGGTGCGGTGACACCCCATCATGCCTACCATGGAATTAGGCACTGTCCTGTTGGCAACTGAGTCCTTCCCTTGGGGGACTTTGGTGCTGAATTAAGATGCATGCATGCATTTAAGTTTCTTCATATGCAGGTGGTGTTTGGGCTTCTGTTATATCCCTGGAGATCTATGCAACATGAAGGCCAGGGTCACTCAGCAGGGAGGTTTCTGCTTTCATGAGCTGAATAGCTCTCCATGGACTCCACTGCCCAGAACAGGAACTGGGACACCCAGTGCTCCTAGGGACTATACTCATCTCCGGATAAATCCCTGTATTGCAGTGATATTGACTGTTCCATTTTTATTACTATTGGATTGGTCAGGGAAGCAGGCTAGGGGAAACCTATATGTGTTGCAAGAGGCAAACTCTTGCAAGCTCAGTGCAAGAGGCAGTTTGAAGCATTGGTTATGTTGTGTTCCTGTGAAATGGAGATGACCGTCTTATGGTGAGACCCTGGGGAAGCAGAGTACTCGAGGATGCTCTAGCTTGCACCAACCATAAATCCTGCCGTTCTGAATAGTAACACCAGTGAATGCCAGGAAAAGCCATTCACTAGACTTGATGAATTCATAGTAGCCTTCCAGCTGGAGGGGCAATAGGCATATGAGTGAGGAGACATGGAAAAGTAATAACAGTTATTGCTGTTCAAGCTGCAGGTTTTGTTGTTGTCCTAGGATATTTTTTTGTATTTGCATTGCTTAAGTGGTATAGTGTAATCTAAAACATTTACCCACCGTTGTGGACAGAATTTTCTGGCATCCTTAGCCTCACGTACCTTTTAAACATGGCTCTTAAATCATCCTAGAGACTTTATACTGGGGTGAATTTCAACCTGGATGCCTGAGATGGATTCTTTTTCTGTCCTTGGAAGCATCAGCATTTAAATGACTGAGTGGATGGACTGATAGTAGGAATTAGGACAGCAAGCCCTGATTCCACAACATGCCAGGAAGAAAAATCAAAAAAGAGTAGTATAGCATCATAGACTGGTTCTGCTTTTCATCTTGGCTGTTCTTCAGGGAGAGAGAGCAGAACAGCAGAGTTTGTGGGAAAGCATGTTCATTTTCACAGCTTTTTTGTATGCTCATCTGCAGTTTAGGGGTTTTAGTGTTCCAAATGAAGGTGGAACATATCCTTAACCTCTCCCCAAGCCCAGGCAATGTGTATGAAAACATATACACCCACATATATTTTTTTATTATAGCTGAAATAGTGAGACGAGGCTTTACTGCTTGACTTCATCATCTCTTCCCCGAGAAAATTCAGAATTTTTCAGAAACAAATGAGTAGTTACTAGGGACAGGTAGGTTGGAATACATTCTTTCCCACTCCATTGGCATGTAAAATCTTTGTAGTGGATAGCTCTGGAAACATCCCTCTTACCCTTTACTCCTAAGCACATGCCCAATGCCCAAAAGCTTTCATAGAATATAAAGATTTCCTGCTTWCTGAGTCATCTTAGGAGTGTCAGATTACAATGTCAAACATGAAAAGAAAACCACAGTAAAGAATTTGTTGCTAGCAAAATGTCTGTATTAAAATACAAAGAAAACTTTCCTGTTGGGAACAGTAATTAATAGACTCTCTTTTGTATTGGCACTAACAGCACTACAAGTTCCATTTTTCAAACAGACTACAATGTTCTTGAGGAATAAATTCCACCACTGTCATTCTGAACCTCAGCCTAAAAACCAAAGAGGTCAAAGACAATAGTACTGTGCATCCTAGCAATATTCCAGCATCATTACACTGGCTTACTGCAGCATGTCCCATCAGGTGTGGGTTATATCTGGACGCTGCTTGGTGACGGCAAGCTCACAGGGCTTCCTATTGTGTTTGAGAAGGCGATGATTGCGTTGGAGCCCTTGGAGTTCTTGTTCATACCCAGGATGTCCATACTGGTTTGCTCTGGCTCGGTTTTCCTGAAGATGTTTTTCATGGTTGACTGAAAATTATTGGTGACAAAGCAGTAGACAATGGGGTCCATGCAGCTGTTGAGGCTACTCAGAGTCACTGTTACATGGTAGACGAGGAGGCTGACATCATGGGGCATGTCTGGGTTGATGGCGATTGCTACCTGTCGCACGTGAAAAGGAGTGAAGCAGATCATGAAGATGATGAGGACAGTGATAAGGAGTTGCACAGCCCTCATTCTCCTCTCCCGACTCTGGTGCATGAGGCTGGGCTTGGACAGAGCGCACATAATCCTGGTGGTGAAGAAGATGATTATGATGAGGGGGAAGAAATACTCGCAGACCATCAGGACCAGAATCTTGGAGCGGCAGCATGCAGCAAACTGTATTGCCATGGTCAGGATGGAGAAAGTCACCACAGTGGCAAAGATCCAAATGAAGACGCAGATCCCCTTGGCACAGGTGGGGTTCCTCCATTTACGTGAGGCCTCCGCCTGTACAATTGCCAGATAGCGGTCAACGCAGATGCATGTCAAGAAGAGGATGCTGCAGTACATGTTGACAAAGTAGCCAAAGATATGAACCAAGGAACAATTCAGGCAGTCCCCTGCACTATAGAACATGACGATCCGGACAGGCAAGGAAAAGCCCACCAAGAGATCAGTAACAATCAAGTTAATGGTGTAAATAACAGAGGTGGTTTTTGTCTTGGTACGGAAGCAGAAGACATACAGCGCCAAGCTGTTYAGCACAACACCCACCAGGAAGATGATGGCATTGAGTACCATCAGGGCAATCCACAGGTTGTAAAATTCTGTGTACAGGTCTTTGTCGGGGTGGATGAACTTGGAGAACAAGTAGATGCTGGAGTTAGGTTGCTGGGTGGAGTTGATAGAGTCACGGACTGGCAATTGAGTGGAGGAGGTCGGCATGGTCACTGACTTCCCAGCCATCTGCAAGAAAAGAAACAGAGGTATATTGATGGGTATGTCAGCATTCCTTAGGGCTCAAAATATTGTCACCTAAGAACATTTTAACCAACATATTTTTACATCTTCAGTAGTTATATATATTGCTGTACTCTCTGAGCATCTCATCTATCAATATGGGATTACCAATAATCGCTAGAAAAAAACCTGGATCTATAATTGCTGTCTTCCAGTGGTTCCAGATGCATGTTTTGGAGAAGACGCACAATCCCCACTTCAAATTTCTCTTCCTTTGCCCTGTGGAAAAGTGGTTTTAAGGCCTGAGCAAGAACAGGGAAGTGAACTATKCTGAAGGAAGCAAAGGAGAAGGGAAAGTCATGGGACCTACACATGATCATGTTTGAGCCAGCCACATGGCAAATGGCCCAGAGAAATAGGCAGGGTTGCTGAATCCAAGCAGGGTGCGTTGGTGCTCATGGAGGGCACAGGCCATTTTCCACTGTGACAGGGAGGGTCAGGCCAATATGCGGCTCCTACCAAGTCTTGTTTACTGAACATGGTGCTTATTCTTTTGAGTCCTTCCTCCATTGGAGCAGCTTCTTCCCAACTGGAGGCTCTTCCTGCCCTGCCATGGGAGCAGGATAGTGCTGGCAGCCAGAAGACATTTGCCCAAYCTATTGGCACAACCCCAGCATCTGCCTCCTAAAATATCACATCCCTTCCCTTGGCCGGGTGATCCCATTAGAGAATTACATGCAGCAGCATTTTCAGGAACTGTAAGATTTTCCTAAAATGAAAGGATGGCTGAATTTTCCAGGAAAGYACAAGCAGGTTGTGTGGCATCTTCTAGAGATCTGCACTCACAGCAACAGCAGCCGGGAGATTTCAAACCAGGGGCGTCAGCCGCTACTTCTGCCAGGGTTTGACAGTTTAATTTGCAAATCATTCCTGACTTACACACTATTTTAAACTGATTTGTATATTAAAAAGATAAAAAAAAGCCCAATATATACACAGACTTGGCTGGTTTCAATAAAAATAAATGGCTGAAAAATGTCTGGAATATCTCAAAGCGGCTGAGCAGGACTTTGAGGTTAAAAAAATCAGCTTGAATCAGCAGAGAATGATGGTGAAAGACTTGAGTTATGAGGGTTTGAAATCCCTGTTACCAAAGAGCCAAGTGTGGAAGGGCTAGGAGACAATGAGCTGCAAACACATTTTCCAGTGCTYACAGGAACCGCAGTGTGCCTGGGCTGCGTGTCTCAATGAGGAAGGCTTGAATTACTAAAGGGGTCTGGATATCCATCTCCCCCAAGCATGCCCCATCCTCTGGCAGCCGGCTTTCTGCCTGCACTAATCCTTTTTGCTGCCTATGGGGACTGGGTGGATAGACTGAAGGTGCCACATTGCCTGTGAGATGCTCCAAGCTGTTGGTGGCCATGTAGAAAGTGGAGGAAGTCAGAAGCCTACCAGTGCCTATCTAGGTCAGAATTCTTCCAGTGAAAAGTGGATCCTCAGGAGAGTTCCTGCTGGCCAAAAGCAAATGTTTTGCAGGGACAGTCCTAACTGGGTTGAGAGAGCATCACAGCAGCTCTGAGCCTTCCTGACAAGTTCCAAAGCCTTTTCCTGCCTGGCCACTAAAAGCTTGCTTGTTGGGCTAATGAACTACAAATCCCTGCTAGCTGTAACTGTCAAGCTTTTGAACTCCTCCACACCTCCTGACAAAAGCAGGTGGCTTCCAGCTCTCTGGGGTAAAGAGATTCTCAAGTCTCTGTGCATTTGCTGGAYGCAGCACTCCTGGTGTGTCTCATCAGTGCTGAGCAGAGGGGAAGGATCACCTCCCTCGGCCTGCTGGCAATGCTCCTCCTAAGGCAACCCAGGAGGCTGTTGGCCTTCTTTCTCACAATGGTACATTGCTATCTCATGTGCAACTTGGCATCCACAGGACCCCCAAGTCCTCTGCAAAGCCACTTTTCAGCTGTTTGGCCTCAGGCTGTACTAGTGAATTCCTCCCATCCTGGTAAAGCCTCTGCTGGACCCTCTCCTGTCTTTCAACATCCCCCTGAACACAGTGCTCCCAAACTGGACACCTCACCAGTGATGAACTGATGGAAGTAGTAACTCCCCTCCATTTGCTGACCACGAACCTCCTAATGTGGCACAGTATGTACTTTGCCTTGTCTGCAGTGAGTGCACACTGCTTGCTGGTTCTTTTTCAGCCTGAGATCCACCATAACACCCATGTCCTTTTCAGTAGTTACCAGCCTGTAGTGGTGAATAGGGTCATAGGAAATGGCCAGGCAGGCTTCTGTGGAGGACTGAGCGACCAAAGTGTGGGTGCCTCTTCCTACTTTGGAGAGGCCTGGGAATGAAGTATGTTTAGTAGATGGTCAACATTCAAGATCAAGAGTCCTCACGAGATGCTACAGTCTAGTCGTGGTTACTCTGTATGGTTCATTCAAGCCAGGTGAGCACAAAGCAGAGCGTTTGTTGGGCAAAAGCAGAGATTAGGACTGAGAATTTAGAAGACTTGGTGTGAAGTTCCTTCTGGAAATTCTTGGAGAAGTGACTTTGCCATCATGATGGAGCTTAGGTATGTTGGCCGGGAGTCTGGTGATTGCTCTAGTTTCTTCTTGCCTCTCATCTATGGAGGTGGTGTGAAAGAAAAAGGTGCTTTTTAATATCCTTGAACTTGGAAGGATATTTATAAGTTTATCTGTTAAGGTAGTGTCCTGGTTTCGGCTGGGATAGAGTTAAACCATGGCAGGTAGCCACTCAAGCCCAAATAGTTGGATTGTCCATTGGAATAGCTGGCGCTCAACCATAAAGCCCTCCTGAGATCAAACCCAGTGCCAGATTATGCTGCAGGACTGAAATCCCAAAGCCTGGGGTCAGACYACCTGTAATGTCCCAAAGAACTGTTGGGCAAAGAGGAGCAGTCCTAACTTCGGTCCACTTTTGCACTTAGGCCATCTCCAGCAGCAACTGGACGTTGGAGCATCTTGTGTTTCAGGAATGACCAGATTACCTCACCCTACACTGATCTCCGGTGACAGCCAAAGTAGCACACATGTTCACATTATTTTGTCTGGGTCTGATTGAGCCTGCAGACTCCTGGGAGAGGGTCTTGTCTCTTTACATTTTGTGCCAAGCACGCTATCAGTGAGTAACAGGAAAAACTGGACCCAAGACTGGCTGATGGTAGTGGAGTTGTGAAGTTGGGCATCTGAGAAAGATGCATGGGGAGCATGTAGAACGCTGGCCCATTTTCTAATGATTTTCTGACATTCTCACCATCTGATTTTCTCTGTTTGTTTGTTTCACTCTTTAATTACAAAAACAAACTGAAATGAGCAGATGCCTGGATCTGCTCCCAGATTTCTCTGCAGATGCTGTCAAGAGGAGCACTGTGGAAGCCACTGCACCAGTGCAAACCAAGAAATAAAGACTTTGTTGCCCCTTGAGTGCAGTGTGAGCTTGTATATCTGTGTTCGTACAGATAGTTGAGCAAGGGGAGAAGACAAAATCACCCATCCCATCCCTTAGCATGCACTAGAGTGTATTGAGTTGTGTATGCATTTGTCGTCTTATTATAATTCTAAGGCACTGGCYGTTTGCTCTGATTTTACATCTTGTTAGTAGCTTGCATCCTCTGGGAGACTTTTCTTCAGTCTCAGATCCTTTATCACAAACACCTGATATTCATCTTACATTTTTCCTTTCCTGCCTCAGTGAAATCAGTAACTCAAAATGCATTCAAATGTTCCTCGCAATGCTATTGAGGTATGTAGGGCACTTTACAGACTAATAGAAAAGGGTCCCCTGTGAGTACTGTCCATACACAGAAATTAAAATCATCACCATATACAGTGTGATGGCTTAGTCACCTCTTCCACTGAGCCCCATGGGCAGTGAAATAAACTCCAGATATAGTAAACAGCTAAAAAACTAGCATTTTTTTTGCCAAATTGAACATACAATGGAGGAGCTGAATTAGAGTTTCTGTCTCTTCYCAGTCCATCCCTGCCTTGTCTGAACTCAAAATCCAAGCATCTACATGAAACAAATTTAAGTAATTCTGAAGATTTCCTCACCGTCAGGCTGTGGAAAAGCTGCCTCTTGGGCTGCAGTGGGAAAAGTCTTCCTCTAGTCAAATTGTTACTGATGGATGTTTGGGTGAATGGACTTTTCCTTTCTTTGTGGGACTGCTCTCATCTCATGGCTCACAAGCGGAAGGGACAGGGAGCTGGACTGGCAAAGCAATAGCATTCCTCTGAGTGCTTTTAATGAAATGGAGCTGGACCAAACCCATGGTTAACAGCTACTAAGTATTTTTCCATTGTGGGTCTCCAAGCACTTGACAAAGGTACATTGCACCATTTTGCAGCAGGCTGAACAAGGCATAGAATGGCAGCGTGACCTCGCRTCTGAGGAAAAGCAAACATTTCCAAAGATTTCCAATTATAACCCCCGCTCCGCCCCCCAGTCAAAAAATTACACCAACCAGGTCTCTCTCTCTGCCATCGGAAATAATCATGCAGGTGTTAAAGTGAGTCAGTTCAGCTACCCATCRCCATGGAGTGGTGGCATATAGCAGTCAGTGGGGTCATGGCTAAATGCATGAGAAGCTTTGCAGTCTCTGCAAACTTTTATTTTGCTATGTTATTTTTATTTTCACACTATTTCTTGCTTGCAGCTATGGCATGAGCTCATGCAGAGCTAAAAGAACTATGATCACCTTTGCTTACAGAGTAAATAGCCCCTGTGCTAGCCCCTTTCCTAAAATCTTCAGAGAGTTTGGAGCTCAGCTGCCTTCATGCCTAATTCAGCTCTCAGCCCCCCAGACTTCCATCCAATCCCCGTTTCTTGGAGCTGGCAGTCTGCAAAGCCCAAGATGGGTAAACACGTATCCTTCTGAGCGCTGTCTGACTGCGTCAGTTGGCCTATGCTGTTATATTATACCTCTCATGCTGAATTTTGTCTGTCTGGCTGTGAGACTGTGGGTAGCATTTCCTTAAAAGTACAGCAGGCATCTGGGTAGAAATGGGATAAGGGGAGGAACGGAGACTGGAGGTTGACCTGGTTTCCCTTGTTCAGCACTGGGAGAGGGGGACTTGCTCTGAAATCCTTTCTCATTGTTACGTGACACAACCGATTCCATCATTCTTGGGCCAAATAGGAAACACATGGTGACTGTGTTGAAGCCAGGTCCTGCAGCCTCTTCCCTCGCTCGCTTGCTGCTTGGCATCCCACTTGTTCATTTAGCATGGGCAGCTCAGTGCTACGTCTGCCCCAAGAGGATATCCTTGACCATCCTGTGTTTCTTTCCACCCAACTTTTAGCTCAGTGTCAGGGAGGATATCCTTGACCATCCTGTGTTTCTTTCCACCCAACTTTTAGCTCAGTGTCAGTCTTAAGCTTCACGTTCCACTTGCTGAAGTCAATGGGGATTGCTTCCTTGACCCAGGGGAAGTTTGGATCTGGCTCAGCAATTCAAGTAATGGGATACAAAATAAAAAGGTYAGGCAACTGAGCTTTGTCCTAACCACTTTCCAAAAGGGTTATTTATTTGTGTGTGCAGGTAGGATCYCTGCATGCAGATCCTGAGACGGAATAAGAGAGCCGTGCACTGGGATCAGGAAGTTGAAAAGGACATTAACAAGTGAGAGTGAGTGTTATTTAGTATAAACAGCTTCAACTTTTCTCATCTTCCTGTCCTGARTCAGAACATCTGATATGGCAATCTGGCTCCTCGATCATCCCCCCTGTCTCCTTTACCCTGTCTTGCCTGCTAGTGTTACTCTGCTGCCTGGGATGGCAGCAGCATGTGTTTAGTTTTGCAGCCTTTCCGTGTTTAAAGTTYCCTGGGTGATTTATAATCATATTTATAAATGAAGGGTTAAACTCACTCTCTTTCAGTTTAAATTGTATGATTCTCCTTCTGGCAAGCTCTCGCTCAACTCTGGCACAAACTGGCCAAATATGGTGTTTTTGTGCATGTCGAGGACTTTGCCCTATACGTGGTAGAGCTTGTTCTGTATGCCTCATGCTCAGCCTGGGGAGGCTGGGTTTGCTGACAATGGGAACTGAGGGAGAAAGGGAGAGAAAGGGAATGAATCCAGCTGCTGCAAGGGAAAAGCTGGTGCTCATCTAGCCCTCAGGCAGTGAGAAGGGAGCTAATGTCTGGAGGAGAAAGATCCCACCTTGAATCAGAAATGGGGCTATTCCCAGGGTGGGGAAGATCCCATATTTGCGGGCATCTGATCTCTGCTCTCTCTTGATTCCTAGGCATTGATGTCTCCTAGAAGCCTCCAGGTCTGAGGGTGGCTGGACAGAGTGTGTGAAACACTCAACTGCTGGGGAATTGCAGTTGGAAATGGTTTAACCCAGTCCAGAGTTGGATTATTCCTTTCCCTCCAATGCTGTGGAAATCAAAGGTGCTTTGGAGACACAAAATACATAGTTCTGTGAGTGTCAGATTAAATGACACCTGCTTTCTTATGGTTTCATGTCTTGCATTGGCTCGCAGGTCTGGATAARTGCTTTGCCCTGGTTGAGATGCTTATTAAAACTTTTTCCCATGTGGACACTTGGCTGCCTTAATGAGCACTCACGTTCCAGCTCTTCCCTTGGTTCTGACAGTTGTTTGACTTTCTCCTCTCTTTGCTGCCTAATTTCCTGAAAATTGAGGTGATCTTTCCCTTCTGCCAAATTTTGGTTGAATTTAGACAACAGATTGAAAAACATTAGGAGGACRGAGGAAATCAGAGCTGACAAACACATAAATAGGCACTGAGCACAATCCTTGTTTTCTCTAATATGAACCTGCAAGGAGTTTGCTAGCACTCTCCACCACACATCCTTTAATTTAGGTCTTTAATTTAGGTCTTCTTCACTGCAAATTCACAATTGCTTTGGCATTGAAACACTGCAAACAGGGCTGGATGGCTTCTTTGCAAAGAAAGAGCGAGCATTGCCTGCCTCTCATTCTTTGCCTGAAGTGATTTCATATTTACACCAAATCGTATCTTCCTCATGAAAAACCAGCCTGGGGATAGATAATAGCTGATTGCCTGGTGTGTGCACTGGTCAGACATGGCATATTTGCCCATGTGCAATCAATAATGTGATGGCCAGCAACCCCTACCTTATCCAACGGTTKGAATGGTCATGTGCTGAATTACAGCCTTTGCCTGGGAGGGGAAAGGTGTTAACTCACTTTGTACAACAGCAAGAGGGATTAACACCCCCCTACTGACTTTTTGGATGTCCAATCCCAGGCATGGCCAGGGACTGTCTCCAAGCCATTTAAGCAATCATGGCCTAAGGATATGTGGAGGCTAATGCAATGGTGGTCATTGGGCTTGTGTTGCTGATGGACTATTGAGCCATTTGCCTCCTACCTGATGTGCCCAGTTAGCCTACATGGTCGTTCATCTCCAAGGGCCTACTGTGGATGGGCGGTGGGTATTGCTGTGAGTTGTGATCTGAGCTCTACTCACCGTGCTGTGTTCAATGCTGTGTGTGCACATGGGTGGACCTCACGCTCCCCAGCAAGCCTAAGGCCAAAATCAGATCCTATGTGAGTGAGGGACCCAGCTGCCTGGTTCAGTTTGGAACAAGCAATAGCCTATGGATGCCCAAGCAATGATTTAGTCCAACAGGTCATCCTAGGCCATGAGGGATCACTGCCAGTTAGAAGAGGAAGAGCACAACTCTCMGAACTACATTCCTCTTCTTCACGGAGCAAAGTGACCCAGATGGGAGGGAGGCCACTCTGCTTGGCCCAGATGTCCACTCTCTGCATCTAGGCTTGAACCTGCTGCTTAAAACCAGGTGATGGATTGCCCCAGAGGCAATCTATTTAAAACTTGGAAAGATCTGCATAGTCCTCCCCCAGCCCTGTCCTGAGCATGCATGAAAAATATGGAATGAAACTCCCAAAGATACACAGAGTAGGAAATTCATGTGCTGGCAGATTTCTTATGAGCTTATACCTCCTCTGTGCCCATTTGCAGCAGTAATGCCTCAGCCTTTGAAAGAAGGAGCCCAGATGTATATGTACAAGCAAACAAAGAAGTGGGATTGTATATACATTRCCTCTCCAGACCCGCAAAAGTGCACCCAGAGGCTTGCTAGTACTGCTYACCTTAGAAGTGCTAATAAAGGTTTTACACCTCCACTTGCTTTTCACACTACACTGTATAGAAAAGTCCCTCCTGAAATATTTAGATGTCTACAGTGCCTTATTGATACCGTTGCACTTTTCGTGTCCCTCTTTTCWGCATTACCAGATCTTGGCCTTGGAGCGACAGAAATATTAAGTGTCTTGGTGAATGCTCTATAAATCATGCTGTTAGCATTTAAAAGACCAATATCTCATAGCCTGTCAGGGCTAGCACCAAGTGCCATCTGTCACGAGGGAGCATGGAGTGACGTCTCTGCAGTAGATGTTGTGTATTTCTAGCTCTGATACTGTAAGAGAAATCAGAGCATGACTTCCTGCATGTATTCATCTSTGTCCTTTGTGGACCAATATAACGTGAGGGGAAAGCACATATTTTGGGGGAAAATGTTTTCTGAGAGGGTTTAAATTTTTTTTTAAAAAGCTAAATCTGGAAAGAAACATGTGAATTTGGAATTTTATAGGTCCAGCCAGAAGAGATGGATTTGTGCCTGTCTTCTTGGGAGGTTGTAACAGTACAAGAGAAATGTATTTGATTTTATTGGGATTACAGTAATCCATCTAGCATTTCAAGGTTGCCTGGGACAAAATGTTAGAAATGTCAGTTTGGAATAAAAGCTGTTGTGGCTGTGTACAAGGAGAACCCTGCAGTGAAAATTGCCATATAGGCACATACAGGAACYTCACAGGCAAGCGCAAAAACATGGAGGGAGATTAAACTGAGCAACTTCTGGCCTGTGCACTGCTGCTTGCTTTTGAAAAGGAAAATTTTAATTGCAAATTTAGCAATCTTTGAGCACTTTTCCCTCTTTCTGCTTTCAGCTGCCTGCTTGCTCTGTCCCTTGGCAAGAAGCCTGAGAAGTGTGGGAAGAGCAGCAAYAGAGGTTTGTTGTTGAGGAATACCTGGGGTCCTGCATGGCCCAGGGATGCAGGACAGAAGAGGCAATGCTCACACCCCAGGGAGCACAGGGAATGGAGGTGACACAAATGCAGGTAAGGACAAAGGGGCAATGCAGTGGGRAGAGAGGTCAGGCGTGCCATGAGCAGCAGACCAGCCTGCCATGGCTGCAGCTCTGCAGCCCAGCAGAGTTGTGCTGCTCTTTTGGCTGCGGGGAGAAACTGAGGCACAGAGCTATGCCTAGCTTGGCCCGTGGAATGCAGAGAGATGGGAGACCTGGTCAGGGAGCAGACATTTTTTGAGGCATTCCAGGATAGATAACCAGATCTTAACCCTTTGGGAGACTGGTATCTGTGGTTTCCTTTGCTAGGCACATATGACACTGTGCTGTGCAGACAGACCCCACAGTGCCTTCAGGGTTTTGCAAATTTTGGATTAACCAGGYTAACCTGGAAAAACTTCGAGCTGTTGGTGAGTGTGTTGCTATGAAAGCAGGGAACATTTCTGAAGGGACCTGGTTAAGGACCTTGGAAAGGATCTGCTTCTCCTTAGACTGACCCAGCAAGCAAAYTCAGAGAAAGAAAAGAGCATCTTTCCTAGAGCTGAGCTTGCACCCTGCTGCATGGCCAAACAGAGGTAAAACATCCCCAGTTGCAACTGACCCTGTGACAGGCAGTGCACCATCTCTTCTCCTGGCTTCCAAAACCTCYCTGAATGCATTTCCCCAAAATTTAATTATACCTGGGAATACACAAATACAAACAAGGCATCACCCCACTCCTCACAAGAGCTGGCATAGTACTTTTCAATGAGGGAAAGCCAGTACCTTCACACAMTTTTCATCACCCCCATGTGCTCAAGAAACAACCAAATATCACAGCACTGCCCCAAAMCCCAAAAGCAGAGAAGCTCACAGCRGAGGAAGCCCCTCACAGCCCTYGCAGTCACCGGTGCAGCCTGGCTCTCCTGGTCGGGCACCTCCTGATGAACTTCCACACCTGCCGCACRGGCAGAGCCAGGGGCTTCCCAAACTGCTCTTCCACGTGTTCGGCGCAGGACACTCTCCACTGCCATCCCTGSCAGGGCTCCCTGCTGCAATAGCCACGCTTTCCACTCCGGACTTGGGGTCTGGTCTCYAGCAATTCCCTCCTGGCCCCTCTCCGATCCCATGCCCTCCCTTTCTCTCCGACCGATATCCCAAAGCATTCACTGCAACGGTCCCTGCAGTGTATTACTTCATGATGGACTGACTTACCTCTGGCCCGATCTCCCTTCTATGTTAGAGGAGCTGCTGGTAAGAAAATTTCCTCGTGGACCTGAATTCTATCACTCCAGGAAAGAGACATCTGTTCCTACAAGCAGAACAACTGGAGTGACTACAGAATATGAAGAAATGCCTAATCTCTCTCTCTCGTTCTCTCTCTCTCCCCCTCTCTTCTAAATATAGCCTTGCAACTAATGGGAAAAAATACACACTACCAAAAAAAAAAAAAAATTTCCACTTGTCTTTAGTGTTCAGAATTTCTCCCCAAACATCTGGCTCCTTGCCCTAAATTTCTCTGAAATTTATGAAGTGCTGGAAACGCTAAAGAGGGCTCCAGCCTTCCTCGCGGTGCTAATGCCTGAACATCTCTAGTAAACKAAAACTGATGTTGCTGCCCCGCTCTTGTCTCCTCCTCGGGTCAATTTTCCTGTGTCTCTGTGGGAACAAAATCTCCTTGCTGAGAACTCGCCAGCTCAAGGCCACCACAATGCCATCGAGTCACCACTGTGTGACACAAGAGGAAAATACCTCTTTTTTCATCTTCCTGATATGAACTGGGATTAGACAGAAGCATGCCTGGCAGTTGCAGGAAGGTGCTGGACCAAATGCCACAAAGCCTGTGACATGCTTTGAACCAACCCAGCTGTCCAGACCCTGAGAAGAAACCTGGCACAGGGAGACAAAGGGTGACCSTGCACACTTTGGTGACAGTCTGTCTGCAGTCATTTGGGAGAGGGGTTAATAAGATCTGTCCAAGGACTGGGCTGAAGTGACTGAGCGTAGATGAGTTGAAGGTGGAAATAGAGAGTCTGAGGTTCCACCGAGGAGCCCCCCAACATGTTCCTCCATCCTCACACAGCCCTTCCCTACTGGTAGTAGAGTCATTGGGGGTATCACGTCCCTCTCAGCGTGGGAATTTAAGTATCCTTTTACTTTTGGCTGCATGAGAAGAGACTGAGATTGGGCAAAGTATAACGAACTATCCAATTGTTGAGATGGGTTCAAATCACATGGCCAGATCAGCGTTCAAGATGCCTTTGCTGACCAGTTCTGTAAGGATTCAAATCTCCCAAATCCCCCAAAGTCCCACCTCATGATGGAATACTTCCTGGTCTAAATTGGGTACCAAAAAAGTAATCTTTTGTGGGGTTTGCACAGATGTTCTCTCCAGGAGGGTTTACAGTAGCTTTAGAGGTCCCTTCTGGGAAAAAAGGCAGAAAAAAATAAAGTGAGAAATTGCATCAAATTTAATTGTTTAGAAAGACAGGGAGGATGGATGCTGGATTTTAGTGTCAGCCCTGGACTGCTCTTTTCCCTCACCCTTTGGATAAAGACAACACTGCTGCCAATGCAATAAACATGCAGGATATGGCCCGTCACAACACGACAGGATCAACTGAGAGGCATTGAATTCCAGGTCAAGAGGCCAAATCCATAAATAGAGGAGAGGTAAACTCCACACATGCATGTCTCACTGGAGCACAAACAGTAGCTATGGTTATTAGAGAAGGTTGACCTCATTTTCTGGAATTAGTTTTTCACCCTTGGATCTTTCCCAGGAAGACTGAGATGATCTTTTTTGTCTGGTTATTTTATTGATTTTCTATTTTGTGTTTCCTCACATTGAGGGGCAGATTCTTCCTCCAATTTCAGGAACATMCTCCCTGACTTTATGTGCCCCCTGATCCAGGCATCCAGCCTTTCACAACTGACCTCCAGCTCAGGCACGTGCCTGGGCTCTCATCTGCTTTTCACATCCCTATGACTTGGAAAACAAGTGTGATTGGAAGGCCTCCATGAGTCCTGTTGGAGTAATAATCTTGCCTTCACTTCCTTCCGTCTTGGGAGTTGAACAGGGAGAAGAACAAAAGAGAAGAACCAAACCTCTAGTCCAACATTGGGCAGGGTGGATGAACTGGGACCCAATCATTCTTATTGCCTATGGTGGCAAATGCTTAAGTTTCCCCCAGCCTGTCAACAAAACTTTTGTGCTTAGGGAATAGCTCTCTGGAGTTACAAATGCAAGACTGAAAGAAAGAGAAGACTTTTCTCCAGGATGAGATATTGGTACCTATGCTCTCTTCACCTGCTCTGGGACTGCCCAGCCCTTCCTATGCAAGGACTGGCTTGGTTTTGTGCTTCTGCATGATGCATGTGAGCTTTGTTCCCATCCCTGTGCACAGGATAATGAGTGTCCTGCACTCCCCCACTATCCCAGCCTCTCCCTCCTTGCTGGATTTAGAGCTAGACTTGGAGTGGCAACAGCTGCAAAGTTTCAAGTTGTGCCTGAGATAGTGCAGAGCATGCCTTATTGGGAAGCAGATGCTGCTGTTAAGGTGGAGAAGGCACATCCGGGCTCAGGGCCATGCTTTGTCCCAGACGCGGTTCCCACACTCGACTTCAGGAGGAGTTGCAACCGTAGCTGATGAATGAAGAGCTTCTATCATCTCTTGATTTTCAGCCATTTATCACCCTCCCAGGGGGAGGGGGAAAGGAAGAAAAAAAAGTGATGCTTTAGTAAGYGGAAAATTTTCAAGCTTGTTCGCTGAATATGCCACACTATTAAATATTTCAGTGAATGTCTTGAGATTGTAGGTGGAAGAAGGTATTGACTCAGCCAAAATGAGCATGTAGGAGAAGGAATAATAGTTATGGCAGGGAAGGGTGCTACTGGCCCGTAATAATTCCTAGCAATCCCTTAACTGCGCCATGTAAAATAGAGGTGGGACAGGGCTCCATTTAAAAGTCCTCTGTCGCACAGAGCAACAAAGCAGGAGGCCAGAGGGCTCTGAAGGAGGTTGTCAGAAGTCTGATACCACACACCATCCTGGGGAGATGTCTTCTCAGTTTTTGTCAGGAGAAGGGTATACTTTTCCAGTCCTATTCAAAAATAATAGAATCATAAAATCATAGAATCATAAAATCATAGAATCATGGGTTGAAAGGGACCTTTAAAGGTCATCTAGTCCAACCACCCTGCAATGAGCAGGGACATCTTCAACTAGATCAGGTTGCTCAGAGCCCCGTCCAACCTGACCTTGAATGTTTCCAGGGATGGGGCATCTACYACCTCTCTGGGCAACCTGTGCCAGTGTTTCACCACTCTCAGTGTAAAATTTTCTTCCTTAGATCTAGTCTAAATCTACCCTCTCTCAGTTTAGAACCATTMCCCCTTGTCCTGTCGCAACAGGCCCTGCTAAAAAGTTTATCCCCATCTTTCTTATAAGCCCCCTTTAAGTACTGAAAGATTGCAATAAGGTCTCCCCGAAGCCTTCTCTTCTCCAGGCTGAACAACCCCAACTCTCTCAGCCTGTTCTCACAGGAGAGGCTTTCCATCCCCCTGATCATTTTTGTGGCCCTAAAAAGGGGAGTTGARTGTCCTTTCATTCCCTGCTGCAGGAGAAACCAAAATCTGGTGTCTGAACATGCCTGCTTTTTTTTTCAGGAAGTTGAATTTAGGCTCTGTTATACAGAACAGATTCTCAGAAATGAATTCTCTTCTTCAGTGACAGAGGAGAGCTTCTGCCTGAGAAGGTCTTGGACCCAAACCTGATGGAATCAGACCTCAGAAAGTTGAGGAGCCTTCACCCATGGTCATGACTGCATGGAGGACACCGAAGGGTGGCTTCCTCACTACATGGAGGACACTGAAGGTGGGAAAACCTTTTTATCAGCTACGTCAGAGAAAGTGAACTCACATGCCCATAGGCCACCTCCATTGAGCATTCTTCTGTTTTCCCTCCAACAAACATGTTCCTGAGACATTTTTCCACTGTCTTGCTCCTGCACCAGGAAGCARGAGAACCAAAAGGGGAAATGGGAGCAAGCAATGCCCACGGAGACAACCACCACACACAAACGCGAGCTTGTCCTCAGAAGACTGCTTGCAGGGGAGGTTGCCCAGCCGATGTAGCTGCAGGCTTGATGGAGAGGCAACAGTAGAGGGGCTCTGCTCCCTACCAGGTGAGTAAACCCTTTGCCATGGCAGATAAAGTTAATGGCATGGAGGAGAGTCTACATCCATTTTACCCTACCCAACTACTCTTCCTTCTAGTAAATCTGCCCCAGAAGATCCGCAGGCCTTAATAAGTGCTGGAAAACATTCATGTGTGTCCCTATGATAATCACTGCCCATGAGACCTAAATACTTGATTCTCTATGGTCTCCAGGGCTATCGTGGGATGCTGTGAATCAGGTTCAGAATTGACCCAGAGAATCGGGTAGGTTCTCACAGATGGACCAAGGGTGGAGAAGTTGCTGCACTGGACCACCCTCCAGGATTCACTTTTACAGAGAATAACTGCCAGGAAAGCACCACATGGCATTTGGTTTACGGGTAAATCTGCAGACACTGAGACTCTCCCCAGATGTGTAGGAATTTCCCTCCTTCCAAAGGGGCTTGCGCTTCAATTCCATCACACTTCCTTATCGTTAATGAGTGGGACGTACGTTGCCTTTCCCTGGAAGGAAAGCCTTGGACAGTAGTGTGGGAACATTGTCAAAGGACGAGGAACAAAACACTGGCTTCTGTCCCAGCCCTGCTGCAGAGTGTAAGGGAGCAGAGCAGAGATCTGCCAGGTGCTGCCTGATGGATGAAATCACCTGTCCTAACTTTTACAGCCCCCTGCTAACAGTGAGGAGAGGGGAGAGAAGCTGATATTTGGTGGGTACAACTTGCAGGTTTTCTGATTTGGTGGAGCTGAGAAGTGCCAGGGAAAACCCCTCACTTCTTGTCCGACATCCAGCTTGGGTTCCTGCTTGTGCTGTGGGTGGCAGTCTCCTTGCCAGTGAGGCACAAGGGTGGGAGGCCTCATGGACAGGCATGGGAAGGAGCTCAAGGGCTGGATTTGACACTGCAGAACTCCATTTACTCAAGCTGAGTCAAAATTGGCCCCTGCAGGGATGCTGGAATTCAGGTGGGTGCAGCAATCCCATGGCAGAGAGAGAGGCTTGGGTGGCCACAACAGGGTCTGCGGGGAAAAGGGAGTTCACAGAGGATTAGGGCTGGGGGTTGCTCCTTGTCCCTCGCTCAGTCCTGCTCCACCACCAGTGCAGGAAGGGGCTTCAGCTGCTGGGCTGTTGAGAGCTCATTCTCTGCTGTTCTCATGGTGATCCAGGCATGCCATGCTGGGATGTCTGGGAGAGCAGAGACTCCTTTGGGATCTGAACCCTGAAACATTCGTGATGGCTATGCCTAAGGTGGTAGCTGGAGGGGCTGTAGCGAAAGATCAGAGCCCTCTGCACTGAGCCCTAAACAGAATCTGCATCCCTCTCCTGCAATGCTGGGGCAGAAACACCAAAGAGGCAAAGAAACATGAGCTGCTTCTGTCTGGAGAAGGAGGGCTTGGACCACTGCCCCTGGTCATGTTCAACACCCCCAGGGCTGATTGCCTGACTCTCAGCATGGGCAACAGAGGCTGTGGCAAGCCATAAAAGATGGTCCAGCTGCCTCTGTAACGGCATCTCAGCAAGGCCCAGAGGCAGCTGCAGCTACCTGACATAAGAAGCTCAGCAGAGAGCAGTCGGCATCCTCTGCCAACTGCTCGAGATCACAGGCGCTTCCCAGTGCCCGCTGGGCTGTTGCTCGCTGTCCTCGGAGGACYGCAAAGGCCAGAGGCCACCATTAGCATGTAGCCCTGCCTCTGAACAGGCTCCCCATCAGCGTGTTTATACAAGGAGGGAGATCAGAGTTGCCWTATGGGGGCCTCTGCTGATGGATCCAGCTGTGATTTGTCCGTTTGATGAGGAACAGGGAAGGACAAGTGATTCTCAAATGACGGTCATGGCTCCTGTTGGGTGAGTCAGGCACAGGGAAGAAAGTGTGCAAGAGCCAGTTTCCTGCCTGCCTGCTGCATATTTGGGAATTGACTTTTCTGACCATTGCCTCCCYCTCCATTTCTCTCCTCAGGCCGTGGCATTTTTGCTGATGGACCTGCTGAGCTGAAAGAAAAATGAACATGTCTGCAGGGCRCAAAGAGCAAGCTGCTCCTCTGGGCGACCCTGAAGTCTCTCCTGGGTGACTGGTTTGGAGTACATTGGTCCTGCCTGTCTCCAGTTCTTGCATGACAAGGGGTGTGAAGTTGGATGTGCCCTGTCCTGGTATAAATGTATCCTCTGGGGGTGAGTCAGAATACTTCTSTCCATCCCAGTCTGCCCAGTTCACCACTGCTCTCACAACAGTGAGGTTTCTGACAAGGATCCTCAGTSAAGGCACCAACAAAATAAGCCACAGAGACCCTTTGGCTACCCAACAAGACATGTCGTATCTCCACTGCCCCTTGCAATCCAACCCRTGTGGGATCCCTTGTGGGGTCCCCCTCTGATCTTTATGTCCCCCCAACCCAGCTCTGGCCAGCAGCCACCTCTTGTTGTTTTCTTGCTATTTTTTCAAAGTTTCAGGAGCTAATTGCCAAGAACACGACGTCCAGTGTCATAACCTCACCGCGGAGCTTTCCCCATTCCCAGCGAAGTATTTCCTGCCGGATTTGTTTGTCACTGGGCACATAGGGACACTGGTGCTTGGAGGGGAAAGCTACGCAGGCAGCCAGGGCTTTGGCATCACTTGGGCACATGTGCCCTGGGGAGGTCAGAGCCAGGCGGAGCCACTCTTGCCCAGCTCTGGCTTAAGGGCTGCAAAGCAGGAATCAGCAGGATGCTTGGTGTGGCTGCACTGGGATATGGCTCTAGGGCAGACGAGAGAGCCCCCAGGCAGCTCTCAGCACTCTGCTCTTGCGTTTCAGGAGGTTGGAAGCACAGCGTGGCAAGGCTGAGCCGGAAAACTTTGAACGCAAGGTGCATTGTGCCTTGCAAGGCTGCAGAGGACAGAAGGGACATTCACAAACACATGGCAAAGAAGTGGTGGGGACCTTAGGGGAGCATTCTGGTACCTCCACCTGCTCTGATACAGCAGCAAGCACAAAACTGGTAAGGGGCAGCGGGGTGCTTCCAGGGCCATCTGTTCAAATGGCTGGGGTCCTTTGCTGTACAAGCAACATAGCCCGGGAGGAAGGACGCCCGCAACTCAGAAAATCTGGTCTTTGGACCCACGCTCCTCAWATGGCTTTAGAGAAAGACATCCCCTCCCTGCTCTCTCTCTGCAAGCATGCTAATCCTTCTCTCTCGTCCCCTTTGTTTGCCCGGTTTGTAAAGATTGTGAACAGCTCAGGGCAGGGCTGTCTTTTGTTAGACATGCACAGACCTCAGCGATGCTCTGATCTGGAACAGGGCAGCATAAATCTGATGGATTATCGTAGGAAATGCCACAGTGATGAAAAACGCTATAGGAACATGAAGAAAAGAAAGGACCCCATTTAGAAAAACAAAAAMCAAAAAACAACAATAAAACCCCCCTCTGCTGCTGCCTGGTTACAAATGATTCCTAAAATTGCTGCCTCTGGAAGAAGCTGGTACATTTGCTGATTTTTTTTTTTTTTTTGCCTGTTATTTTGGAGGGGGTGTTTTCCTTGTGTTTTCAGCTGTTTGGAATTAGCTCCTGTCCCTGCAGGCGGTCCCTGCTCCCGCAGCGAGCTCTGTGTGAGGGGCCTCATCAGGGACAAAGAGACACTTTCTGGGGAGGTGCCTCAGTTTCCCAATTGTTGAAACAACATGTCTAAGCACAAGGTGCAGACATGCCCTGGGAAGTTTTCAGGAAGGAAAGGAGGGAATCATACATGTGATTTAAAGGGGGTTCTTACTGGAAATCACAATGCCAGAATAATACATTTTCTCTTGAAGACAAATGGGTGGGCAGCAGAATCCAGCAGGCACTGTTTGTGGTGGTGGTGGGTTTTGCTATAGGATCGTGGACCCTTTTGTCTCTCACAGGGGGCAGAGGGAACCTGCAGTGGACCTGAGTCAGGTGGAAACACGACGGTTTAGAAATCCTGGGGGATATATTCTCTGCCTGGGATGAGGTTATGGACAAGAACAGATTCTCACCACTAGTTATCAAGGAAGCCTTGAACTCATTGAGATGTAGGCAATGGATGGCATGATGGAGGGAAGACCAAGACTCTACTTCAGTTTGTGTTTATGACCTCAAAGCAAATTTTTTATCAGGAGCAAAAGCTCAGCCTGCCACTGCTGAATCATTCCTCTCCGTAACTTCATCTTGTTACCGATAGCTTCAGTCTTTGTTATGTTAGGACGTGCTGCAAGGTGCTATTTGACATGCCCTTTGCGTCATCTGGAGRGATTTTTTTCTACAACAGCACTATTAGATGTAATAAATAGTGTTAAATGGGCTAATAAAAGGGACATGTGTCTCTGCCTTGGAAAAGGTCCAAAACAAAGCAGTGGGAATGAGCAGAGGTCCAGCAAACATGACCCACCGGAGAGACCAGCAGAACTGGGCTTGTTTAGTCTAGAGAGGAGATGACTGAAGGCAGACCTGATAACAGGTCCAGAGATGTCTGCAGCAGCTTTCCTGGGAATGGTGCAAGGTGGGTTYGTCTTGCAGAGCTTAGTTCATTAGTACAGGTGTGTACTAAATGACCAGCCCAGTTCCTGGTGGTCCCAGTGTAGAGACCTCCTTTGGGTCAGAGGAATCCCATTGCTTGTCTCTCCTAGGGCGAGGTTGTGCAATCAGCATCCCTGCCTTCTGTAATACAGAGTTAGAGCCACAGCAGCAGCCGGGGCAGCCAGAGGATCCCCCCATGGTGCTAGAGCCGCAGGTTAATCCCATGGCTGTAACACAACCTAAGTGGCACCTTCTTTGGGGCAAATTCTGCTGGCTTCTTTAAAGCAAAAATCCAGCTTGCTGTGGTTGCTAAACTGGGCTCTGCTTCTTTGAGTGTCTTTCCATTTTCCAAGAAAAATAAACCGCAGGCTCTGTATTTTTAGATATGCCATCTGATCACAGCTAGTCATATATCAGTCCCAATACTGTGAGTCAAGATGCTGAGCTCCACTGCTGAACTCCCTTGGGCAAGAACTAGTGGCTTGAGCCATCCTGAGTGTATTAATAAATCAGCACATTTAAAATAATCATGCACTTTCCTAGGTAAGCTGTTCATGAGGAATCATACCATTGGGATTTATTACTGCTAGTGTCTTAGTAGCTCTGATTCTCTGGGTGAACTTAATACTGTCATGAGTGGGAGATGAATAGCCCTGGTATGAGACAGACCTAATCTAGGCAGGGGCCAGAGGCAGCAAGACTCCCCTTCCTTTCCCTCTCCTGCCAGTGACTCTGATTCCTGACGTCTGCCCCTTGCTATTTCAGTCCTGGGTATCCTCCGAGGTGGCTGCAGGTCGGAGTGAACTTCATGGTGGCTTCACGCAACAGTGGGATGTGACAACCATCTCTCTTTGTGCTGCTGACCTGAATCTGTGTGGCCGAGACAGGGGTGGGAAATGCCTATGCACTACTCCCAACATTGCCAAACCCCTTTGGGGGYGGTGGGAAAAGGGGTAGCTTAGGGGCAGCATGTTTCCCTGGGCTGTACCTTGTGCAACCTTGCCCTGTGCAACCCTGCTCCATACAACCCTGCTCCATGCAACCCTTCTCTGTGCAACCCTACCTTATGCAACTCTGCCCTGTGCAACCCTACTTCACAACTCAGCCCTAGACCTGTTCGGAAAGTATCTGCTCAACCTGCCTTGCACAGCAGTGCACAAATGTGGGGTTACTGGTGTATTATAAATCTCTTTCCCTCACAGGCTTGCTCCAGCCCTCACAAGTTTGTGTCTCTAACACCAGTGCAGCCTGGAGACAATTTTCTGTGCRTTTGCTCAAAGCAGCAGGAAGCCTTGAGGCTGCTGTGTGAAAAACGGGCTGCCTTGTTCCTGAAAGTTTATTTGCTGAGCTACTTCATCACTCTAATGACAATCAATTTATCCGCGTAATTGGTAGCTGGAGACAGYGTAACATAGCTTGGCAGCCTGGATTTTTCTCAGAGATGTATTGCTTGGCATATTCAACCAAGGCAAAAGGAGCCAGCCTGGCTGCTGGGGGACTGCAACTCTGCAAGTGCCAAGAAGGTAAAACCCAGCATGACAACCCAGCTTTCTCTCTCCATCCTTCCAGAAGAGGACCCTCGYGGTGAGGATGAAATTGCACCCGGCTAAATGTCCCGCTAATAAGCCTGCTAATGCGTTGGCCTCTCTGCRGAGATGGGTAACGACAAGTGCCAGTTATAGGGGAAGGAATGCTCCATGTGTTCCRTTTGCACTGCCCGTTGGCCGGCTCCTGGAGAGCGGGCAGACCAGCAAGACAGTGCTTCTACACCCCATGGAGCGGAGGGGCTGGTTGCACAGTACTGGCTCTGCACGTTAGAGGTCTGTGCCCAATGCTCTGCCCTGTAAGCCGTCCACCAGCRATCTCCTGTCCTCTGCACCTGAATGCTAGAAACGCCTTTTTCATTAAGACAAGAAGTTGGTCGCCCTGCTGAGCCTGCCTCTCTCAGGGTGTGCCCAGGTACCCACTTTTCTACGTCCTTCTGGATTCGTCACTCTGAGAGGACCCTGGTGGGTTACAAATGCCTGCCATGGTCTCTGTGTGAGTCCACGTGCTCAGAGCTCAGTGCCATTTCCTCTTGCTAATGCCTACCTGTGGCGAGCAAGCTACTCTAATGTAGGTCTTTGCAGCTGTTTGTAGCTCTGGATAAAACAGAATTTCTGCAAACCTCCACAGCATCCCCAACCTCATCCATGAGGCCAAAGCCTACTTGTGATAGCTTCACTATGGGGCAGCTCCCCAAAGAGACCCAAATCCATCTCTCCAGGTGTCCCATAGAAAGGGCTGATAACCTCAGTGCATGCAAGGATGGGGACCTGTCTACTGGACCACCACACCAGGAGCCATACACTATGTTTGTTAGCCTCAGGGGCATTTTCCAGAGCCCCATCTTTTTGGCAGATATTTGTAGAGAAGGTGGTTGGAGCCATGAAGAGGAGGGGACATTTGACAGTAAATCTTTTTGCACCAATGTGGAAGAAATCATCCTTTCTGTTGTRTGATAATGGCTCTAGTGGTGCTTTTGAGGCTGTGATAGATGAGRTGCACATCTTTTATGGATTCTGCATAAGAGGTAATAAAGAATTCAGTTCCTCTGTGTCTATACACTAATGGTGTATTGATCCCAGTAAATATCATGCTGAGACTGAACAGCAGCATCCCTTATTAGTGTCATCCTGATGGGTGATATCGTTTCTTTGTGTGTCACAGCCAGCTCAGCCTAGTCCCATCTGACCCACTCAGCTTTACTGATCCACTTTGCTCTGGCCCTGGGCTTCACTTTTCTATTCCCCTGATTCACCCTTCACCTCAGCACAACTACGTCTGTCTCTGGACTTTGTCATGCTTAGCTGGACTCTGCCGTGCCTCTCTAGGACTTACTGGATGGCAAGTGTTTCTCTGCTAAGCCGTCAAGAGGATTTGCTCAGCTATCCTTAATCAGTCATTTTTAGTGGGAGCAAAAGCTACAGCTAAAAGCTACAAATTAAAATCTAAGTATGAAAACTGGAGGAGAGGTAAAAGAGAGAGCAAGAACGGATGGCAGGGTCCTTACAATATTTACAGAAAGGCTTGCTAARAAGCAGCAAATCCTCAGAAGGGGCTGCAGACTTTACCTTAGATATCACAGGAGGTTCGCTAACATGCACATTTAGGTAATAAATTGTATCACCTCCCCCTAAACATAGCAACTGGGCATTTATAGAAACCTGCTATAACAGTCCATGGGGCAAAGGAAAGTCCAAACAATGTGCACTTTGTGTGTTTATTAGAGCATTACTCCCATGGGGGGTTTTTGGCTCCCACTTTAAAAAGGGCTCAGGAATTTGGATATCTCTGTTTTTAGATGCCAGGACTCACATCTCCTTAAAGGGTGAGGTTTCCCTGAACGTGCTGAGCACCTGCCTGCTAAACATCCGTGTTTACGTGTCTCCAGCCCATTAAAACGCAGACAGCCAAAATCCCACAGCCCCTTTCACAAGGTGAAGTGCAGGACTCAGTCTTACCCCCTGAAAGGGGACATAAGGGCAGGACAGCCCGCATCCCTGTGGGAACCACGTCATTCCCAGGGCACGATGCACGTAAGGGAAAGCAGAGCTGCGGTGGTGTTGTATGTACGTGTGGTGGGATTTATTGCTCTGTTCAGCAGCCTCCCCCATTCTGCTTGCTCTGCCTTCAGGAGAACGTGCTGTGAAAGATGTTTCATGTACAATTCCTTCCTTGGCCTTTGCCTCCTTCTTCAAAACGGGGGAAGGAAGACTTGTAGGGTGATTTTGGAGCCTTTACGCTCTGCGAGGAGGGAAGAAATGCCTCCCTGTCTGTATTTTATCCCAACGGGGWGATGAGGAAGGAGGCTCGAGCAGA
Source organism: Oceanodroma leucorhoa (assembly GCA_030449065.1). Classification (NCBI taxonomy): domain Eukaryota; kingdom Metazoa; phylum Chordata; class Aves; order Procellariiformes; genus Oceanodroma; species Oceanodroma leucorhoa. The sequence continues at coordinate 2,273,199 of JASVER010000106.1, forward strand.
ATTAAGCAAAATGCGCTGAAATCGATTGATTAATAAAGTAGCTGTTTGATTGCACTGCTAAGTTGCCATGTGTCCTTCTAAGAAAAGAGGGGTGCAGAGCAAATTTGCTTTCTAGTTGTGGGTTGGCAGAGATTTCTGTGTGCAAAGGAGATGATAGATAGGAAAGTTTCTTAGTAAAGAGGTTTCCACTGATGGCAGGATTCTGCCCTCACTTGTGCCAGTAGATGCTATAACATGGAGGTGGTAGGCATTTYTGCCTCCTTTTTTCCATGGCTGCCCCAGCTTTCCTCCACTCAGGGAGGGATTCACAGAGTGAGCTGAGATGCAGCATTGCATCTAATCATGGGTGACAAGAGGCATTTGCCCCAGTGGTTTTCAATTGGGACTGTCACGCGCACGTAATAGGGATTAAACTTGTATGCCCACTCTGTTTTATTTCTGAATGGGGGAATTTTAGCTTTGCTGAAGTAGCTGCCATTGCAGGAAAAGGGCTGKTTTTTTGCTGAAGAAGAGAAATTGGCCCTGGCATGTGAGAAATGTTAGAAGAAAAGGCGCCTCATGTTACCAAAACGCAGCTGAAATGAGTCCGAAGAGCCGCATTGCCAATTCATCACACTCTGCCACTGAATATAGTTTGTGTAAATGAGAGGAGGTGCTCTCCATATGATATACTGTGGCCAGACACGTCTCAGCTGGCAGTGACTTGCTGATGGAGCTAGCAGGGCTGTTCATCCCTTTCACCGACCTGAGCTCTGGTCCAGCCGCTTCCCCATCCACACAGCACCCAAAGTAAGGACATTTCCATACCGTTTCCCTGTGGAAAGTTTTCTGCTTCCTAACCCTATATTATAAAGTTCATTTTGAGCCCTCTCAAACCACTTTTTCATGGCCTGAGTATAAAAGCCTTGTGTCTAGCCCTCCATCTCTATACAGGGACACTTGCAGGATGCGTATATGTAAACGTACCTGGATTTGACAGAGGTAGTCAGTATATGAAGGTATACCAGAAACACTCAATTTTTCACACAGAATTCCTCAGAGGGCTCTGCCAGCAGCCTACTTGATATGTAGCAACATGTGTGTGTCCCCACACGCACATCGCTGACTGAGATAATGGACCAGCACAAATATACTTTGGCATGCAAATGGACCAGTTCAGTATCTAGAAACACCCACATTTCCGTCGATGAGACATTCTCTTCCTTTGCATCAGCCTTAAACTCCCCGACCCTCTTCTACCCTTGCAGCACCCAGCGTAGGAGACCCTCCTCTCCAGTGCTGTTCCCACCCGCGTGGAGCCAAACCACATCCAAACCCACGTGTTTCACTCTCGACCTGGCTTGCAAGGACTCCCATCCCTGTCTGCATGCTTCCAAACTCTCAGCCCAGCCGGGACCAGAGCAGGCTGCCTTCCTGAGCTGCAGCTGATGAAGCTCCCTCCCTCTCCCCCCTCGCTGCCTGCCTGCTTCTCCCAGCCCGAAGCATGCCGCAGCGGTACTTACACAGCCTGAGTGAGAAAGCTCAGCTGCTGATCCCTGAGCCCGCTCCCAGATTCCTCGACCGAGCGACCGTGCACTCGCTCYCCAGTGCTCAGCCCGGCGCAGTGATGATACAGGAACCAGACCTCTTTGGTTTACTTTTACATTGACGTCAGTGTCTTTTCTAGCCTCCATGGCTTGTTTTGGTAAAAGGATGTCTTCAGGGTGGAGGGGAGGGGTCGGAAAGGGAGAGGAGTGAGGATGAGCTGGAGATGAGTTTTTGTGACGTGGGCAGCCAGTGGTGGGAGATTTTAGGTGCTAATGCTGAAAGAAGGGGTGTTTATGGAGCCCACGTTGACCCTGGGTGTAGATCATCACCTGGACATGGGTATGTTGGAGGCCTGACCCTCACATCTGCACAGAGCAGATGCACTTGCACCAGCACCCCAACTGGGAGCACGAGCCCTGCCTTCCCCCACATTTGTTTGCACCTCRGTGTTGGGTCAAGGGGAGAGGGAATGTTGAGGGACCAAGGGAGGTCTAGTGCCCCTACACAATGCCACGTGGACACAGTTGCCCAGTTGTGCTGTCTCTGTGCTCAGGCCAGGGCCAGTGTCTGACTCCAAGGGAATAGGAGATGCTAATTTGGGTTGCTTTTACCATCACAAAGAATGGCCTTAAAGACATGGGCTCCATGGGCTATGCAGTTGTAGATGAGTGCGCACCTGAATATGCCTGTATATACATACAGACCAGTCTTTTACAGYCTTATAGAGATCGCAGCATCTAGTATTCAGATTCAAGCACCTGAATAACTCACCTTTCCCTAGACTCTTGTAAGGTTGGAGAGTACTTGTCTCCTGTGGAGATCCTGCTGTGTCAGGTTAAGGCTCAGATTTCATCTTGGGATTTTTGCTGCATGGTGTGCACATCTATGCCCCAGCTCTGTGCACCCACTGTGCAGTGGACATGTGCATGGACATGTTTTTGGGGCATGCACAGAGTTGGTGCTTGTGAGGGATCTGGAGAACACCGGCAGAAAGTGGAACCTTCTAGTGTGATCATTAACTCTGGATTATTCACAGCAGATTAATCACACCTGTGTTTAGGGCTTCTTTCTGGCTGGGAGCGAAGCCAGATTTCTTTGCGTGGCCAAACAACTTCCAGGAATTCCAACGTAAGGCATTCATGCCCTAAATGCTGATAGTTTTCTATTAGGTTCATGAGTACTCATTCACTTGGGTAGCGTGATGCAAACACTTGGGCACTCAGATGTTAGAGCCTGACGTAAGGGTGAATATGGTGCTTGCCTCAGCGCTGTTGTACAACAGCAATTAAACCTGTGTTCTCTCTGGATCATGGATCACCTTTCTATAATGCAGTTGTCCAGCTCTTAACACAACTGGTCTGTCAGCCATTATTAGACCATCTGTATGATACCTTGATGCAAACCATTCATTGTAAGCTCTTAGGAGCAAGCGTTGAGATTAGTCTGTATGAATCCAGGCACCAGCACTCATTGTCGTGGTTTAACCCCAGCCAGCAACTAAGCACCCCTGGAGGGATTGCAGCCATGGGTAAGGCCATGTTGGAGCAGGTTTACTTCTGAAGGGACTATGGCTGTGGGTAAGGCCATGCTGGAGACGGCGCACCTCAAAGTGTCTGGCCGTGGATAAGCCTATGCCGCAGCAGGCATACCCCTGGAGAGACTGTGGCTCATAGATAAGGCTCCACTTGGAGCAGGTACAACCCTAAGGGACTGCAATCTGTGGATAAGTCCAAGCGGGAGCAGGGTCAAGGGGAGGAGTTATGCAATGTTAAACCCTATGGTGCAGTCCAAAGGGACCAGAGGTGGAGATTGTAATGGAAATAGGTTTAAATTGTTGTAACCCATGATTTGAGTTGCATGTTACAGCAATTACTATAGCAGGAACCACCTAAAACAATGGAGGACAAGCCCTACAAGAAGCAGGGCAAGTGCAGCAGTGACCCAACCTGAGCTGGCTTTGGTGCCCAGTAACTCCACACAACACACTGCCTCTCTCGACCTGAGTGACCACCATAACAGGTGGAGCCCAAAGTCATGGACTAAATGAACTCAGTGGACATATTGTGGACATTTAGGGATATTTTACAGACATTTCACRGAGGTGGTCCATAGACTAAGGGAATGATATCTGTGTATTACATCAAAAGATGGGAAGGGGGGTGGTGGGTAATGAGAATGTATTGCATAGTGTGGGACCTGAGCATGAAATAAATCGTATGGAATAAGGGCTGGATAYTGTCCTGGTTTTGGCTGGGATAGAGTTAATTTTCTTCCTAGTAGTTGGTAAAAAGTGCTATGTTTTGGATTTAGTATGAGAATAATGTTGATAACACACTGATGTTTTAGTTGTTGCTAAGTAGTGCTTACACTAGTCAAGGAGTTTTCAGCTTCCCATGCTCTGCCAGGTGCCCAAGAAGCTGGGAGGGAGCACAGCCAGGACAGCTAACCCAACTGGCCAACGGAGTATTCCATACCATATGACATCATGCTCACCCTATAAAGCTGGGGGAAGAGGAAAGAAGGGGGGACGTTTGGATTGGTGGCGTTTGTCTTCCCAAGTAACAGTTACGCATGATGGAGCCCTGCTTTCCTGGAGATGGCTGAACACCTGCCTGCCCATGGGAAGGAGTGAATGAATTCCTTGTTTTACTTTGCTTGTGCGCATGGCTTTTGCTTTCCCTGTTAAACTATCTTTATCTCAACCCATGAGTTTTCTCGCTTTTACCCTTCCGATTCCCTCCCCCATCCCACCAGTGGGGAGTGAGTGAGCGGCTGTGTGGGRCTTAGTTGCTGGCTGGGGTTAAACCACAACACTCATAAACAGCCCCAATCACCTGGTGATATCGATGTAATTGGGTTGGTTGACTCTTGGAAACTGTAGTAATAAAACCTTACAGGGAGCAGGGATTATTGACAAGGATTATTGGCAGGGAAACATCATCTGGTACCACCAGAATGACTGGGCTGTAGTGGTTTATTTGAAAACCAGTAGTGAGAAAATAGTTTTTGACCCCAGTGTACCACCACTACAGAGAAGAAGAGATGCAGGAAGGGAAAGCTCTTAGGCTGTTCAGCATGTCCATGGCAGAGCCAAGTCATAAAGTCCTGTTTCTTGGCCATTGGATCACACACTCTCTGTCATAAATAATTCTAAAGTCTCAAAGATTCCCAGTGTCCCTGTCAGAACCAATACATTGTTCATGGCTGAAGAAAGACAGAAAAAGAGGTCCTCATAAATCACCGTGTCTATACTTAGAAACGTGTTAAACCTTCTAAGCTCCATTTCAGAGCACATAATTCTTTTTTTTCTTTTTCCGAGTTGAAAAATCCATCCAAAGGTCAGTCAGAAACAGGAATAAAACTGTCTTTGAAATCTCAAGCTGCTGTAATAGCATTTTTGGCAGTGAATGATAAACTTGAACAGTTGAGGTTTACATGGCAGATGAAGTGAACATGCATTTGTCTATACGTTAAATGACCCAGCAGTGGCCCTTTTTCATTTCTTCTCCCAACCTAACAGACTATTTATAGATTTTTACTACAAATGGACCTCCTGAACAGAAGAAGGCAAACCAACTAGTTCTGAAGAAACCATCACAGTGGAGCTGTGCTCATAAGCCGTCATTCCTGGGCAGGAGTCCCATTTTAGTGATAACCTCCCAGGTAGCAGGAATATTAACTCTTCATTTGCTTGGCAGGGATTTTTACAGTCTTTCACAGCTGTGTGAAAGAGAGTGTGAAGGCTTGTTCACGGACGTCTTATGATCATGAAGGTGTTGGATTGAAAGGGAATTGTGGCATATCCTGGCTAGGGCTCTCAGAGGTCTCGGGKGAATGAGGTCTACTAGCCACTACACAGACTACACCTGGCTGAAGGGACTTAAAAGCCATATATTCAGAGCTCTCAATTTGAATGAAAAGCCTGCGCAGTCCTTGATGGGTGGATGGTGATAATACCCAAGGATTGCAGAGATTTGTGGTCTCTTCTATGTCACACCTCATAAATAGGAAGCTCTTGCTGGAGACCTGCATTGCAGTCTTTGGTCTGCTAACTCTGGAGGCGTATATTCAGGGCCTGATTTTTTTGAAATATCTTAATGTTCATTAGAGTGGGGACTGCCATGGCATCTCTTCCATGACCCTGGCTGTGTAGCTGCACAATAACGTGCCCTGTCTGTACAGGGAGTCCTAGTGGAAACTGGAAGATCTTCTACAGAGGTGAATACAAGGCCCTCATCCCTGGGTATTTTAACTTGGTAACTGAGAGTCAGGTGATGTGGATTTGAACACCCCTGTGTACAGGAGGGACTTTAACTAGGAGATTTGCAGTGAGAAGAAGAGTTCTTTCCCTATTTTGAATGAGTTTCTGAGATATTGGATACAAAGTTCTGCATAAGCAGGTCTTCATCCTTTGGTTGCTCTTACATAAGGCTAGTTGTGCTGAGGTGCCTCCTGGGCTGAACTGCCACTGATCTCAGCAAGGCTCAATGCTGAGATGGGTCTGGTGAGCAGATCAGATCTGAAAACACAGGTACTTCTAGGCTAGAGCAGGTATCTTCAGGCTCCCAGTGAAAAAGATTGGCAAAAACCCCCTAGATACACTGGGGACTTCAGGCTCCAGTGTAGCTGGTGCAGGAGAGGTTTAGGACCACAGTTTTAGATATCTGTGCTTGAGCTGGGACCTAGGGAGGCTGTAGGCTCTCAAACCCTCCATGAGGATGGGGTCCCACAGGTCCTCTGCTGGGTGGCTGCAGCTTGCAGGATGTTTTTTTCCTCAAAGCTGAATGACAGCTCTCCAGGCCCCGCAGGGTAGACTTGGCTGCTCCTTGCCTTTAGGATGCCCTGGTGCATATTCAGCTGCTCATGGCTCCAAGCGAGATGCTCCTTTCCCTAGCTTCCCCCTTCTCCCAGGGCAGGGACCCCAGGCAATGTCAGACTCATAAGGCTTCAAGGTGCTGGGGAAGGTACTTAGATGGCTAGGTACTTAGATGGCTTTCCAAGTCCACACTATGTAGAGGAGCACAGAGCAGATGGGACAGTGTAGATTATAGCTTGGCACGTATCTGAGGAGCTTTCTAGAGTGGAAGAAAATATCCCCTGCAGTTCCCAGTGCTGGGAGCGAAGGTGGTGCTTGGAGGCTAAAGGAGCATGGTTCTGTGCTTTGAAGACACGAACATCCAAGGTATCCTGGGAAGAGCRAGAGCAGAGTGGGATCTCTCCGCTCCAACAGCTGCTTCCAAAACACCTCTGCAGGCAGACAAATCTGCATCACTCCAGAAACAGCAGAGGGCTCTCCAAAAGCAAACATACAGAGGTGAAGTCCAACAAGGGTTCAGCACTTCATGCTGCCAAAAATATGCCTCTCACCCAGCACAGGAGGACACACCACTCTCAGACTCCTTGTGAGCATGGTGGGAGCTCTTTGCTACAGTAGCATTTGCAAAAGACATCTCTTTTCAGGATGTAAAAACATCTCTTTCCCAGCCAGCCTACTGTCTCCTTCTGCARAGCCAGGCTGGGCTGTGGGAGACAGCAGCATGAGAGCCAGCTGTGGTACATACGACTGTGTCGTCATGTCCCCATGGCTGGTCCCYCTGACTGCATGCCTGCAGCTGGCTCTGCCTGGCACCATGAGCTCCGCAGATAAGTGCATTTCATGGCACAGATCTGCATGGCTTGGCTTAGAGGATGAAGCAGAGAAGAAAAGCCTGGGGCTGGACTCAAGCTGTCTGTATGAAGGTGTCTGGTCCCACTTAAGATGCTGGAGAATAGCCACTGAGCTCACAGGTCTCCAGTAGGACCTGTGTCATGTCTCCCAGCCCTGTGAGGGGAGCAGGTTTTACTAAAACATCTCAGACATCACTAGACATCTGACTGTTGGATTCAGTCTGATGTGAAGACTCCTAAATGTTGGTGTTTCCCTGTCCTCTGCTTGTCCAGATTCCTGCTCCAGTCACTGGACATCTAGTCAATACAGTTGGGTAGTCTAGACAGAGACTCAGTCACAAACCAGGAGGGTCTTGAGTCTGTTGCCCACATGCAGATGCCATTTTAGAGGTGCTAACCTGGCCTCTGCTTGCTATTCTTTAATTGCATGGGCTCCCACAGGCCGTAAGTGGGTGCCCAAGGACAACTCCAATGGCTCAAGGTGCCTCCAAGTGCACAACCAAATTGAGCCCCAGCACCCTCTCCCAAGCCAGGTGGCCAATGGTCTTGTCACTTGGCCAACTGATCAATTGAGGGATGAAACAGGTCAGATTTCAGACTCTTTCACCTTCATTTAGGCCTTATCTATGTGATCAGTGGGGTATGTGGTGGTGGTGGGGGAAGGAAAGAGAAACTGCTAGAAGTCCTTTAGCTGCAATGCTACCCCAAATATTAGCTCCATAGAAAAAAACTTCACAGCAAGGTTTACAGAAGCAAGGAACTGAAGCAGACAGTGAGTGGATTTGTCCACGAAGACGTTTCAACACTGTCCATGCAGCTGTCCAGGGTAAATAACAGCTGGGTTCCCACAATGCTCCTACGGTGCCCTAACATGCAGAGCCTCACTTCTGTGTTTTCAAATGTGTTTTTTCCTCTTGCCTTGCAAAAGCAGCTTTTTGTGAATCAGAGCTTGTCCATCAATAAGGGAAACAATGGCTTATAAAGACATAATGGTTCGTTTGGGGCCCTGCCAAGGGTTATTATTTCTCCTGGTGCACTTTTTCCTGAGTTGAAGGTTGCATTCAGAGGCTGCGTGTTCCTTGCTTTGCTGCTCACAGATCTCTGTGAAAGGGGCTTCAGAGTAAGGATTGTGGGAGCCTGGGCTGAGCTCATTTTTCTAGGAGCTTTTCTTTTTCCTCCTTTCCCATTTTGAAGAAATTTAGGTATCAATCTAGTCCCGGGGAGATGTGAAACCATATCCAAGGAGTTTACTTAGAAAATGAACATATGGCAGTAGTTACCTGGATTTTTCTTCCCCTTTCTCRGTGACCAAGTGAAGAAGCAGATTGCAGCTGCTCTGCATCTTTACGCTCCCCTTCTCAAACCAATAAGCCTGTGATCTGAGCAAATCTCCAGGAGTCTTTCATCTATATCTACAAAAGCATTTTGCTATATGAACASAGAGGACAGCAATGCCACTATCTAAACAGCATATATGGTGGAGCAGCCTGGTCTCATGTGCTGTCTGGCTGTGTAATGGCACATCTCCTGCTTTCTGTTGTGTAGGAATATGCRTTCCCTCCCTTCTAGGCTTGCCACAGTAAGCAGAGCCCTGAGAAATCACCCTTCTAACACCAATAAAATCTGTTATTTTAAATTTTTTAAAGCAGTCTGTTTTGGAGCTATTTCTGGGAGCTCTGTCCTGTGTAAAATTCCATGCCCATTTCAAATACTCTTACTACATTTCTTCCATCATCTTGCTCTTCCATTCTGGCTAAAATTAAGATTAAAAATATAAATAAAAACCCAACAACAATGTCCTGTACTGCCCAAAGTGTCTCAGACGACCTGGCAAAGCACAGCGATTTTAAGGCTCAGTGGCCCAACCTTCAGAGCCCTTAAGGCTTAACTTTCCATTAGTCAACAGGACAACTCATATAARTCCTAGTTCAATTGTTCAGAGAAGGACACATGTAACTAACTGCCTGATTTGCAAATGGCAGATCATTTGGTACTTGGGAATTTTCCGTGGTTTAACCTTTGATGGAAGAGGTCGGATTCTTGAGGGAACCATGTGCTCCCATGCTTGCACTGCAAGGGGATGGGTGCCCCACAGCATAGCAGCAATGCCAACACCAGCTGGGCTGGTGTGCAGAGCTCTTCCCAACCTTGGCAAGAGTTACCATAAGCTGTGTGCCATGGGAATGCCAGTTTGCCATGGGAATGCCAGTTTGCCATGGGAATGCCTTGGCTACTTAATGTGAGTTTAGCAGGTAGAATACCAAAACCAGCACACCTGTGTGGGTATGTAATCAGTGCTGACCATCTTTGGTAATACATGAACTTTGACATTAGAAGGACTTATCTATCCAAGCGCAGAAAAAGGTGGGGGGAAATAGCTATTCCCTTTAATTTCCAGCTTCACTGACTCAAGCCCTGCCCTGCCCTGCTCTCATTAAATGTGTCCTTGCTGTCCCTTGGCCAGTTTGCTCTAAGGGTGTAGTGAAGTCAAAGATTTGTGCCTGGAATGAGCTGAGATGTTTGTAAAGAAAAYAACACGCTTGTTTTATATAAAGCAGTTCAGCCAATGGAGGAATAGCCAGGATTTTGTTGGGCCAAAGTCAGCCTGCTGGCATTAGGTAGAATCTCAGACAACCTCATCTTGTTAATGAGTCACAATGTAAACAATTTGAACATTAGTGATGCAATCAAAGGAGTTAATCTTTTGTGGCTAATTCTACTCCTGTTGAAATCGGTGGGAGTTCTGCCTTTGGGTCCTGCAGCTTCTAGGCAGGGCCTTCAACATGAATTATGGCAGGCAACGTATCACGTATTGTGACATGAATACAGGAGTTGGTTACAGGATTTTATATGTCTTTACATGAGATGTAATAGCTTTTCCTTTGCTTCTCCAGAATAGTGATTTTGGGTGAAAGAGTTTCCCMAAATTATCTGTGAAAAAAACCCAGCCAACCAATACCTGAGCTGGAGCCCAAATGACTTTGATCTTCTGCATAGCATCAGCTAGCTTATGGCTGAATGCTCCTCCTCCCATGAGCAGGGGTATGCATATCTACAGAGTGGCCTCATCTACACCCAGGTCAGGGGGTGCCAGCAATCTGCCTTGGAAAGGAAACTTTCTGGGCTGTCCCTGAACTACAATTTAAAATGGCCTGTCAAGCTGGTGTCAATTCAAGATATGAATATGCCAAACCATTAACATGCCATGTGCTATCTGCAAATGATATATTCCTAGAGACCAATCCACTTCTGAGTCTGATTCTGAATCAYGCAAAGTTTCCTCTGATGATGCATAGGAGCCTAAAAGAGGAAGCAAATGTAGTTTTTTTCATGTCTGCTCTAGCGTGGAGCAAATAAAGATATGAACAGAGAAGGTCAAGAGGATCTGGTAGTAGTGCCAAAGTTACCACTCTCAGCTGACTGTTCTCCAGGCTGGAGGCCACATCCTCCAGAGGAAACCTGGAAGAACCCACTTTTGCTGGCTTTTGAGCTGAGCTGCAGGACCTTGCACTGAAATGGATGGGGCAGGTTGCCATGAAAGGCTGCTGTGTGGGAACACCTTGCAGACRGTGGTGACAAACATCCACCCTTTCTGAAATTGCCTCTGTTGTCTACGGGTGAGCAGGAGTCATGCCTGAAGATGAGGTGCTGTAGGTTTCCTCTGCTTTGGTCAGAGCCCCGTAGTCATTGCACCATCCCCTCCCGCCCAGCCGCACATTTCTCCTGCCCTATCTGCACCGGGAAAATGCTGGAGTTGCTTCCTGGGAACTGACTCAGAGAAGTGATGTGAAAGGGTCTTGGAAAAATGAAACATTGCTTAATCCCATGCTGGACCAGTTCCCCGACCAGYCTTTCTGTGCAAAAGGAGCGTGGGAGCTCTTGTGTGTTAGGAAGGTCAAGGTGGGTGAAGCAGGACTGGTCCTTGCTGCAACAGCATGGACTCAGCGTTGGTTGGAGATGACTGCAATGCTATACTCAGTCAGTTGTTGGTAAGGACACAGTCCCACAAGTCATTACCCTTCTGAGCTCAGAAAATACTTCTTTTCTGATGTGCACTTGGCATCTAACATCACCATTTGCACTGTTGTACCAGCCTGTTGGAGGGGCTGTGTTATGTAAGCTTGGCCGATGTGCGCTAAAGAGAAAGTGCTAAGCTCCCTCCATCTACACATAACTGGTGGTATCCATCAAACTGCCTTCAGCCTCAAGCCYATCAAGAGATGTATTAACGCAAAAGGAAGCAGTAAAATGTTTAAAGAATAGCTAGTTCATTGGTATATTTTATAGCTTGTTAATTTGCACAGTATGAAGCCTTTCTGTGTGCTTGAGTGTGCTGCTTTTGGCTGGGATAGAGTTAATTTTCTTCATAGTAGCTAGTATGGAGCTATGATTTGGATTTGTGCTGAAGACAGCGTTGATAATACAGGGATGTTTTAGTTATTGCTGAGCAGTGCTTACACACAGTCAAGGCCTTTTCTGCTTCTCACACCACCCCACCAGCGAGTAGGTTGGGGGTGCACAAGAAGTTGGGAGGGGACACAGCTGGGACAGCTGACCCCAACTGACCAAAGGGATATCCCATACCGTATGACATCATGCTCAGCATATAAAGCTTGGGGAAGAAGAAGGAAGGGGGAGACATTCAGAGTGATGGCGTTTGTCTTCCCAAGCAACYGTTACGCTGACGAAGCCCTGCTTTCCTGGAGATGGCTGAACACCTGCCTGCCGATGGGAAGTAGTGAATGAATTCCTTGTTTTGCTTTGCTTGCGTGCGTGGCTTTTGCTTTACCTATTAAACTATCTTTATCTCAACCCACAAGTTTTCTCACTTTTACTTTTTCCAATTCCCTCCCCCATCCTACAAGTGGGGAGTGAGTGAGCAGCTGTGTGGTGTTTAGTTGCTGGCTGGGGTTAAACCACAACATTGAGCAATGAGGCCAAGGTCTTTCCTTTAGGAGTTTTTACTAGAAACAGGCACACATTTCATTCCTGGAAATGATTACAGGCCTGTTATTGATTTGTTCCTATTGATGGCTTTGGGAGCTTTTGGCAAAGGACAGTGGATGTAAAAACGGGGGAAAGAAGTAGATCTCAGCAACATATTGTTTTGCTTCCATGCACCCAATGGCTGTGTGGGTCACAAATTAACAGGAAAGTGGTGTTGTTAATTATCTTTGGCTGCCAGCACAGCTCTGAGGCAAAGCTGTATCAAGCACTGATGAACAAATGTGGGTTGTGTGGCCGTTCTGTGCTGTTACCGGAAACGGCCTCTGGTTCTGAGGTTTTCCAAGGTTACTTCTGACCACTTTGGGTGGGACATAATGACATAAGCATGCCCTCCCATTTGGATTATRTTTGCTATGACCTGCTTTTTATGTCTTCTCTGATCTTATTAGGACTATTCTGACACCCCATTATTTGGAAAGAGTCTGTATTGGCAAATGATGTTCTGATCTGCTTTGTTCTTCGTTTCAGTTCATTACTCATTCAAAAGGACTCCTAAATCTCCTTCCAAGATATTCTTGGTCTTAAAAGTGCTATAACTACACCTGTGATCCCTGCTTACGATAGTTTAGTAAATGCATCTGGCAAGCGAAACAGCAGGTCGCCTCCAAGCAGCTGCCTCGTTGGCTACCTGAAGAGATGCATCTTCCATCCAAGAGGTGTTCATATGTGTGGGGATGTGGATGGACAGGCATGGGGTAGCTTGCTAGGTAGAACCGTATCCATRTGGGCTCTGTCTAAACTCACCTTCACTCTTGAAGGGCAGAGACCACGGGCAACTTCCTTTTGTTGTGCAATTTCTGTTGTTCTTCTGAAAAGTCAGCCAGCCTGCTGTAGACAGGATACACAGGAATTATGAGGCATCTGCCAGCCCTGGGCAGGAGGATGGACACATGGCAGAGCAAGGCTGAAGCTTCTTAGAGAAAGGAAAATCTCTGGAGATCTTCACCTGAAACCAAGCTGGAAACCAAATGCTGGATGCACAGAATCTGAGTAGCTGCTGAATTGCCTTTTGAACAGGGACAAAAGGCAGGAGATATTGAGGTACAACCTTCCCCAGGGTGCCTGCAAGGGCAGATGTGGGCTCAGTCAAAGATGAGACAGTCTGGAGGGGTAACAGTGTGTGGAGCCTCGTGGTGCTGGGTCTGTTTGCTGCAGAACCAGCTCACTCTAGTTCTTTCCAGCTACYCCTGCTGCTCTTCCCTTCTCCCTCCTACAGGGTCCTGTAGTTATTTTCCAGCCCTAACATTAGCAAAAGACACACTGACATGGCTGCATGACTGGTGAGGGAGATCTTACCCATCTGAGAGTGTGCAGATGAGGAGCCTACTTGCACCAAGGGAGGATGGAAGGAAGTAGTGACTACCTGTGGCTTGACACTTACTGTCTCCTCTCCTGGCTTTGGTGGCTCAGCAAACATGAGGTGTTCTCACCCAGATTTCTCCAGGGCCTAGAAAYCAGCATGATCATAGGGACGTCTGTGGAAAGGAGAGTGTGACATTCCCAGCTCTAGGCTGTGCTTGCACTGGACATGCTGTTTCTTTGCGTTTTGTGCTCTGGCCGATGCATTTACTGCAGAGTGCTRCTGCAAGGGCATCATACCAAGTGCTTGACTCAGCACTTGCTTTGCTTTTTACGGGGTCCTCGTCCAGTAGAGTYGGGGTGCTTGGCTAGCCTGAGGTCATCTTCTGAGGCAGTCAGATACTGCAGAGAAGTGCAAACRCCTTCATTTCACATGTGGAAAATGGATTTTTGTGGAGGGCAATCAACTAGCCAGTCCCAAATCACACATCTCCATCTGCCTTCCACAGATAAAGTCCTCTTCTCTGAAGAAGGCCAAGTGTGGTGTGTGTTGCGTTCTCCCTCCATCCATCAATCCTGCTCTGGCTTGAAGCAAGAAGACTGATAACCTTTTCCAAAGTACTAAAGGGAACAATCTGAATCGCTTGAGGATGAGTCAGGTTTGGATGGCTTCCCCACAGGCAGGCTTGGCAGCTGGCCTAGCACCCTTGCAAAAGGATTAACCAGCTCTATCCCATCACAGCTAGTGATGGGATAGAGCTGGTTAGAAGACTCAGAGTGGCTCATGTTTCCAGACTGGAGCCAACTATGTTTTGCATGGCTGAAGGTATTTTGGGGAGGCACATCAGGTGCCAAATGCAATGGCCCTGCCAGTTTCACTCGTGGATGGGTGTYCATGTGCTTGAGGAGGAGGCTGAGGTGAAGGGGGCCATGACAGTGGCTTGGGGGAGCTTTGGGTAAGCTGTTTTCTGTGATTTCCCTCCTCATCACTTGTCTGTGCATTTTATACCACCGAGGGCTGTGACTTCTGGCCCTCTCCTCTGAGGTCAGTGAGAATTTTGCTATGGACACCAAGGGAAGGAACACCTGCCCATTTCTGGACTCTGAGCAACCAGGTATCGTGAGTTGAACCTGCTAATCAGATGGAGATGCTGGCTTTGGGTGTATGAGAAGATGTTCAGGCATGGTCAGGCTCCAGTTGCCTGAACAGGAGCATTTAGTGGTATTTGAGATGCCCTTGGGAATATTCCATGGGTAGGGGTTCTATTTGGGGCATGCCAGATGTACCTTTTCAGTATGTAATGTCCTCCAGCTTAACACCCCTCCTGACTGGAAGGCAAGTACTAGATGCTCACATCATGGGTCAGTACTTGCTCATTGGACTCCTCTTTTCTCACTTTTAAGCTCTTCAACCTTCAAAGAGACTGAACCTTTGGGTTTAAAGATGAACTTCCAGGAGCTGTGTCAAGTAGGGCCTGCAGCAAACCCAAGCTACAAAACTGCTCTTCCCCACTCAACCCTTGCTGTGTAATTCCCATGGTCCCCATACCCATGAAACCCTTTGGCCATGTGGGTGGGAATTCATCTCACCAGCTCCAGGGTAGGATTCAGCTCTGGGTGGAGATCCAGACATGTAGGAGTCTCCATGTCCATGTATCCATGTGAACTAGGTGTCTGAGCTCCCATTATACCCTGTGGAGAGTTTGTTAACAGAGACCAGCCAGAAAGATCTTGATTCAGCTGCAAATCTGCAGGCTTCTAGCACTGTATCAGATGCTCTCCAGCATCTCACTTGGCCTCCAGCTGCTCACAGGGCATGGGTTTTCCAAAGCCCTGCCGCACGTTGTCCTAAACTTTCCACCTCTCTAAAACATTCCCACCCCCAAGAAGCAGGGGAAAAAAAAAACAACCCAGGTCTCTCCAACTTCCTTCCAACTCTGAGAAGCAAAGGGACAGCACAGCCTGATCCACTTGTCCCCCCTTTTTCCCAGCTCTTCCAAGGGAACGCTGTGGCCCGTCCTTCTGCAGCGCTTCGTGACACCAGTTTCTCCGAAGGCAGCACAACCGCAGGGCAGAGGCGAGGCACATTCCTGATAGGACCAAGATAGCTTTTTCCCATAGCTCCCAGGCAGTGGGAACGGGGCACTTTTTCAAAGGACTGCTGTGCCTAAAGTTAAAATAACAGGAGGAACAGAGTGGGAGATCCAAGCTGGATTATAGTACTCGGGGCTCGATRCCTTCAAATTAAAAGTGAAAAGGGAAGATGACAAAAGGATGCACTTGGGGAGCTCCCAAAATACTTCTCTGACCACTTTGATATCTCTTTGGTCTCACAGCACCACGGGAATAAATTTGYGTGATTCCAGCTTGTACATACAGTCTGAGCTGCAGTTTTGTTTTTATTAACAGGGATTACCCAGGCCTGTGTTTTTGTTGTTGTTTCCAAAAGATTCCTCCTGCTGTTGGGGTAGCTGGGTCCCTCTTCCTACCCCCCCAATGGAAGAACAATATTGATATAAGGTCTAAAGCACTTAAAATCAGATGGGCTGAGTGTTGTTTTACAGCTTCGAAGCCCCAAGCTGTCTTTGTCCCTCTGATTTTTCCACAAGTTTACAAGCCATGGAAAATCTTGTCTGTTTTCAAGTTATAAATCTCCATCGGCTACAGAATTGCCTCTCATGAGAAAACAAATAGATGGGTACTCTGGGGTCACTATGGTGTTGTAGGTGACAATCTTTGAAGCTTTCACAATGGAGCCCATGCTGCCTGCAAGAGCAAGGAAAGGGGAAAATTGGTCCTTATTATTTTAAAGCTGTGTCTTGAAAAACAGGAACTTGTGCCAGGACAGTTTGTTTTGGTTAAAGCTGAGTTGTGCTGCAATTCCCCTGAGGCAAGTCTGAACTTGAGGGCACAGAGCAGGAGAGAGACATGCTTGGGGGGGAGACAGTGTTTAATTGATGCTGAGTGATCATCAATGCTCGGGAGCATCAGCAACAGGGTTGGATCAGGTGAAAAATGTTATCTCCTCCCTGCATGTCCAGATGGCTATAGGCAATGAGGAACACCAGGGGCTTAAGTCACAGTTGAACTCACCTTGTCCAGCACCCCGATGTCACTGGAGCTCAGCCTTGGGGCTCTTTTGGCCTCACCTGGCCCACCATGGCTGCAGCTGGGAGGATGCACAGGCTATGTCTACACCAGTAAATTATACAGGAGCAYCCCAGGGACCTGAATATGATCTATACAGTTAACTGAAACACAGGATTGCAGGATGTGGTTGTGGTTTGGTCACACCAAAATGCTGTGTTGCATTGCTGTGGATTTAACCCTGCAGAGATGGACCGATCCACTGCCAAGGAAGCAATGGAGGAATCCAACCACTGCTGCAAATAAACACCAGATCACAGGGTGATGGGATAATTCAGGTTGGAAGGGAMCTCTGCMGTCTCTAGTCCATTCTTCTGGCTCAAAGCAGCATTAGGGACATCCAGGGAAGCTGGGTGTTTGTTTTGTGGTGAAACACCAAGTAGGTACCTTATCACATGCAGACCTTGGGGAACTTAACCTGCAGCAAAGCAAGGCTGTTCATTGTGTCCTYGGACATATACGGTCACCTCCGGTCAAACTGCTGCTTCCTAACAGCATCCCCCAGCAATGCTGGTGGATGGGGATTTTCCCTTCACTCATCCTTTCATTACTGGAGAARGGCCTGTCTGAACTGGGAATTGACAGAAGGAATGAACTGCCCCTGACCAGTGACTGGGCTATTTTGCACAGCCTTTGTGTTCATCTGATTAAAACCACAGGAGCAAGGGCATTTTCAAGTTGCTGTGTGCTACCCAACTCAGGATGGCTGGATGTCTCCTCTGTGCCTACAGGGGAATTGAAGCTTTGTGATCTGTATGTACATACACTATATAAGAACTGAGTAAACATGCATGAAATTTTTCYTCCAAGTACTCTCCTTGCCTCCAATACTTGTCCATTAAAGGTCTTCTGAGTTGCATGTGGGTTTTACATATTTAGCAATCCTCGGTGTATTTTTCTTCACGACCTATTGTCCTGTTGACCTGCGCAATTTTTAGCACCCACAAAATACTGTGGCAAGGATTTCCACAGTTCGACCACACATTACATGAAGAACTGCCTTGCATTTGCTTTGAATCTTTCTTGTGTTAGTTTGATTAAAGGCCTAGATTTTACATTAAAAGAGACTGTGAAAAATCAGTGTCTGTACCCCTTCTGTGTCTTTCATGGTTTCATAAATGTCTGTCATCCCTCCTATTGCTCATCTTTTTTTCCAGCCTGAAAAATCCTGGCGTGCAATTCATTCCTAACTTTCAGCTTGCCGAAACCTGAGATGATGTTTTCATGGTGCTTCCAAACTAAGATCTTGTTCCAGCCCATCATTTTAATCTGCATTTTGAAACCCCATTTAAACCGTTTCCGATCCTTCCCACATGGAACAAGCAGCACAGCTTGATACTTAGAGCAGCTGAATTTTCCATACAGAGAGATGTGATCATTTTATGAAGAAACGGAAGTAATCTGAAATAAATGTCAATGGGAACATGTGGCTGTTAAATGTGAGCAGCAAAAGCAATAATCACCCAAGCCCCATGAGAGTACATGTCATCTCCTCCTTGTTCACCTGCCAGGGACATGGAAAATGAGCAGCAATGCAGGCAGGCAGCATGGCATGTCAGATTTGAAATCACACCCGGGGCTTTGGAGCCAAATCTCTGAAACTGCAAACTCCAGCTGTGCATGTGAGAACTGCAAACAGGAATCACCCTGGCTAAACCTCCCCATTCCTTCCAGGAACACAACTGTGTAATCAGGGCCCTGGGGACTTCTACAGTATCTTCCATCCCTTTGCAGTCTCCTGGAGATTTGGACAAGCTGGCTTTGCACGGAGAGRAAGGCAGGCTTATCCTACTGGAAACCGGCTGGGATGAACACAGCTYAAAGCTACCATGAGACGCAGCAGTGGAAAACATTGGAGGTAGCAAAACAGAAAGGGATGGTCAAGAAATTGTAAAAAAACTTAGCTCATCCGGATCAGGAACCAGCAGGGTCCCTTCTTCCCTCTTGCTCAGACTCCTTTCTCTTTGCAATGTTTGCAATGATCCCCTGCCCTGGTGGGGCTGTGACTGTGGATGTTGTGCCTGCCACCAGCTGGGAGGAAAGGGATAGGGGGCAACCRTTCAACGATTCCCCATCCTGCTGGGCTTGTGTGCCCGCTGTTTGGAAAAGACTGTTTTCCTTTTTCCTCTTCCAGAATTTCTGACCAGCTCATTCCTACACCACACTTGTTTGTCCCTTCGTGTTCCCTTGTTTTATTTTTATAGTCAGGAGAATCAGTTGTTTGGAGAGAGCTGGAGTGTCTGAAGCTCTGCATCATCTCATCTCTCCTCCACAGGCTTTTCTGTCCCAGGAGAGTTTTCCTTTCCATGCTCTTCTCGCCAGACAGAAGATCTTTTCTGGGAACTGCCTTCCTGATACTGCCTTTCCTTTTTCTGCCACATCTGCTGTGTTGCAGTTTCCCTGGCTGCAAAAGGAGCATTTTCAAGCTGGCTGCCGTAGTCAGGACTGACATACTCTTGTCTGGAAACTGCTGGACAAGATAGGGCTGCTGAGAAGGCAGATTGTCATTACACATCAAAATCTTCCCATCAAAGACACAGGCAGTAAAAAGCACGTGGTTTAGTGGCTCTGAGATTTAGCTACTGTGCTCCTTTCTGTGATTTTATTTTATTTTATTTTATTTTATTTTATTTTATTTTATTATTTTATTTGATTACATTTTTGATCCCTAAATAAATCCTCAGCCTTTAATTTTTGAATAGAGAGAGCCCCACCTCCCAAAATAAAAACAAACCCCCACCTCCCAACATAAAGCCAAAAATTCTGATTTTGCTGCAACTAGATTATAATGAACATCTTAATCACGATTAAACAGCCACAGGGGATGGCTGGTCATAGGGGCAGAATGGGAGAAAGGAAGGAAGATGGGGAAAGGCAAACTTTCTGACTCAGAACAGGGCAGGTTAGCTGAGAGGCAGGTCTCCCTGGACAACACTGCCAGGGTAGGGGCTGGCTGGGAGARGGATTTTGAAATGAGCAGGGATGGCATTTCCAAGGACGTGGCCCCCTTTGAGGATGTGGGTTTGAGATTATTGGAGTATCATCAGGTTTAGTACCCTGTATATGACTGCTGGATCCATTTCATATTTAGCAGAAGAAGGCTGGGGAGATCTGGGTGTATCTGGTGCTGAGGAGGGACAGGAGAACTGAAGCAGATGGCATTCACTGTAGGAAAGCATCTCCCAGGGAAATAGATGGAAGTGAAAAAATCAGCCATGAAGTCTAGAGGCAGAAATTAACCATAAAGAAATAGCAGGAATAGATACAAATTTTACTCTGTTTTATTTTGTAAAAATTAAGGAGATGCTCATTGCTTCTATGGCTTATGTTTTCTGGGTACAAGAGCTTGAATCCCTGGGTGTTAGTGCCTGTGTGTCTGACCCGCATTTGGAAATGGGAGCAGAAAGAGGAGGGTGAGGACACATCATCTTCATGRGCCTTGTGGATGCAGGCTCATGGTGACAGCCTCTGCACCCATAAATGGCTGCTGTGAAGGGAAGGATCGCTGGTGGGAAGAGATGGGCAACCCTGTGGCGTGCCCCTGGCACGAGGGAGTGGGGTTGTGGGGACGAACACGAACAACTTGCCTGGGGAGGAGCTGGAGGGGGCTAAAAATAGTTTCTGTCCCAAATGCTTTTGTAGAAGTGGTCCCACCTCGGCACAAAGGGGTGGACTGAGTGCCTTCTCAAGGGCTGATCTCGCCCTATTTTTAGCCTAGTTTCATAAGGAAATGGGTGTCTGTCCATCTTTCCCTATGTTCCTCCCTGCTCTAGCTTTTCAGTCTTTACACCACCTGGAACTAAACGTGACAACGGGTTGGAGACCTCAAAAGGAAAATGTTCTGGCAAGTTTCTCAGCACTCAAGAGTGAATGCCCACCATAGCCCCRTGCCCATGCTGCGGTCAGCAGGGATGCATTTCCTGGCTGATCTGCTCTGCTGCACATGTGCTGTCATTTGGGGACATGGGAATGACCAGGGGTTGCTGCATGGGGAAGAGACATGTGCCTGTGGATGTGGTTGGCATCTGTGGTGACTCAGGTGGTGGGGGATGGCATGGGATGGGAGCATGGAGGAACCATTGTTGTGTGGGGAGCACTATGGGGCATGGTGGGGCTGCGACCTGCCCCTGGACAGGGGACCCGGGGAGCAAACAGGGCTGGTGGCAGAGCACTCCTTGGCATTGGCTTTCCCAGTGCAGGAAATGTGAGGAAATACAAAGTTCCCATTTAAGGAAGGGCRGGAGTGGAGCCATGAATCACAGCAGGGCAGTGAGCTGGAGAAGGAGCGCAGGGCACCCTTGCCAGAGAGGTCGAGCTGGGAGGAGCCGCAACCATCCTGGAGCAGCGTGAGGTGCCTTTGGCCTCCTGCGGCCTGGGAGGGGCCACGAGGAGATAGGGACTGAGGGATTGGGAACGGCAAAGACCCTTGCACCCCCTTGGGTGGGATCATAAGCCTGCCTGCTCCTAGGGAGAGATGAARGCAGGCTCCCAGGCTGCGTCCAGCTTCCACGAGCACGGTGCTCTTTCGTGTATCCTTCCTGGGCTGCCTTCTCTGGGGGTGCTTTTGACGAGGTGACTTTGACATGCCTGAGCCTGTGTGGGGGACCTGACTTTAGCCCGGTCGAAGTGAACGACGAACAGGTGGTGATGCCAAGGAGACAGGTTGTCCAGTCTCCATCCTGGGAGATGAGACTGGATTCAGCCCTGAGCAACCTGGGCTGATCCCCATAGCTGACCCTGCTTTGAGGTTGGGCTAGAGATTTCCWGAGGTCCTTTCCAGCCTGAATTACCCCAAGATCCTTTGACGATGCTATGGGGCGTGGGGCCCTGTGTTTGTGGACAGGGCATCCCCCATCCGTCTCCTGGGGTAAGCTGTTGGGCAGAGTCCTGCTGTCTGGTCTGGAGGAAGATATTTGCCAACACTGAAAGTGATATTTATGACTCAAGTTGTCCATGGTAATGGATAATACAGCACTTGGTGTTAGAGATACCAGCTAGCACTCTAGGGTTGCTTTAGCAAACCAGTGCCTTCTGTACAAATGGGAAATGGTGGCATTTGTCTAGGCTTTGGGAAGGCAGGACTSTGTGTTGATTGGTTTGCAGGGACCGTTTTATTGGGAGAAGCTGGGTAAAATGAGTGATTAATGTCACCGAGATGATTTCCCATGACACCTGGGGGTTATGGGCCAGGACCATCCCAGGTACCMTGTTGCGGTAGGTCCATCACCACGGGGTGGACATGTCCCAGGTCACTGCTGGGCAAGGAGGAAGCTGCCACATGAGACAGCATTAGCAATGGACACARCCTGTCTTCATGCCTTTTATTTCCATCCTGTCCTTTACATGTGAATTGTCTTTGAGATCTCAGCTTGGCCAGCCCTGACCTCACGGCACTGAATCCTTCTGTGGCTCATGTTTACTGTAGGGTTCCCTCAACTACCACTGTAACAAATGACTGGTTTTTCTTCTGTGCTGGCCAGAGATTGTCGCTCTTCCCAAACCCTCCTTCCTGTTTGGTCCCTCACATCCCATCAAGGCTAAAACCAGACTGCTTGCCTTCAGAGTCATTGGCCAACCTTCTTCCGCTTTCAGCAGCCTCAGGCTTTTGCATCATTGCTCAGTAAATTGCCCAAAATAATTTTGGGAGGAACTATTAAGAAAAAGGATCCCATAGATGACGAGTGGTCAGCCATCACATCTAACTCTCTGGATGCTCTTATTCACCATCTATGTTAACTCCAAAGGTGCACAGATTGAAAAATATGTTTGAGAAGCATCTACTTGCCTGGCAAAATGAAGTAATTTCCCCCAGATTTCACTTTTTGGATGACTTGTTCCTATCTTTCTGGACACAGCTCCTCTTTCACAGAAGCTGTGGGATTGCAATTGGAGGYGAGGGGACGTGGCACAGCTTGATGGGATAGTACACATTAGCATTTTTTTCTGTTCCTGGGTACAGCTGACCGGAGAAACAGCTCTCACCACCTGGAGGGGAAGAGCTCATGAGAGAGCAGTGACTCTAGACARTCCCCATTGAGTGCAACAGAAGGTGTGCCGCAACTATGCGATGTGGAAATGGCATGGCAGGGTGGACCATGCCCTACACAGCAYCTAAACCCAGCTCTGGATCCAGCTCTGAGTGTGGGGCTCTCCCACCAGACCCAGCCCTGGGATCACACAAGGTCTGTGTCACTATCAGGTCTGTGCAGAGCAAGTTTTGAGCGCAACAGTTTGCACTTGGGAGCACAGTGGATCCTCTGGACAGGGACASTGCATGACCAGAGTTGGATTCAGGGGGAACCAGCAGTTGCTGGTCCATGTCGTGACACAACTTTAAGGGACACAATGAATGCCATTTCAGGAGCGTGGACTGTGTTAGGGCTTTGGGTCCTCTCTGGTCATGGCTGGGTTTTCTCTTAGCTGGCATCAGGATTAGTGTGAGGATAGCTGCACACTGGCTGCAAACCTATATTTCTTCCTTGGTAAGAACCCCAAATTTCTAGTACGTTCATGCTTTGTAGGGGAGGGTGGTTCAGAGGCCGTGTCTCACTCACCATAAGTTGTGTTTGGCTAGAAAAGCCTTTGGTTTTGATTTGAAGGGATCAAGAACTGGCGAACCCACCTCTTCCCGTACTGGCTATTTTTAGTGGTTTATCATCTGCATTATTAAAACATGCACTTAATTTTTCTTTTGAATTTGTTTGGTTTCCTAAATACGAGTTTGAGCCATGCTGTCACACATTAAATCTCTCCTGCAGACACTCCAAAAGTCTGTGCTGACCTTATCTCACTTTTACTTTGCCGGTAGACAGCAAACCGGGGCAGACAGACACCACTGGGGCAGAAGAGCTGATTTATCCTGATGTAAATCAAAGCACAAACATATCCTGAACCTATTTTTATTTGGCCAGGAGAGATTATTGAGTACAGCTGCGATTASGTGAATGCAGAGGGTGACCCTTGTGAAATCTGGGCTGTTAAGAGGCACAGATAATCCTGTGTGATGCTGTTATGACTATCACAATCACAGCATGACCTGCATGGTGGGCACAAAGCCCGTGCAGGCACTGAGGAAGGATAGGTGTGCAAATACACTTGAGCACGGAGAGTTCTGGTATTCCCTGATAGCTTCCTGTGCTGTATCCAGAAAAGGTCTGGGTGTGGAAACGCGGTTGCTACCCGCGTTACCACGTTTCTGCCTTTGCCTTTTGGACTTGCATCCCTGTGGCTTGCACTCCCCCCAGGTTCATGCAGCTGAGTCCTGCCCTCCAGCAAGCCACACTGCGTTTCTCAACTTCTTCCTTACCATCTGGGGATCCAGGGCGCATCCTGACTGAAAGCTAAGAGCATGACACCGTGCCAGACAACTGCAATTTTTGCCTCAAGCAGGTGGATGYGATCCAGATTTGCCCTGTGTWAAAACCTGACCTTTTGTCATACATTCAGCACCCATGGCTGAGCCTTTTATTTTATTTTTTTTWATTTTTATTTATTGCTGTTTTGAAAACCTGAGAATACCCATAGATCTGCTGTTGTTTTCTCCAACAGCACCTGCCACAGAGGGAGCTGTCTGCCAAGAAAAATAAAAATAGTAATCCCTCAAAGCCTCTGGCTCTGCTGGCTTTCAATCTTTTGTCCTGCTGTAGATGCCTTGCATCTACCCTATCGTGGTGCAGGAGATGTACTTAAGAGGYAGAAGTCCCTGGTTCCCAGCTTTTGAGTAGCTCATGTGGAGCACTCTGAAAGCTTACTCTGCACCCACTCTTATCTAAACATGCCTAAGCCCCAGCATGCTTCTTCAGCTGCGCTGGCTTTACACTTCGGGCTGTTTTGAAAGTGAATTTGTAAAGCCATTAACATTATTTAAACAGTTTAGCCACAGAATTACCCGGTGGTGCAATCCAGCTGCCAGAAACGAGATGCGAGGCTCCTTTGCGCTGCGGATCAAACGAAACTCGGCCAAAGCACGTGGGCTCTGGAGGATGCCAAAACCAGGGGTGATGAGGGGAGTGAGAGCTTGCTGGCTTTCCGCTTAGCGGGAAATGTCATCAAGTGTGGGTTGTAATTTTTTTTTTATGAGCTGGTTTGGTTCCAAATCGGACCAAAACCAGACTTTTTTTCCCCTGAAGTTTCCGGAGGACTGGAAGGCATCAGGCCCTTGGGTCTCCTGATGCAGTTGGCTTCCCAGGGAGCCCATTTCAGCTGGTGGCTCCAGGGCCCAGGTTAGGGATACGTGGGGAGCTCAGGGATTGCAGACAGAGCTTTCCATGTCCTGCATCTCATGGCAGACATCACCAACATCACCTCCTCTGGGACAACATCCCCCCAGCTCCTGGTTTCCTCCATGCTGAGGCAAAGTCCTTTTACAGCACAGAAAATGTTGAGGGAAAATATGCCCAAGAATTTGGGGAAAGACTCCGGAAACGGAACTTTTTCAGGTGATTAATTTTGAGATGATTAATTCCTCCAAGCTGAACCTGTGACAAGGTTCATGTACAGTGGTAAAGTCTGGGCCAGTCTGGGTCACATTAGCTGGGGCTTTCTCTAACCACCATGGCAAGACATGATCCATGTCCTGAGGTAACTAACATAAAGATGGACAAAGGGTAGAGGAGTGGAGAAACTGAGGCACAGAGAGCTCAGATGACGTCTCCAAGGCTCAAAGGGGGTTTCTAGCAAAAGGCAAACTGTGCTCCTGCAGACCCTGATGGTACATGGTATTCAAGGCAGGATCTTTCATGCTCTGATAACACAGGTGAGAGCAACTTGCCAAGGTCGAGGCGTCATTCTGAATCAGGACTTTTTGTCTTGCTTGTCTTGTTCTCTTGGCTGGTGTTTTAGGACAAGCCCTGAAATCTGCCTTTGTTCAGAATAAAACATTATCTTAAGTACCAGTATTCTTCCTTTTGAGTGCATTGCCATAATTGGCTATTTGATTGTATTCCTCTGAAACTTTCAGACATGCAGCTGGGAGAAACAATGGGTATTGTTTTATATTTAGACTGAGCGTTAAAAGCTGAAACAAAGAGACATAAGCTGCTGGAAGGGCTCAGACCATCAGCTCCCTCTGCTGACCTGCTCTGGAGAGAAGCAGTGCTGCCAAATTTTAGGACTCCTCAGGCTGGAAAAGTGAGGACTGAAGGGGCATGTGGCACTATTACTCCAGAGCAGCACAGGTGCTCTGGGGGAGCTCTGGGTGGAGAGGTGGAGACTGGGGGACGACTCTTCACAATCTCTGCCAATGCAAGAACTAGAGGACACCAAAAGAAGCTACTGAGAGACAAGTTCAAGCAAAAAGAGGTGGCTGTTCACATAGTGTGTCATAAAACTCTGGAGAGCCATGCTGCATGAGGTTGTGGATCTGAAGATTTTGTGTATGCTCAGAAAGAGATTGGAAAAGTCTGGGAGAAGAATTCACTAAAGACTACTAAATGCTGAGATCCCTTTTCTTACCTGGGAAATTCCCAACCCACAGGCTGCTGAATGCTGGGAAGTGTTTTAAGGAAGTATTGTTATACATTTGTTCTAAGCCTAYGTTCTTTCTTGGGCGTCCACTGTTGGAGGCAGGATGCTGACTCACCCAGCTTATTCTCCCGTTAGTCCCAGGGGATGGTTGAAGTGTCCAGAAGAGGTGGTGTATGCACAGTTTGGTGCACTGAAGCCAGGGAACGAAAGCACTTTAGATGGAGTCAAAGAAATTCTTATTTTAGTGGGAAAATGGATGTGGTTAGATTTTGTTAGTGTCTCAGTCTCCATGCTGAAGGAGCTGACAGTGTGGAGACATCTACACCAAATGGAGCTGTTGCAATAGCACTGAGGATATACTGACCTTGGGTTCAGACATGGTGATTCAGTTTTTTTTCTTGAATCCTTCTTTTTGAGCTAGCATGGACATAGACTGACATGGCTGAGATTCAGATGTAGCCTTCTAGGACCAAGAAACCTGTATCAAACATGATGATCATGATTTGARTGGAGGTTCCACCAAAACTAGTGAAGCCACTACAAGAATTAGGTGGGAAATGGTGCCTAAACAGCAGGAAGACCAATATGCAATGAACATTTCTGAACTCTGGAAATGAAGGGGTTATATTAATATAGCATGGCATTGAGCTGGAGAATGGCGATTCTTTTGAGGTGTCTCCTCAGAGAGTTAACAGACTATCTGGGCTGCTTCAAACAGAAAATATTAGGAACGGAAGACTATACAGGGACCCTTTTCTGGATAAATGATTAATCTTTTCTAATCTGYAATGTTAAATGAGCTTCGTGGAGGTCTTCTTACTAGGGTTTGATATGTTCTGGATGCTTCTGGATTATTGCCTTTCTGCTAGGCAGGTGGCTTGCAGGCTGGACAGCACAGAGATCAAAGCAGAAGGCATTATTAGGGGAGGGGATATCCAGAGTCTGAACAGACAGTGCCACTCAGTTTGTCCAGACAGGGTGACATTTTCATTGTTAACACTGTTCTTTTTAACATCAACAAGAAATTTAGATCATTCCTGAAGACCAGATGCTGAGGAGAGTATTCAGGAGAAATGTTGGTATGGGACCCTTGTGAGCCAAATGCATGGGCTTCTGTCAGACTCTGCAGAAAAGACTGTACAGTTGCCTAACACTATTTCCAAAGTTTGTGGAATGATTTAAGTAAACAGAGCATTCAGGTTTCCTGAGGACATACCTGGGCACCTGATTTGTCAACGTCATTGACCCCCACGGGGTAGCTGTGGATGGGATTAAATTGTTGAAACACTCCTCATTTGAAACGGATCCTGTGTCTTCTCTACCAGCCTCATGTGGATGTCTTAGATACCCTTGTGCATCTCTGGTGTTTCTAGGTGTCTCCTTTTAGGCAAATGAATCCACCCCAAGCTGGATATCTACTGTAGGGTGGACTGGATGAAGCTCTGAGCTCCACTGACTTGATCTCCAGTGACTGTGGTGGAACCCTAAACTTGAGTGTCCTAATCTGGCAGGAGTCTCAGTCTGCACTGCCTCTTAGGGAGGTGAATCAGGAGGATGGCGGTGAGAACATGACATGAATGCAAACTATTTCATCCTATTTACATTCCTTTCAGAGAAATTCAGGAGAGAACACAACATTTGTTTGTTATTCAGAATAACGCCCTTATCCTCCACTTGTGACCCCATGGCCACACCATATGGATTTCTTTTGTACCCTACATTTTGCAAAGTGAGGGATGATAAGGGAGAGCTGGCCTCAAGTACAATTGTCTCGGGGCTTTTCTGTCCCATTGAGGGAAATGGTGGTACTCTTACGACAATGTGGGTCAGCAATTAGGTCTCTGTGGCCTTTTCAGGATCTATTCCACTTTCCAAAGAGCCCTCTGTCCAGCTGGGCAGGAGCTTGCTTTGCCCTCAGAGCAGGCGAGGTAGCTATCGGTGTAACTGCTCAAGGAAGAATTTGCCATTTTTGTCATGGTTGGCCCCAGAGTTGCTTTGTTTATCCGCGGTGACATCAACCATGAGGATGGCTTAAAACAAGTTGTCCAGCTCTGGAGCTACATTCTTTTCCTTTGAAGAGCACTCAAGAAAAATGTTAAATTCCCTGGGAGATAAAGCCTTTGCTTGATGGTTTAGACTTCTGTTTATACAAGAACTGGAAATGAATGCCTGAGAATCCAGTGCCCTAATACTCTCCTGATGACCACAGCTTAGTAAGATGAGAGCTCATGTTGCACCTGCCTCCCTCTTTCATCTTAAAAAATATTTCTTCCTCTTTCCCCCAAAAGGTTGTCAAGATTTCCCCCCCTGAAAAAAAAAGAAAAAAAATAATTGACATATATCCAAGAAAATAGTTGTTTCTCCAAGTCTATCATGTGCTAATTTATTCTGTAGGATTTTCAGGAGAGAGATTTTGCTAATAGATAAAGTGAGTTTCTGCCYGACCAGACTAACTGCCTATGTGATGAGCCAGGCAAATGAAGAATAATTGCTGTTAYGGTGGGAGTATAGTCCAGACCCTCCCATACCTTGGACTATTGCATGGTGCTGACATGCCAGCAGACCCAGTTGGGTTGATAAAGCTTCTAACAAAATAGACCRCAGTGCATGTCTACCTGGTTCCTGCCATGTTTCTCTGCTGCTTAGTGTGGAGGCTGCTGAGCAGACCAGGCTTTCTGCGGACCTTCAGCATGCTTCATCAGGTGAACTGCCCAGAGCTGGAGATTCCAGGATCTTTGACTGGCAAGCTGCCTTGGAGCCTGGGCTCTGTTCCTTATCCTGGGCAATAAGGAATCCAGAGCAAAGCTGTATTTTGAAACMATACCCAGATGCCACCTGACCAGTACTATCACCTTCCTCTGCACAGTGCCAGCAGCATGGCGTAATGATGACATACACGGGCTCTGAAATCAATAGAGAATGAACAAACATTGAAAGATGATGCTGTGTGGCAATATTKGGAAGTTCCCAGCCCCATGCCAGACTTCACTCATCTGTCTCTTTGGTCTGGCRTGATGGATTGGCACAATCCATGTGTCTCTTGAGCACTACCTAACATGGGCGATCTCAGCACTCGGGACRTCCCCTCTGAACAGAGCAGATTTCTGGTGCTCAGCAGCTCATTGATATACATCCGTCCCGCTGTGAACGCTGCCCTGACCACCCACATGCAGGCTGATGGCTTGTGGTGACGTGGATGAGGTTAGCTCACACAAAGTCTTTGCAGATAGAAAGYTGATGTGCAAGCACATTTATGGCAATTGTGAATTTGCTCTCCTTCTTCTTTGCCCTTTTTTTCACATGGCTTTTTTCTGCTGCCACTGAAACTGCTGGGCATTTTGCCATTGACTGACAGAGGAGTATGTCCTTTGAAGAGGAGTATGTCCTTTGAAGAGGAGTAGTCTCCATTCGTGGGTAGAGGTTCAGAAGCATGAATCTACCAGGCACAGAGTAGCCCTAATTCCTTCGACCCTTGCTGCCTATTCACTGTCCTCTGCTCTTCTCAGGGCGCAGATCAATGGATATCAGTTTCTCCCCCTTGGAACCAGTCACTTTGGGAAGGGAAAAGCATTGCATGGACTGGACTGAAGACATGACTCACATCATTGCCATTGTGGACAGCAGGTATATGTCTTGGCTTGGGAGGGCTGGGTAGCACTGTACATTCCTGTGATAGCTTTCCCAGAACTGTGTTGAGAAGTCTATGCTGGTGGGAGCTTTCTATAGCCAGCTCCTTTGGAGAATTGCAGAGACCACAGCACTGTCATCTCCATCACTGGCAATAGGTCCAGTCATCCCTGAGCTCAGTGCCTGCCTGGTGACCTGCTGGTCTGCCTGCCTTCCAGCTCAGWGCGGGGAAAATACCATGAGAAGGAGCATGCAGTTGTCTCTTCCTTACACAGAGTCATTCCCCAGTGTRGCCCCAGCCTTTCCCACAAATGCATTTCTCATTATCACTGGTTATTGATCTGATTATTACAGATTATCTCTGTAACAGAAGGGCTGCCAACTCCCAAAGCCCACTCAGGCTGGGTGGAAGCCCAGGACATGGTCAAGCTGTGAAGTGCTAAGACCATGTGAACRTGGAAATAAAATGCCTTGCTCTTCCACCAGGAAGAACTCAGCACCTTCCAGACACAGGCCATGRGTGGAGGGGTAAGGATAGTGAATATAACCACGCTAGGGCATGGAGGACATTCTCTTTGTTGCCTTGTCTTCAGATGCATGATGTCATTCTGTCCAATATGGACATAGGAATGTCCCCAGATCTTTACCATCTGTCAGGGCACCAGGTCTACATTTGCTTCATTCAACTTGGACATCTTCACCTCCAATCCTCTTGTTGCTCAGTGGCCTTTCCAGGCAGCCACACACTGTGTCCATGCATCACCTCAGCCATGGATGGTGGCTCTGTGGAAAGCGGACAGGACTTGGCAGTCCTGGAATGGAATGGAAACCAGTGAATGAACCAGACGGAGAAAATCACCTATCTGTACACCAAAAGGCTCCTTTATATCTCGTGCTGAGGTGACAAGGAGCATTTTTCTGGACTGAAATTGGGCTGGATTGAGGTGTTCATTATTGACTCCTGCAGGACTGTAAAAAGTGACATGAGGCAACACTCTTGTACCCATTCTTATAGAACAGAKGTAGGGAGTCCTCGCCAGGGTTCAAACCTCTGTGTGGGTGGGAAAAGGCCTGGAAAAATCCTCTAGCCACTTTTGCTGCAGAAATTATAATATGCACATGTGCTGGCAAACATAACTTGGAAGCTCTTGTCTTTGTCAGATGCCATCTTTTTTGTTCAGCATGATTTTTCCACAGCTGATACCTTGACGGCATCTGACCCAGTGGGGCATGAARGAGAAAGAATCCAGGGCATTGAGGGGTAACCCTGGTGATGGCGTATTCTTGTAGCTGCTAGCCACAGGACACAGCATTTTGGCATCAGCACTGCTGCTGATCTTGTTAGTAGTGCCAGCGTGTAGGGAAGATATTTTGATGTGCTAGAAGGCCACCTTCTGCCCCCAGAYGTGCATGTGAAAAAAGGCCATTTTCTGTAAACATCATGCAATCTTTAGCATATTTAAAGTTCAGGTTTTTCTGTGTTTGAAAGCTGAACACAAATAATTTTCAAATTCTCGGCAACTCACTCTGGACTTAATTGCTCACTTCCATTAGATTGACTGAAATGTCTGTCACAGGGCGTTTTTGCTGGCTGAAATTATTACATGAAAAATGGAAACTTCTTGTGTAAACTCCCAGTTTGACAGAAAATGGTGGATTTCATACAAATAAGTAGTTTCCCACCAAAAATTTTGAACAGCTCTAAAATGTTGTCAAATTCTTTCCCCAGCTTGGAAGGCACATATGAAAAAACTGAAATGAAGGCTGAGAACATAATTCAGTTAAATAACACATACCAGGAATTTAGCCTCCTTTTCTGTTTTTAATTTGTCCCCTAGGGGATGAAGGTTTTCTTGATTGTACACATTATTGGATATTATTTTTCATCTAGTTGCAGTAAATATTTCTCAGTTAGTGACAGTTTCATGTCTGGTTAACTTTTTGTAGGGTACACAGATTACACAGTAATGGTTTTGATCTTTGATGAGATTAATGACATTTAGGATGAGGGCTGTGCAATGAAAATTAACCCTCCTGAAATATTTTTGAGCGTTCACTTAATGTGTGCTCTTTACACCAGTTTTCCTGCCAGAAAAGTAATCTGTTGGCATACTCACAATAAACTCAGCAAGAGGGTAGCCACGTGAGAGGCAGATTCATTTTTTCCTTTGCACAAATATTTGCAAAATTAGGGYGTGGGCTTTTTCTTTTTTTAACATCTTTGCCCATCTCTCTAACATTGGCACCCTAGATTTAACCAAGTCAGCCCACATTTCTGAGTCGGACAGCTGGGAAAAACATGGAAGTGAGAGCAATCCATGTATTGCTGGAAAAATCACATCATTAAATGCCAAGAGGGTCTGACTGAAAGGACTGAGAAAGAGGCAAATGCCAGTAATTGGCCCCGACACAAACTTATTTATAGTAAGCCTAAGTAGGGTGAAGTCTAGTCCGCTGGGTTCACCTCTCAGGATCAGGCCCTGGGTCTCCTGGGATTTAATTTCTCAGAGAACCACAGGGATGGCAGATGGGAAAGACTTGTTAGGTCATCCTGTCCACATGCCCCGGCAGGAGCAGAACGAGATTGTCTCTTTGCTTCGTTCTCAAGTGCCTCATCTAGATTTAAACAACTCCAGCAATAAGACTGTTATTGCAAGAAAATTCCACTGCCAACATGTACTTTTGCAAAATCRCTTTTTTAAAGCTCTTGACGTCCGTTTGTTAATTTTGCCGGAATTGCATCACAAAAGAGAAAAGTGAAGGTATCAGATGTGACCTTGGGCAACTCAATCTATCTATCCGATGACTTAAAAATAGAATTAGAGCACTTATCATAATGAAATGGGTTTTGTGTGGACTTGCTACAGGGCAGAGTTAATATTTTTGGCTATCCTAGCTTTGCATTTCTTTACACTAACGTGCGTGGACTTCTTTAATTTTAAATGTAAAGTGAATTTCCAGTGTTTGTTAATGCTTTATTTTGGCACCTATATCCTGTAACTTGCTTACCTGAAAATTGCTGATATGCTTTCAACCTTGACTTTGTCTGGGTATAAGTTATTTTTAATCTGCGGTTTTATCTCCTGTTTCCAGGCTACCTCTGACATGATCTACTTTCAGTAGCTATGTGGTTATATTATGCATGCTTGGCCCTTGCTTGAGTAGGAGAGGTTGCACAGGTGTCCGTGTGAAATCAAGGATAGGCATATGAAAGACCTACTGTAGCAACCGGAATTATTAATTTTCTTTTTTTTGCTAAAGTAAAAGGGTCATGGGAAAATACTAATTCAGCAAACACGAAATTCTTCATTTGAAAGAACTTGTATTTAAAGTGATTTTACTGAGTCCAAGGTTAGGCTTCAGTGGAACCTGGCCAGGATTATGGGCCAGGAACTCTTGAATCTGCCATTTTTTGAGCCCTGGGTGAGTTCACATAGTGATTAACCCCAGGAGCAGGGGGTTAGGTGCTGCAGGCAGCAATGCAGTGCAATTGGTATCAATTTCTATTTTGCTGCTACTGGCCGTGGAACTGATAAAATGCCAGTTCCGTTGGGTRTTGTGCACCATGTTTGGAAAGCTTCCAGTTTCTAGGAAACTAAAAATTATACATATACCGATTTGAATCCAATTTGGACAGGAATTTTTTTTTCCTGTCAACTTKGAAACTCTGCTTTCCTGCCAATTACAGTCACAGTTGTGTCATTTTGCCTGTGATACTCTCAGTCTAATTAATGCAAATGAAAAAACCTGTGCAACTTCAGTAACTTTGTTTAGTTTATAATATAAATGAAAGTCATATCCCTGGAGATGAGCTGCTGCATTATCCAGGTGTTTATGAGTTGCTGTACCACATTCCCTTCCATGCTTGTGAAAAAGCACTGAGAAATTATTTTTCAGTGTCATTTTCAAAAGAAAATTTTTAGCCTCTAAATCAAGTCTTTCTTTCCCTGCAAGGAAATGAATTCTATGACAGATTCAGCCCTCACTTACTGTAACCCATATTATCTGGCAAATATTCACAGATTTAAAGGAGAATCTTCCATCTTCATAAGAAGGTATTTTTACCAGGAATAGTTAACATCTGAAAAGAYTCAGCTACAATACACATGGGATGGTCCATTCAGATACTAACCAGAGAAAGAGCTTAAATGACGGACTCAGATATAATGCCTAACTATTGGGTGCCTGCAGTAAAGTGAAATGAATTTTGCTCTTTCTCTTCTTGGAGCAGCRGTGTCTGGGTTGTTTTTTAGAGTTGGCTTTTATTCTATCAGAAAATGGCAGTCTACTGAAAGAGAAACCTTTTGTATAAATATATGTCTCCATTACCAGGGCAGGCACTGAGATCTCAGCGTGGTTAATGGGACACTGCTCTCCCCTTTCCCACTCTGAGGAGGCCAGGCTGGCTTTGGGACTGGTGCCCCATGCGTGGTGGTGGTCTGGTGGGTGTTGCCTCCTGAGCTGCTCTCCTCCAGAGCAGYGTGCTGGGCATGCATGGTGCAATGTGGCTGAAACCTTGGGAAGCATTGCTCAGGTGACTCCCCACTAACCCTTCTGAGCTGCCATGCGAAGGGCAGTCAATTCTGCCTTGGAAAGGAAAAAAAAAAGAGCTAAAATAGCAGCCCACATCTGTGGTTTGTGGAGAAGAAAAGTGCCCGATTGTACCCACCCTTTGCTGGCTGAGAACCAACCAAGGAAGGTCTGTTGTGGAAAGTTAAAAGGAAGATCTTTTGGGGAGTATGAACAGCAAGAGGAGCAGAAGGTGGAAGCACAGAAAGGCACAGGCTGGGAGGTGGTGTCTTGGAGCTGCTAACACTGGGGCCAGGGTGTTGGCCTGGGTTGCAGGTAGAAAGCCAGGAGAACAGCGTTGAGCAAGGAGGACAAGCAGGGAGATRGAGCTTTCTTGGAGACAGAGGCCAGCAGAGAGCAGATCCACTGGTTYACAGCAGGTGGGAACTGCTGTGAAGGATGAGTTATGGTAGGTTTTTTTGTAAGTAAACACAAACACTAGCAAAGTCCCTGGCTGTAATACTGACTTCTGATCCGGTAAGGAATAGTCCTACAAAGCTCTATAGTTTGATTAATGCTCAGGCCAGAAGGGCAGCAGCTGCAATGCCAGCTCATCTGCACTTGCCACCTATGCCTACAACAATAAATTTACCAGTGTCAGGGAATTTTCTACTACCTTGAGCTCAATGGGAATGGTCTAGGCACATCTGTACTGCTAAACATTCCTTACCTCCAAAATGAGGTGTCTGTATGCAAGTTGCCTGGTGGAAAAAGCCCAGTGCTAACTCCTGATTTTTGTGCTGGGGAATCATTTAGGAGAGTGCTAGCTGTCCCCAGCCAAAGTCATGACAAGTGCTGTGCCAACAGAAGCAGGATCAACTCTAYTTGGCTGAGTTCTTGTGTGTTTTATGAACATCTGCAAATGAGAATCCCTTTCTAGTTATTCAGTGGTGGTAGAAAACCAGCATTAGTTGCTCTGAGTGTGTAATTAGGGATTATTTTGCTTTCTTTGCTGCAAATCTCACAAGGTGCAGCAAGGATTGACTGAGCCAAAGAGAACTAGCTGCCTTTCCTGGCTCTGGAGGTTTTCCCATTCCTAATGAAGCCCTGCTGGTATGGGGCTGTGAGGAAAGACTCTCCTGCTCTGGGTCCGTGAACTTCTCCAGTCAAATYGAGAGTTTTCCTCTGGATTTAACTTCATGGCATGATGCCTTTTAAATCAGTCACTGGGGATTGCCTGAGAGAAGGGCTGGTGAGTCCCATGGTTGGGTGGGAGCAGGACAGAGCACAGCTTTGAAGGGAACAGGGTCTCACTGGGGAATTACAGCAGTATCTGTTTGCTCTCAGCTCAGGCTGGGGTGGACAATGAAAGTCTCTCTAATGAACGCCCAGTCACTCTCTGGCCAGAAGAAGAGGACCTCAAAGAAGAACAGAACAGCATTTCAATTCAATTGTAAGTTACAATCCACCATGCTCTTCACCCAGCATATTATTAATAGCAACTGCTTCTCCTGACAGGTAGCCTGGTTATTCAATGTAATTTTCCTCTTGTTCTCTGCAGGTTTTCCTAAGCGTGGAGACCAGCTCACGAAACCTGGCCCTTCTTGTTATTTTTATCCAGGAGCAGCTGACAGTAAAAGTGACAAAAGAATTGATGGGGGAAGTGGTCCAGAGCGTGAAAAATCTGGTCGTAAAAGCCAGAGTGTTTGCAATAAAATATCTATACATAAAGGGAGAGGAGGGAGGGAGAAGCAGGGCTGGACACAAAGCAGAGCAACGAGCTGTGAAAAGTGACGTCTAGACCAGATGCAGAAAGTGTAAATCCAGCTGTCAGTGCAATAATCTCTCTTGGCACCTCAGTCTCGTTTTCCTTGGGGGAGCTCATGCCCATGCCGGTGGCTAACATGGGACAGTGGTTGGACCCAGAGGGATGATAAGGTGCTGTAGGGTGAAGAGGTGTGCTTGGAGCCTCCCAGGGTCATGGGCAGAGCYGACAAAACCCTCTGCTGCTGGCTATGACTGCTATGAAGGGCCTTTCATCTTTGGTGATGAAGAACAGGGGTTGCTGCAGGGATTTGGGTTTGGGAAGATGGCTGCAGTGTGACCCATGGGCTACCAGGGCAGGGTAGCAAACTGCATCACAGGGTCAGCAAAAGCAGGTCAGGAAGAAAAGGCTAAGTTAGTTAAATGCATTAAACAAGTGTATTGTTAAACTGCCCCCAGCTTTTTGGGGCTACTCTGAGCCCTTTGCTGGGGGCAAGGTTCGGGAGAAACCATATTTTTCTCCAGTTCTGTTTGGGGACAGGGAAGAGACCAAGAGCTGGGAGCAGAAGTAGATGGAAAAGATACCAGCCCAGAGRGAGGTTAAACACTTTTTTATATACATCCAAGAACAAACCAAATGGCGTTAGAGAGCAGTGGGCAACCTCCTGGTGAGGTTTCTTTTGATGCAAGGAAGGAAATTGATGCTGAAAACAAAATTGAGTGCCAGGACACCTAAGATCTCTCCCTAGGCTTGACCCAGTGCCTTCCTCTTATATCTCAGAGATGGATGAGAGTCCCAAAGCATGCCTAGGAAAGGAGATGCTCTCATAGGGCATAGTGGTGCTGTCTTGAGGTATCAAAATGGGAGTGGAAGCTTYCATAATCACACAGCAATGGACATCAGAGCTGACACTGGGGACAAAGGATGGTGATTCCTGTGTCAGGCACTGGGTTTTCAGGAGTCCAAATCCCTGGCCTGTGCTAGATCAGAGATGCATCCATCCAGTGGAGACAAGGGAGAGAAGACTAATGAACAACAGCAAGATACTGGGGTGTCTCCAGCTGTAAAAACACTGAAGAATTTAAAGCAAGGAAGGAAGCTATTTTTTTCATTTGGCAGCCCCTTCTGAACTGCAGGATGTGTAACTCCGAAATATGTCTCTCTTACACTCGAGCTCATGGAGTAGCCTTGGCTGGCTGCTGGGCGATGAGAGCATGTGAGGGACAGGAGGAGTCTTTATGGTGTCTATGGTATTGCTGTCTGCATTTGGGCKCTGCAGGCTGATGCATGTGGCCAGGTGGGCCACATGCAGAAGGAAAGGCCAATTCTGCAGTCTGGTGGCAGAAGGAAAGCTGAAATGCAAGACAGTGCAGACTATGCTCTTGAGGTTGCTACTACGTTTGCTACTATGCCTCACATAATTGTGGTGCTTTGRGGCATCCTCCTGTAGGTATTACCCTGTAGTGCAGATGGGCCATCTCTTGCTCAGGCCTCCCCATGTACCTGGAGTGATGCTCAGCATCACTTCTGGGCAGGCAAGACACCCAGAAKACCTTCCTGCATGTCACCCTCCAGGCCAAAATGAGCATGATGAGTCCTGGGCATGCACCAGGCTTTGGTCCACCTTTGGGCCTGGCCACCCCTGTGCAGCAGAGACACAGCTCTGCTCCCTGCATTTGCTTTAGGGTGAGGTGGTCCATGCCCCAAACCCTACTGACTCACTCTGGGAAAGCCACTGGCTCAGGGGTGGACATTGCCATTGTAGCAYCCACATTTAGTCAATCATATAAACAAGTGGGAATGTGATACTTTAATTCACTCTTTCTCATCTTCCCGTGCACTGCTCATCACAGGTCTCTTAATGTGCTTTCTCCTCAGCTTTGCCGGAGCATCGTCAGTCTTACCCAGGTCACAGCATCCATGACAGATGCTGGCAAAAAACTGTGGAAACCCAGAGGACCCCAGATGATAGGGTGAGAAGATATTGTCCAGAACCAGAGACTGTAATCTGCTGTTCGAGGACCTTTCTGGGGCTCCATACAATGAGAGATGGAGCATGGATGAGTCACTCTCTGCATGTGCATGTGTAAACATGGGGTTTGCTTGGTGGCTTTTGGCAACACAGAAAATACACAAAACTAACACCATTTCCAAATCAAGGGCTGGGAGGCCTCTGCTTCTGCAACCAGTAGGAACTGGTTCATATTTAAACTGGTCCTGGTTGAAGCTGCTTTCTCACCAAGTGTGTAGCTCARTGTGGATCTCCTGACCACAGAGTCTTGTGAATGCAGAAAAGGATTCCTRTGCCTGGACAAATTCGTGGAAGAAAAATACAATGAGGTTTATTAGGAAGAAATACAACTCTTCTGACTGAAGTGGGGCTATTTTGGGGAAGTTTTACTGCAGTCCAGCCCTGATTGCATGCTCTTTCCTAGGCAAGTGCTCGTTCTGGTGTGAGACAGAAGACTGATGAAGCCAGACCTTTGGCTGTCCTCTGTAGGACAGACCCCTGAGAAGACCCCTGTGAGACTAATTGATAGGCTACAGCTAATAGAAGAAGGAAGTCTCACATGAAGCTTGCTGGGATGTAACACTTCCAGCTAAGGCCCGTTGACTGTCTCTGCTTTTAGCATGTGACAAGGACCAGGTGACCAGTTTTACCTTGGCACACAGGTACATTTCATTATCGCAGGCAAAAATACAGCCCTGACAGCTACAGCTGCACATAATATCTTCTTCATAGCATCTTCTTCATACTGCCCTGCCAATGCTTGGTGGAAGGCACAGCCTTTAGCAGCAACATGGTATTTTGGTTTCAGAGGACAATAAATCCCAAGCCTCTCATCTCAAATAGCTTGGTAGCTGATGTCCGTTCTGCAGGGGGTCTATGGTAATCAAACCAGTGGAGAAAGGGCTGAGGTCACCTGTTCTCCATGGGCTGCCACCATCCCAGGCTGAGTCTGTGTCAACCAGGAGGAACCCCAAAACTCGCCAGCCGCATTATTACCATTTGGAGGCAACATTTCTCCCTAGCTGCCAACAGAAACTCAGTCAGATGGCATAAATCCTTCAGAGCAGGAGCAGATCTCCTCTCTACATATCATTTCCAGCCTCTGAGCTGCTGGCTGAGGATTGCTAACAATTACTTTTGTGAAATACAGCATCATAAGGGGTGGGAAGCAGAGAAGGCAAAGCTCTTGAGTATCTGATACTGATCTGCGATACAGCYGTGCGTCTTTGGAGCAGCTGGGATCAGTTCACATTATGGGTATTAGAAAAGTTTATTTAGGGACTTACAGGGAAAGAAACCTTACAATGTTATGAAATGGTGGCAAATCCTGTAGGACCAGATAGAGTCGTCCCATGGGAATAGGTTGGGGGCTGCCAAGCAGCTGCCCACTCTGTTCTTAGTATGCACGATGTTTTTCTGCTGGCAAGAGAGTGTTTCTGCCTTTGTTTTTGAGAAGGAGTGCCTTGTCTTATCGCGGTTAGTTTAGCAGACATGTTGTATACCTTTCCCCAGCCACTCAAAGTTCAAGTGGCTGGTAGATCCCAAGAGGTTTGCATTGCTATTGCTAAGTAAAGTCCATGCTGCACTGAAAACCTCACAAGCTAGCTGGTCTTGGGGCACTTCTCCTAACTCCTTGATTGCCCCCTGCATTTGGCAGGTCTGAAGTGTCTGAATATCTCCATCATGACATCTGCATGGCCTGTGTGGGCACAGTAGTGCAGGGAGGGTCTTGTGAAGGTCCAAAGGGTGAAGGGACATGAGGAAAGTCTGTGCACCTCCAGCAAGTCTCAAGGGCTTTGCTAGGACCATTTGCAATGCAAGGGGAGCTCTTGAAGGCATGCTGGAAACTAAAGTTTCCTCTGAAAAAAATGGAAAAAACAAAGAGGGCCAGATCCTTGGGAGGGGTAAATCTCCAGAGCCTCAAGGAAAACTAGGAACCTAAATTGATTTACAGCAGCTGAAAATCTGCTCTCCACATCCTATTAAATAAAGAATTATGTCCTTAATCCCCAGTCTTTCCTTGCCACCCTGGTCAATAAGTAACTGCTAAACTCTGTCAGTGCATCTCAATATGCTGCTTCTGACAGTGGAAAAGGTGTTTGAAGAATGACTGCAAGAAACACAGATGCCTAGAGCAATGCACTTGGCAGACTTTCTGCCTTTGTTAATCAGCATTTTAGGGACTTCCTGCAGCAGAAGTTGCAGCCAGATCACTGTGCTAAGTTGTCCCAATGAAATCCTCCACAATTTTGAATAAATCCTTTGTGATCTCACGCATAATGTTGGCCTCCATGACCTCCTGTGGCAATGAGTCCCACAAGTTAATTACATGCATCATGTAGAAGGAAAGCCCTTTCTTTCTGTTGGTATCAAACCCTTTGCCTGACTGTCTCTTTGGATACTGGTTGGATTCTAGCATGATCAGCAGTCAGAAACCATTCCTTTTTTGCCACGTATGGCATGCTTTGCCC
This sequence comes from Oceanodroma leucorhoa, assembly GCA_030449065.1. Classification (NCBI taxonomy): domain Eukaryota; kingdom Metazoa; phylum Chordata; class Aves; order Procellariiformes; genus Oceanodroma; species Oceanodroma leucorhoa. The sequence goes on from JASVER010000106.1 coordinate 2,313,694, forward strand.
TAGCTGGTCCCTAATTTAAGGAGCTCCACTTCAGAAAACACACAGCACAGTGCCTTGGGATCTGAATGTGGAGACATGCCAGAGGAAATGCATAGCCATTTCTCATTTATYCTCCTTCAAAAGCCAAATGATGATCACATGCTTTTTGTGTTTTTCTCAGGTGATCTGTATTTCCAAGTACTAAACACATAATCAGCTTCAACAAGAAAAGAGGTGTTTTTGCCAGTAACTGCTCAAGTGGCCTCAAGTTGAACTCTTCCCTTTTAGCTTTCCTACCACTTTGGACTGAAAAGCAGGTGCCTCTGCCATATAACAAACTAATCAATGTTTTGCYATAAACCCATGACCAAAACTGCTTCATGTCTGTTTAAAGAATGAGCTCCATGCCGTGTCCTCCTCAGGAAAGGACTGGCACAACCCTGAAGGCAACATGGGCTGTCAGCTTTGATCCACTCCTAATCATCAAGCCTTTTCCAAAGAGGGATGTTTCTTCTGCATGGGAKTTGTCAGGAAAAGCAGTGAGTTACAACCTTTCAAAGGGGCACAGAGTAGAGACGAATGTTTGATGTAAGAACAGGGCTGAACAACATATGCAACTATTGCAATATGATAGGAGGTCAGGCAGAAGAAACCTTATCTGACTAAGACTCTGATAACTGCCGATCTATAAGTTGGGGAGATCAGAGGAACCATCCATGCATTTYAGAATATTTTATTTCCAAAAATCTTCAACCTTCATTCATGATAAAGACTGGCTTTGTCTGCCATCTGAGGTCATTTAGGCTGAACTGGAGAAATTGAGAAATAGTATCCTAAGAATCAAGGAATTTATGTGGAGCATTGACATTGACATGATGTTTTAATCACTGAAATTTTTAAGTCTTTACCAGTAATTTATGTTTATTTTAGCCTATCTTTATCCAATGAATAAATAACACTGGGAGGAAGGAAGTCTTTATTAAGGATTCAACCTCCTTTCCCCGTTCAGATGAAGAATTTAGAGATTGCAATAAATATGCTTTGAATCCAGAAATGGTTTTTCAACAGAACTAAGGCGGGCCAACACTAACACTCCTAATCAAGCCAGACATATTAATATCATCAAGCCAAAACCTTTCATGCCATGTGTCTACATCAGAAAKAAGATTGCTGGGTATAACCTGAAAGCCCAGAGCCTCTGTGATCAAAACTAGAGAGGGAGTTTGTATGCAGTTTTATCTGAGCCTGGCGGATATGGAAATCCCATAGCACAGGGATTACAGAGGTTCAAATCCCTGCTGCAGTGAATACTGGCTTTTACAAAGCGGAGCAACTAAACACAGACCTGACAGCAACGTGCCCTTGCAGTGATGAAGACTAACCATGTACTGGGCTGTATTAGTTTGACTGGGCAAGGCTCTGAGCAACCTGCTATGTGGCTCAGCCCAGCTTTGGGCATGGCTGGTAGGCTTCTAGCATGCACGATTCTGCAATAACAGGGGTAAATATGCCCTCACTTGTGGCAGTGGTTGGAAGTTGGGTAGTTGAGTTGGGTGAGGGTGAAACAGAGATGTGAACTATGGTAGGCCATTTAAGTGACCTGTCTATGAACTGGCCAAGCAAAAGTAACTGCATCTGCCCCATTCTCTCTGATTTTCTGTGAAAAACTTGACAACTTCATTTTTTTTTTTCTCAGTCAGAAGTTCTTCAGAAATTCTGAGAATAAGGAAACCATTTTATTACCCACCCCATTGAATAGAGGGGGAGAGATGACCCTGGGCAGGTACATAACTTCAAGCTGCCTGCAACCTGCCCTCTGTGGTCCTTCCTTGAACTCTTCCCTGGTCAGACGGTGCTCGTCCTGTCATGCAGGGGATTGRTACCACCTGCAAACACATCTGCCTGACTGGATGAAGAGATCAGCAGGGTCTTTAGGCATGTCATGCCTAAATTCCTTGAGGGTTTCCAGAAGAGAAAGGTGGATGAATTCCCAGCATACTCTGTCACCGATTTATGTAGTTTGGATCCATAACTRCTAAACAATGAATGATCAGCGTTTGTTTGACAGCCTGGTCTAAACSTTTGCACGTGTTAATGTTAGGATATATTATCGTTCTGGTGCAGAATTCCCCTGAGATCAGGCTCTGCTTGCAGGGCCAAATGGGGGGTGGAAATTTCTGCCGGCTGCAACCAGGGCTTTCAAGCCACCATGGCACAGAGCAGGTGCTTATTATTGCAGCAGGCAATGGCAAATGCCATGTCCCAGTGAAGCCAGACTGGTTTCCTCAACCAGCCATCCTCTCCCTGCCTCCTCCCAGAGCCATCCTTCACCTCTGGGTAGGGGGGAGGCCAGGCTCCTATCTGACTAGGTAAATCACATTCCCAGTCTTGTTCAGGTAGAAATAATAAGCCTAAAATGCTGGACAGAGAAGGATCAGGCTGGGAAGTTGCCTATTTCAACCAACACAGTTTAATCTGTGTGTCCCCAGCATGATAACGGGGCCAGCCCCMGCTCACTGGCTGCTGCTTTTCAAGCCAGCATGTCAGAGGCTTGTACAGAGAAAGTTTAGTTTTCTCAGCTAACGTCTTGACAGGCCTGTTTTGTGTCCAGCTCTGCTCATCACACCACCTGTGTCCACGCAGGAGGTGTTTCCATACACAGCCCRCAGCCCTGCTCATGCTGCATCGCAATCCAAGCCAATGCATGGGCAGGACGTGAGTCAGGGCTCATGGCACGAGCTCTACCTCCCACCCACYGCAACGGGACAAGCCCTTTGGGTTGCACGGCTGTGATTCTACGTGGCCAGAGGTAACCAGGTATGTGCAGGATCTGGCCTGTCAACCCGCCAGCGCTTCCCGTCCAGGAACGAGCTCTGTAAATCCAATTGCTGTTTACTGAGCAGCTCCCTGACAGTTTCTGGGAGCACTGGGAATATACATCAGGGTGATGAAAATGCTCATGGCCAGGCTGACTGTGGTGGCTCCAGCCTGTCTCCCAGAGCCGGGCCCCTGGGAACAACTGGAAGGGAGCACAAAAAGACTCAGATACAACAAAACTTGTTTAGCATYACTGCAAGGTCCGTGCCGCAGCATGTGGGGGCAGAGATCAGTGACCAGAGACACGTGCATTTATCAGGGCTCCGTACAAGCTGCTTTTAACCCACTGAGGTGGGGAATATCTACTAGGCCAATGGACAGGACAGTTTCTTGATGGCTTGTGCTGCTCATCCCTGATCTTGCTCTTGGCACCTTCCATCCCCACTCTGTTCTGACCCTCTATATCCATGCTTTCACCTCTATAAATGGTTCCTTGTCCTGAACATAGTGATGGCTGTTTTCTCTCCTATCTGTATATTTCTCCCAGGATGCTGGCAAAATACAGCAGAGGCACACCTTAGCATGGACCATTGCACTGGGACACCTGCATGGCTCAGGCACTCCAGCAGGTATCRGCCATTAACACACACACACACAAAAAAAGCCCCAAAACAATTCAGGGGTGCTTCAGAGCTTGCCTTTTCAGTTATTTAAGAGAAGAAGCTGGAGATGGGCTGGCACTGCCATCTGGTGCAAGTTTCCAGGAATTAACCTGCTGTGAGCAGCTCTAGCATGAAAATACTCACCTGGGATTTTATAGCTGGCCAGAGCAATACTGGTATTGCTGRTCCCAGCCCAGCACTCCTGGACTGAATGGTTCAAGGAGAGATCATCTTGACCCTCATGTTTTCCAGCCTGATTCTCCCCTCAGAAATATTTGGGGCATCAAACAGCGAGTTGCTGAGTGCAGGGATGGAGGAAAGAAAGAAAAGCAATCGGCAGTGGAGGCCAGACCCCTGATTTTCATAGGGAGTTTCTGAGTCTATGGGGTTGCTAAAGTTTGGCTAACTCTTGTCTTTAAGACAGATGATCTTTTAACTCTTGTATTTAAGACAGAGAGCTGAGTGTTACCCTGGAAAAAACAGTTTCATTTCCTATTTATGGGGGTAAAGGACTACAGAAGTCCCTATATAAGACCCAATAGCCAATTTTTTGTTTTCCTTAAACTCAGTGCTTTCATTTGTTTCTTGTCTGGCTAAGGGGAAGGGGAGCCATGTTCTCAAGCATCACCAGCACAGCTCAGCTGAAGCAAGAAGTTTGCTRGGGCTCCTTATGTCATGGCACAAAGTTAAAAGCAAATGTCTGGCACTAAACTAATCAAAATGAAGATATTTGATTTGAGTTTTCCRGGAAGAAAAACAAACAAACAAAAAAATGGAATTACTTGAGCAAAACCACAGCTTTTTCTCACAGTGAAGCTTGATTTTGCAAAACTTGCCTTTCCTGCTGAGCAATTGTTCCTGCAGAYAATTCCCACAGCCTTTTCAGAAAGGCAGTGGGTCACCAGCTGGCATCTTCTGGGCTGTATGTAGTCAATTTGTTCAAACCAATTAGGCAATTATTGGGTGTTACTAAACCAGAGTTAATTTCAATAAATTGAAAACAGCTGAGGCATTTGGCATTGAAAAGCAAATCCAAAGATTCCCCAAATCAGGTACCTCCCTCTCTGTACTACTTTTCAGAAACCTTAYCTATGATGTTGGCCTTGGCCTTGTGATGATGAAAGAATGTCATCACCTTCCCAGGCAGCGGCACACAGAGGTKTCTGACCTCATCATAAAACAAAGATGAAAAGCCTGTCCTGAATCCTCTCTGGAGGAGCGAATCCRGCTATCCAGATTGCTCCAGCAGGGATGTACAAACAGCCAAGTTATTTGGTGGGTGAACTGGGATTCCAAGGATAGGCACCCATCTGAACATTGCTCTAAGAACATTTTTCCTCTACCCCAAAAGTCCCCTCCCCTGACGTAGCATCCTTTCCAAACAAGAGCTGGAGCAGTTAAAGCCAGAAATGAGACTTAGAAATGGGACTATCCCTAGCTTTACTGTGCAAGGCACTATATGGGACAAGTTTCTGGGACATACAGAATAATGCAGTTGCCTAAACATSTGGTACTGTTTGAGATGCATCAGGGTACCTGAGAGATATATAGGGAAGGCCAGATAGACCYATAGGACACCCATATCCTACTGTTGTGGCAGTTGGAGGTCAGTGGAAATACCACATACGRTATGAAACACCTGTGTTAGGACACTAGATTGCACCCCTAGCATGCAGTAAACACCTGCATGTAGACACCTCTATAGCCAACCTCCAACTGAAATCCTCTTCTGCTCTGTGCAGTCCTGGATATGCCACGYCATACTGGACTTGGGCTGGACACTGGCTCTGGGAAGGTACAGAGTTGTGCTGGTGGGACTGGAGAAGAAAGCACTGAAGAAGTTCTTCTGTGCCCATGCCACTGTAAGGTGTGATCTGAAATGCAAAAGAGGTTGAACTGGCAGCAGCAGACCAACATGCGGCTATTTCCCAGCACTAGCTTTGCTAGGGTCTGAACATAAAGAACTGGTTGCCAGAAAATGAGGTATATCTGTGTCTTAGGTGGWCCAGACCCTTAATTTTCTTCCAGCTGCTCTACGAGCTTTGGGCCCAGATGTCAAAGTGAAGGAGCCAGCTTTTAGACTGAGCTTTCCTCTTACCTCCTTTGCTCCCGTAGCTTGCTTTTGTTCCCAGAGTCCTACATCCCAGAGACCAGAAGCAGCAGAGCCAACTCCTACTCTTCCTTTCACAAATTACTCACGCTTTATCTAGTTGGATTGCAGGGTCTTCAACTGGCTGTGTAAACAAGCCTCACAAGATCCCAAACATCCTCATCTTCCTTCTGACCAGATGAGAATTAATCCCTCAGATTTATTTGAATTGAAGTTCACCGTGGTAGAAGTTGGTAACCCTCTGCACTGAATACCCTGTCTCAGAAAAAAAACCCCTGTTGGCTTGAGCAAACCTGGTCTTGAACAGGGTCCTTCACCATTCTGCAACACGCTGGGCAGCAAAATATCTGTYGAATGCAATGGCAAGGATTTGAATGCTTCTGAAGGGTTTGAGCTGGTCAATATGTGACTGAAGACAGCAACTTGTGTCTGGTCTCAATGTATTAATTTTCAAAGGGGAGTCCCTAGGGAAAAAGCAGGGAGGTTTTGGCAGATAACAGGAGGCTAAATATATTCCAGCACAAAGCTGACAACAGCTAGAGCCACATGTGATATGCCTCTGGAATCCTAGCAAGGTTGATTTATCTTGGTGTTAGGCCTAATATACTTAAAAGCCCTTTATAAATAACCCAGGACCTTTTGCACTTGCTGTTTTACAGACTTGCTTTGTTTATTTGACTGGTTGAGCTAGGCCTGTCATTTTTAATGAAAATAAACTTGTGAGAGACCTTTTCCTTTTGGGACCTTCTAAAGGACACACACAGCAATTCTCTGCTTCTCCCCCACTTCCCAGCAGCCCCGTAGGTTCTCATCTTTTCAGCTTATGAAAGGCAAAATGGTTTGGGGAAAGGTTAACTGGRCCCCTGTGGGCTATAGGCTTTCTTCTGGCCTACAGTGCTTGCCTCCAAAGGTGAAAAATGAGGCTTCTTATTTTGGGTTTGGTAGTGCTGGTAGTGCCGAAGTTCACCCCAAAGGACCAAGRGGCATCCACAGAGGAGGGTGGGTGACAGACAGACAGACACATGGCATTGGCCACAGTTTGGAGAGCATGTAGGAAGGTGAATCTCACCTGCCCCCTTGCTACCTCATCTCCTCCTGGTTATTTTGGGCTGCAGAGAGCCACCATGACCTGAGGCGTCACCACATGACTGGGGAACAAAAAGGGAGCAGGGGACAGCAGTTTTGGTCTGTGAAGAGAGAGATGGAGGAGTGGAGAGCTGCCTTCTGCCCTTCCAACCCTAGTCACCACGTCTCACCCTATCTGGCCACTGGCAGCAGCCCCACCTCTGTCTGGAGGAAGATGCCATGTAAAGGGTACCCAGATGCTGAAGTCCCTCAAGGTGCAAGCTGAATGGGAAAGCTGCTGGCACTGGTATAAGCCCTTGCATCCTTCCTCCACTGATGGTGCGTCTATCAGTGGTGGGAAATGGGTCCTATGGGCCTGACCTCCTAAGGTGAAACTGTACCAGTCATGGCTGAAGGGTCTCTTGTCTTTAACTGCTGGAGGTCTGATTTCCAGCTCTGGAGACTAATGGTTTGGTGTGAGACTGCACCAAGGAAAGGAGGTTGACAGTTCTACTTTCTAAACCCAGGCACTTGCTTGTTTCCAAAGGTTCAGCTGGGCTTCTCTTCTGTACCCAGAAGGACTTAGTTTTAGTGATGACAAAAGCAGATGTGCAGGAGTGCCCGCAGCCTGATACAGCTTTGGCTGTGCCAGCTCAAGACCTTGGTGCTGACTTAGAGAATGCCTGAAGTAGATCTAGCTGGATTGTGAAGATGTCAAACACTGGGACAGGTTTTGTGGTCTGCATCCTTGGAGGTTTTCAGGGCCAAAATGAAGAAARCCCTGAGCAACCTGGGCTGATTGCTGAAGCTGATTCTGCTTTGAGCAGGAGGTTGGACTAGAAACCTTCTGAGGTCCCTCCTAGCCCTAATTATCCCATGAATCCTATGACSTCTTGTCGTGGTTTAACCCCAGCTGGCAACTAAGCACCACACAGCCACTCGCTCACTCCCCACYGGTGGGATGGGGGAGGGAATCGGAAGAGTAAAAGTACGAAAACTCGTGGGTTGAGATAAAGACAGTTTAATAGGTAAAGCAAAAGCCGCGCACACAAGCAAAGTAAAACAAGGAATTCATTCACTACTTCCCATCGGCAGGCAGGTGTTCAGCCATCTTCAAGAAAGCAGGGYTCCATCACGCGTAACGGTTACTTGGGAAGACAAACACCATCACTCTGAATCTCCCCCCCTTCCTTCTTCTTCCTCCAGTTTTATAAACTGAGCGTGATGTCATATGGTGTGGAATATCCCTTTGGTCAGTTGGGTCAGCTGTCCCAGAATCATAGAATTACAGAATCATAGAATCATTAAGGTTGGAAAAGAACTCTAAGATCATCAAGTCCAACTGTCAACCTRACACCATCATGCTCACTAAMCTATATCCCAAAGTGCCACATCTACACGTCTTTTAAGTACCTCCAGGGATGGTGACTCAGCCACTTCCCTTGACAGCCTGTTCCAATGCTTGACAACCCTTTCAGTGAAGAAATTTTTCTTAATATCCAATCTAAACCTCCCCTGGCAYAACTTGAGGCCATTTCCTCTCATCCTATCACTTGTTACTTGGGAGAAGAGACTGACACCCACCTTGCTACAACCTCCTTTCAGGTAGTTGTAGAGAGCGATAAGGTCTCCCCTCAGCCTCCTCTTCTCCAGGCTAAAYAACYCCAGTTTCCTCAGCAGCTCCTCACAGGACTTATGCTCTAGAYGCTTTACCAGCTTTGTTGCCCTTCTTTGGACACGCTCCAGCACCTCAATGTCYGTCTTGTAGTGAGGGGCCCAAAACTGAACACAGTATTCGAGGTGCGGCCTCACCAGTGCCKAGTACAGGGGCAYGATCACCTCCCYASTCCTGCTGGCCACACTATTTCTGACACAGGCCAGGATGCTGTTGGCCTTYTTGGCCACCTGAGCACATCGCTGGCTCATATTCAGCCRGCTGTCAAACAGCACCCCCAGGTCCTTTTCCGCCGGGCAGCTTTCCAGCCACTCTTCCCCAAGCCTGTAGCATTTCCTGGGGTTGTTGGGACCCAAGTGCAGGACCCGGCACTCGGCCTTAGAATCATAGAATCATAGAATCATTAAGGTTGGAAAAGACCTCTAAGATCATCGAGTCCAACCATCAACCCAGTGCCTTGTTATACCTCATACAATTGGCCTCGTCCCATCGATCCAGCCTGTCCAGATCCCTCTGCAGAGCCTTCCTACCCTCAGGCAGATCAACACTCYCGCCCAATTTAGTGTCGCCAGCTGTGTCCCCTCCCAAATTCTTGTGCACCCCCAGCCTGCTCACTGGTGGGGTGGTGTGAGAAGCAGAAAAGGCCTTGACTCTGTGGAAGCACTGCTCAGCAATAACGAAAACATCCCTGTATTATCAACATTGTTTCCAGCATAAATCCAAAACATAGGTTCATACTAGCTACTTTGAAGAAAATTAACTCTATTCCRGCCAAAACCAGCACACCTCTGTTATGGCCTCTGCTGGAGAGAAGAGAGAGTCAGCTCTACCTCAGACAACTCTGTAAATGGGCTCTTGGCCCACTGAGGAAGCTGCCACCACTTTTGAGCTTGTCTAGAGATGGGGGCTTCAATGGGGAGGAATTTGGGGTTTTGAAGAAGTTCATGCTCAGGCTGGGACTGCTGGGAGACCCCTGCTTTGGGACTGTATTTGCCACATCTCTGTTTCTCACTATGTTTTTTTGCCTTCTGCCCCTTGAACTGCAGGTAATCTCCATCTGGGATGAACTGGTTTATTTTTTGCTATACAGTTTTTCTCACCCTGCACTTTGCTTAGCTCTGGCACCAGCATTTCTCTATTCTCATAGATCATTTGGATCAGCAGAGGGAGTGCAAGAGCAAGGAAAAAAGAAATGCATACACTGAATATAAGGGGGGTTTGATCTCCTGAGTTGCTCTATGAGCCTCACTCAGAGATGAAGTAGCACTGCGGAGAATTGACTCTCACAGCCACCCGCTGAGTGAGTCCTTCTGCAGTTTCACTCACAAAAGGGACATCAGACTTTCTCAGCAATCTTTCTTCACCTGGTGGATGTGAGAAAATCTCCTGATTGCCTTGCAGCAGTACCAGCACCACAAAAAAAGCAAATCAAGAAAGTGTGAACCCAGAATCTAGGTTAAAAGATTTTCATACAGGTCACTTAGAAATCAACAACATTGCCACAAAAAAAGTAAAAACATGTGAAAATTACCTAGTCAGCTACTATTTCACCACTGAAGAGAGCACAAAAGGGATGAAGAGCTTTGTGCTAGCCAGCAATGTGACTCGGTGACCCTTAGTTTGGCAATGACAGGTTGTCTTTGTTATCCAAAAAAATCCAAGGTCCTCAAATTTTGCAAGTTGCACGAGGTTGCATTTAAGTGCCACTGAGGCCAAGGAGATTTAAGCACACAACTGAGCACTTTACTGAATCAGAGCCTCAAGCCTGTAAATATTTGTTAACTTAGTCCAAGAACATAGGAAACACAAATCTTATGGATCCAATGAGTGGCTGGTGCACCAGTCAAGGCACTCGACCCTTTCTGTTGTTTAACCAAAAATATTGGACTTCAAACAACTACTCAAATGTCTGCTCTTCGTTAATCTTTTCCCAGTAATTATTAGCCCAATAAGCAAGCATATCATATAGCTACCTATAAACACAAGGCATAATTACCCATTAAATTTGCAATAGAAAAAGCAGAGAAAACCCCCCAAGAGCATTCAAATTATGTAATTAAGATAAAGCCCAAAAAATCAAAGGTCTTTCCTCACATCTATCTCCCTCACCACATGGTGGGACCATTTTTTCAATGTCAGTTCCCCAAATAAKGACACTATAGTAATGAGTCCAAATGACTTACAGGAGAAAAAGACCTGAGTCACAATTCATGAGGTAACTCATGGGTTTCAGCTCCCATTACCCGCTTTGATCCTGGCACCCATGAACATCCAGCCCCACATGCAAGCTGAAAGGGTAGTTAGCCATTTCGCTCAACTGCTGTTCATTTGGGGTGCACCCTGCCTATACTGTGTTTGAYCCAAGGCTGGGAAAGCCACCTTCTGTACATTGCTTCTGTACATTATTACTAATAAATGCCCATCAGGAGACAGCTCTCACCCTTTGCACTCCCCCGAGGAATACTTTATCTGAGAGGCACTGAAGAAGGTCCAAGGTGAGATGTATGGCTTCAGTWAAAGTAACGTATTCTCAAGGTGATGTGGGGGGTCTTCTTGGAAAATCTCTGGAAGAGCAGTCTCCCTTGTGYGCCSTCCTAGGACCACTGCTCTGGAGACSACTGGACTTCTTAAAAACCAGCACYCAGGTGTAATTGCTTGGACTGGTCCTGACAGACTTCATTCAGGAAGGGTTTGGTCCAGCTGCTCCAAAAGCAGCAGCAGTSAAGTTATTTCAAGAACATGCTCCTGTAACTACTTGCTCCCTGCACTCAGCACGGGGCTGAGGGACAGAGATGTAGTGAGTCTTTATCAGCCCTGGGCAACATTTCCTCTGGTCCTGGGCCACTCTCAGATGAGATTCGAGGTCTCCCAACTTGYTGCACATGTTGCTTTGTCTTCTTTACCTCCAAGGTGGCAAAGCAATGCCTCCAGTCCCACATGGTGAGACCTTATGGAGATCTGTCATGTGCAGCCTTGTTTCCCTCATAGCTGAGACGTGGCAACAGCAATATCACCTGGCCATGCACAGGGTGCTTCCACCATCCCTAGCGAACCTGCTCTCCTCCAGATTGCAAAAGACCCTTCTGCAGACTAGAGCACAGACATGAGGGAGCAGTAGATCAATGCCTGCCGCAGCTTCCTCTCCTCATGCATCTCATCTGGGAAGATGACACTCTGGGGCTGGTTTTCTTACACCAGCCAGTTTTCCAGCCCCTGTTTGCTATAAGTGTCTGCAATTCTCCCAGAGCCTGGAGTAGCAGGTGAGGGGGACAGGGATACAAACAGGCTTGCTAGAGATAAGCCTGGGGGCAGCAYACCAATGTTTGAGGGACAATGTGCTAGCAAGGTCCATCGGTCTGCTGTCTCAGTGAAGGTAGGGGATGGAGATCCATGCGGCAGCAAAGGCACAAGGGTTATGGACGCATTAGAAACCACGGAAGCGCCGGAGAATGGTCACGTAGGAATTAGGGTTTCTCCCCTCAAAAAGGGGGTGGGATCAATAGCCCAACTGAAGTGCATCYACACCAATGYACGCAGCATGGGCCACAAACAGGAGGAGCTGGAAGCCATTGTGCAGCTGGAAAACTATGATATAGTTGCCATCACGGAAATATGGTGGGATGACTGACACAATTGGAGTGCTGCAATGGATGGCTATAAACTCTTCAGAAGGGATAGGCAAGGAAGGAAGGCAGTGGGGYAGCCCTGTATGTTAGGGAGTGTTTTCATTGTCTAGAGCTTGACAATGGTGACGATAGGGTTGAGCGCTTATGGGTAAGAATCAGGGGGAAGGCCAACAAGGCAGATATCATGGTGGGAGTCTGTTATAGACCACCCAACCAGGATGAAGAGGCAGAAGAAATATTCTATAAGCAGCTGAGAAAAGCCTCACAATTGCTAGCCCTTGTTCTCGTGGGCGACTTCAACTTACGAGATGTCTGCTGGAAATACAAGGCAGCAGAGAGGAAACAGCTTAGGAGGTTCCTGGAGTGTGTGGAAGATGATAACTTCCTGACACAGCTGGTGAGGGAGCCAACTAGGGAAGGTGCCCCGCTGGAACTCTTGTTTGCCAACAGAGAAGGGCTTGTGGGTGATGTGATGGTTGGAGGCCATCTTCAGCATAGCGATCACAAAATGGTAAGAGTTTTCAATTCTTGGAGAAGTAAGGAGGGGGGTCAGCAGAACTGCCACCTTGGGCTTCTGGAGGGCAGACTTTGGCCTGTTTAGGGGCCTGGTTGACAGAGTCCCTTGGGAGGCAGTYCTGAAGGGCAAAGGAGTCCAGGAAGGCAGGACATTCTTCAGGAAGGAAATCTTAAAGGCGCAGGAGCAGGCCGTCCCCATGTGCTGAAAGACGAGCTGGCAGGGAAGAAGACTGGCCTGGCTGAACAGAAAGCTTTGGCTGGAACTCAGGAAAAAAAGGAGAGTTTATGAGCTTTGGAAGAAGGGGCAGGCAACTCAGGAGGACTACAAAGATGTCATGAGGTTATGCAGGGAGAAAATTAGAAGGGCCAAAGCCCAACTAGAACTTCATCTGGCTACTGCTGTAAAAGACAATAAAACATGTTTCTATAAATACATTCACTACAAAAGGAGGGCTAAGGAGAATCTCCATCCTTTATTGGATGCGGGGGGAAACAGTGACAAAGGAYGAGGAAAAGGCTGAGGTAYTTAATGCCTTCTTTGCCTCAGTCTTTAATAGTAAGACCAGTTGTTCTTGGGGTAYGCAGCCCCCTGAGCTGGAAGACAGGGACAGGGAGAAGAATGAAGSCCCCATAATCCAAGGGGAAATGGTTAGCGACCTGCTACACCACTTAGACAAACACAAGTCTATGGGGCCAGATGGGATCCACCCAAGGGTACTGAGGGAGCCGGCGGAAGTGTTCACCAAACCACATTCAATCATTTATCAGCAGTCCTGGCTAACCGGGGAGGTCCCAGTTGACTGGMGGTTAGCAAATGTGACACTCATCTACAAGAAGGGCTGGAAGGAGGATCCAGGGATCCTGTCTGACCAGACTGACCAGGCCTGTCAGTCTGACCTCGGTGCCAGGGAAGGTCGTGGAGCAGATTATCTTGAGTGCCATCACGYGGCACGTACAGGACAACCAGGTCATCAGGTCCAGTCAGCATGGGTTTATGAAAGGCAGGTCCTGCTTGATTAACCTGATCTCCCTCTATGACAAAGTGACCTGCTTAGTGGATGAGGGAATGGCTGTGGATGTTGTCTACCTAGACTTTAGTAAAGCCTTTGACACTSTTTCCTACAGCATTCTCCTGGAGAAACCGACTGCTCATGGCTTGGATGGGCGTATTGTTCACTGGGTGAAAAACTGGCTGGATGGCCAGGCCCAAAGAGTTGTGGTGAATGGAGTTCAATCCAATTGGCGGCCGGTCACAAATGGTGTTCCCCAGGGCTGAGTATTGGGGCCAGTTCTGTTTAATACCTTTATCAATGATCTGGATGAGGGAATCAAGTGCACCCTCAGTAAGTTTGCAGATGACACCAAATTGGACGGGAGTGTTGATCTGCTTGAGGGTAGGAAGGCTCTGCAGAGGGATCTGGACAGGCTGGATCGATGGGCCGAGGCCAATTGTATGAGGTTCAACAAGGCCAAGTGCTGGGTCCTGCACTTGGGTCACAACAACCCCAGGCAATGCTACAGGCTTGGGGAAGAGTGGCTGGAAAGCTGCCCGGCAGAAAAGGACCTRGGGGTGTTGGTCGACAACTGGCTGAATGTGAGCCAGCAGTGTGCCCAGGTGGCCAAGAAGGCCAGTAGCACCCTGCCTTGTATCAGAAAGAGCGTGGCTAGCAGGACCRGGGAAGTGATCATCCTCCTGTACTCAGCACTGGTGAGGCTGCACCTCGAATACCGTGTTCAGTTTTGGGCCCCTCACTACAAGAAGGACATTGAGGTGCTGGAGCGTGTCCAAAGAAGGGCAACGAAGCTGGTGAAGGGTCTAGAGCACAAGTCCCATGAGGAGCTGCTGAGGGAACTGGGGTTGTTTAGCCTGGAGAAGAGGAGGCTGAGGGGAGACCTCATCGCTCTCTACAACTACCTGGAAGGAGGCTGTAGAGAGGCGGGTGTTGGTCTGTTCTCCCAAGTAACAAGTGATAGGATGAGAGGAAATGGCCTCAAGTTGTGCCAGGGGAGGTTTAGATTGGATATTAAGAAAAATTTCTTCACTGAAAGGGTTGTCAAGCATTGGAACAGGCTGTCGAGGGAAGTGGCTGAGTCACCATCCCTGGAGGTATTTAAAAGACATGTAGATGTGGTGCTTTGGGACATGGTTTAGTGGTGGACTTGGCAGTGGTAGGTTAATGGTTGGACCTGATGATCTTAGAGTTTTTTTCCAACCTTAATGATTCTATGATTCTATGATTCTATGATGTATTGTGCATGGCTGGGCTGAGCTAACTACAGCTAGACCTGCAGTTTTCCCATCCCAGCCCTATGTCCCAGCCATCCCCACTGTGCCAGGTGCTGCCCCACCAAAGCCAAATGAAAACTGTGCCTGAAAAAAGGAGTCAGGCTGCTCCAAAAGAGGAGAATTTATTTTCCAGCAGATAAGTGGCTGAGTTGAGGCTACACTCCAAACCTCCAGAATTCCCGGCTCTGCATCCATACCCTCACCTGCTGACTCCTCCTCCAACTAAGAGTGATTTTTGCCTCCCAGGTTGCTGACAGGAACTGAAATGTTTCCACTAACCTCCAGCCTTGAATGAGGTGTCCCCACATGTAACTGGGCATCACTGTGAAACCATGTCCCGTGGCTCCTCCTTTCCTCCCTCTCCAGCATGTGTCCCACCCCAGCCTGAGCTAAAACCCAAGGCTTGCATCTTCCTACAGCCGCTCTCACTTTTTATTTCCTCTGCAAGGAAGTCTGGTGCAATGGGAAATGAACCATAAACCAAAGCATGACTGTACAACACTGTGAAGAAACTCCCCAGTGAGGTGCACACTTCCCTTACAGAGGGCAGAGCTGAGAAACGGTTGTGAGTCCATTTTTTTCTTGGAGGGGGATGAATTCACAGCTTCTCTGCCCAGCCAGCAGCAGGGCTAGGCTCAGAGCAGTTTGTGTAGGTCTGCAGAGTAGTCACTGGTCTCCATCACCCCCAAGGCTGGCAGTCCCCAAAACCATGCCAGTCCCAGTGATTGTTTATGGTCTCCCAAAAGCGCYGATCACAGAGCAGGGTTGCAAGCCACCAGGGAAGGCTTTCCAAACCCAGCAGGGATGCTCTTGGCACAGCAAGCTGCTTTTATACCACACCCCGGCTTTTTCCCCTTGTTTTCCTAAAGAAACAAGATTTACGTGAATCATCCTGGGCAGTTTCAACCCAAACGATGTTGAGCTGAAGAGCCCTCAAGGAGATTATGTTCCCTCCAGATTTGCAGGGGAAAAGCAGCCACTTCCCCCAGGGAGGGTGGCAGTCAGGGGGCCCTCCCTGTGCTTGGCAGAACCTCACTGAAACCACAGGCAAAAAAATGGGGTGAGCTGTGCCCCTCCATCCATGGGAGCCCCTCCACCCTGGCAGCTACCTYTGCCTGGCCACCCCAGCAGCCTCAGATGCGAAAGGTGTTGTCTGAAGCCTGTCCCACACCAGCTGCTTTCCCATCTGGAAACATGCAGAGGTGGTGTTTTGGGGTGGCAGGGCCCTGCCCTGGCTGGTGGGGAGCAGGCAGATGTGTGGGGAGCAGGCAGATATATGGTGAGCAGGAGACATTGAGGTGGGTTGGGAGTGGGGATAGGTGGTAATGTGGGACTGTGTCTTTGGGGATGAGGTGCCACCCAGCCGATGCATCAATTTGCTGGCATGGACCACCCCCTCCTGCCATGGAGGAGAGGGCTGGCAGAAACCCTATATAACCGTGTATTGCCATTGTCCTGCTCCCAACCTTTGTCCCCCACCTCTTGGGGGTGTTCAGTGTAGGGTCCCAGGCCACCTTGGCACTACGTGTCCATGCTGGACAACGTGGCTGAGCCCCTCCATGGTCTCACAGAGGAGACCTCATGGCATGTCCTTCCACCACCAGCGGGACAGGGAGGCTGGGATGGTGTCCGCTTCTCAATGGGAGGGCAGAAAGCAAATTCGCCATTTGGTTAGTCTATCAGATGGGGCTGCACACACAGCCACTGAGTTCATTTCCCATCTAGGGGGGGTGGCTTATTGCCACAGGAGATGATARGACCGGGCAAGCCTGGCCGTGTGTGATGGGAGGAAGAGAACTGAAAGGGCAGGATGCTTGGTTTCATCCCGCCGGGTTGTCATCTCCCCCCTGGATTTATCACCCACTGCTAATTAGAGGCAGCCGGCTCTGTCTAATGTGGACAAGTCCTGGCTGCGTGTTTGCAGGCAGGGAGGGCACGGCTTGCCACGTCCGGGCGAAGGGCTCTCAGACACTTGAGCTCAGCTCGTGTCCTCAGGAGCTCGCGAGCCGAGCAGGGGTGGGGTGGTGGGGGAATGTGAAGGGCAGCAAAAGCGAGGCAGGCTCTGCTGGGGCAAGCACAGCCCAGAGCTAAGCTTTTCTTCTGGCAGCTGGCACTAGACATTCGCAGGGGGATTATTTTTTCTTCTTTTTTCTTTTTTTTTTTTCCTCCTGAAGTGGCCCAAATGGGCCCTGGAGGGGAGAAGATTATTTAAACCTGACGTTCCCTCTGGTCCTTCCAATGTGGTCAACCCCRAAAGGCTGCAGATGCTCTTCCACCTTTGCTCACTGTCCCATCTGCCAGGAACTGCAGATCCCACCCTCCACTGAGCCTTCCCCCCCAGTCCCCCCTCCCTGGATGGAGGCAGAGGAAGCCGCCCACGCCACCCTGAGGATCCCCCCATTGTCTTCCTCGCTCCCGGGGAGACCCGATGACACAGCTGAGGCTGCGACCGCCTGAGCCATGGCAGGGCGGCGAGGAATCTCAAGACGAGATGCAAGGAGCAGGAAGGACCCGCGGCGCAGTTTGGTTTGGCAGCCCCTTACGGACAATAAAAGGTCAGGCTGTGGAGGAGCTTGTTTTGTTTTTTTATTTCCCTGGCTTTTGTTCAAGGCTGCGTCCTTAAGGACGGGGATTCTCTACCCTGGTGGCAGGCTGAGAACATGGGTGGGCGGCTGGCTGTTTGTGCTGGTGAGTTTTTTAGCATGCAAAGGATTTTGCTCGAGCACAGGCTGCGAGAGGAGAAGGCTGGGGTGGCTGTGAGCTCAGGATGAGACGGCAGTGGAACTGGTCACCAAGATCTGGCTTGACCCCGGGTCCAAAATGTGAGGCATCTTCTCTTTTGCACTGAGGTTTTGGGGGCTACCAGGGGACCTGGTGGATCAGGAATCTGTGGTGGAAGACACATATTGTAGAGGAAGCTGCACATGTGGAATAAAATGAGGGCAGTCTCTTGCCAAACAGCCCCAAGCAGAGCCTGAGATGAGGCAACAGGAGAGTCCTTATGGAAATGGTCAAGTGGGGTTCTCCAGTGTGGTCCGGTGGTCTCAGCAGGTCAGCTGCTTCACCCCTTGATTTTGGGTAGGATTTAAGGTTTTAGAAATGGTGCTGTTGCTTGCTAAACTTCTGAGGGCAGGGACAGCTTCCTACAGCTGTGCATCACACCCAGCCTGACCTCTGCTGTCCCGCAGCCTGAGGGTCAGAGACCACAACATATCGCTGTCACACAGAAAGGGCTTTGCAGATCACCCTGGCTGCACATCTCCAACAGCTCAGAGGGGTGAGTTAATCTCTCACCAGGGGTATCCTACCAGGCTCCACACAACCACCTCCTCTTCTTGGCTGCTGTGCAAGGCCACAGGGAGATGCTGTGAGCCCCCGTGAGCTTAGATGCTGCCATTATACCTATCTTCTAACTGAGCTTTCCTAAAAACTTCAGGATGCAATAAAGAAACCGGTTCTTGGATGAGGAGCAGCTGTTTCAGGCTCAACCCAAGCAAGACTGGAGCTCAGCTCCTTGGAAGGTGCAAAGGCTTTGATGCATGGGCCAATATCTTCTCCCAGTCTCCAGTACCCGTACTAACATAGGGTGCTAAGCCTCAGGAGACTGCTGAGCAGCTCAACTGTCTTTATGGGCCAGACATGTCTAATAATAACAGGCTGATTGTTAATAATAACAGTCTGATCTAGAATCTGATTCATGAAAACAGAAAGAACAGAAATATAATAAATGCCAGTCAATGTGGTTTTATGGAAAAGAGATCTTGTACCAATTTGTTTTCGTTCTTTTAGATTGTAAGGTTAGTTCATAAACATAACTGTATATGCAAGATGCTTGTAAAATATTGGATTTGTACAGCGTGGCATTCCAGTGGGGGAAAAAAGCACCACACATCAGTAGAGCACGTGTTAAATGAGCTAAGAGTTGGCTAACCGACAGATCTCAAAAAGTGGTGATCAGTGGGGAATCACCAGCAACTGGATCTGTTTCTTTGGAGGAAAATCCTAGCCCCAAAGCCATGCAGCTTTCTCCACCAGTGAGCTGGAAATAAAGGCAAAATTGCTCCTGAAGAAGCTGGGAGGGGAGAAAAATTGGTGGAATGAAGTGGATTAGGAGGGACAGCCACAGGGACAGTCCTGGTCAGCTCCTCTTGGTAAGAAGCTGTTTCCATGCAGAGTTTAGCCCAGCCAGCTGGAAAAGTTATATCTCTGGGGAAAAGGAACCAGTGGTGGACTGAGGGATCAAAGAGCGATGGGCTGCAGCTCAACCTCTTCATGGCATGACGGATTGCATGGCAACAGCTGATGGAGCCAGAGACATCTCTTTGCAGGGCTTTGCGTTTGGTAAATCTGCATCCCATGATAGACACACTCTCAATAGAAAACAGATGACAGGTTGAGTAAGGGGTGCATGTAGGGAAGTGATTTAACTGCTTTAGGTGGAGTCTGAAATTGGGTACAACATATAGTTCTGGTGTCCACACTTGAGAGAGGATACTGAATTGTCTATGTGGGGAGCATGCAGTCTGGACATAATTCCCTCTACAGCTATGGACACTTTAACCCTAGCAGAAGGAGCTGGAGGAGACAGTTGCAGTGTCAGGAGAAGGTACATGCCCCAAGGGGAGTATCTCTCTGGAGTCTCTTTCAGTGACCCAGTTTTGCACCCTATGAGCTATAAGATATTATTTTCTTCTCTGGGTTCATCATAGTACTACAGGATAATTCAGGCTGGAAGGAACCTCTGGAGGTCTCCTGCTCAAAGAATCGTCAGCTATGGGGGTCAGCCCAGTTGCTCATGGCTTTATCCTGAAACTGTCCCAGGATGGAGASTGCAGATACAACAGGTTGAGGAGCTGCAACCAGAAGGACTCAACTTTTCTTCCCAGGTATGTCACTTGGCTACAGCTGGGGTAGTTACAGATGTGTGTCTCTCTGCACTACTGAGCTGTGTTGTCTCCCTCAGCCTAGCAGATTTGCAACCCAGAAAGAGCCCCAAGATGTTTGGCCCTGGTATTTGGCAGCACCAGGTGAGCTTTCATGATAGCCCTTTATCACAGCCCTTGTTTCGAGTGCTGAGCATCCACCCACTGAAAACGAGTGCCTTGAACTGGGCACCCCGAAACCCAGCTGGCTGTCCTCTGTCACCCAYGGCTGCCTAAGCGCTGCAAAACAAGCCTGCGTTGTTTGCCCTAAGGATCAAAGCTCATTTAAATGCATTGCTTCTCCCTGTCTCCACCTGATATCCAGACAAGATGCCCTAGTGTAGGTGAGTCAGTCCCCAGCTGAAGTCAGCAGCGCTGCCAGCCTCACAGTTATCTCCGTGAGGCGGAGGCAGCTGTTGCGTCGTGCTTCTCCCAGCGCTGAGCCGACAGGTCTCTAATCATCTCCCACCTCCGCTCCTTGGACYGAACCCCAGCTTGGCCGTGACATGTCCCTGGAGGCTGCCTGGTTGCTGTGGGAGAGCCATGCAGCCTCTTCTGCTCTGCGAGCCCCAAGGGAGATGTTGCAACAGAAACCAGCACCTGCAGCCAGGGAAAGGCATTTTTCACAGCCACTGCTTTTGCAGGGAACTCCCTGGCTGCGTGCAGCACACATAGCTCTCCGATGGGATGCGGGAGAGGCCGTCAGTTGAGGTTTTTTTCCTTTTTCTTTTTTTTTTTTTTAAGGATGCGCTGACAAAGCTCCAGGTGGCTGTTTGGCAGCCGCGCTTTCTCCTCGGCTGCTGATGCCGACAGCAAGTGACTCAGCCCTTTCCAGGCGCTGTGCAAGCCTCTTCCCCTCCTGCCACTCAAATGTTTGCTCTCTCCCACGGTTCAAACAAATTCTGCCCCGAGGTCCTGCCCAGTGTGCAGCTCAGGCAGGGCAGCACAGCTCCTTGCTGTGGTCATGGCATGGAGCAGTGACTTGCAGAACCCCCCTTCTGAACCGTGGGGGTCATTGTGTAAATCTGGGCAAAGAGTTTCTCCTTCCCTTCCTTGCTCTGTTTGCAGGGAAAGCTCCCAGGGCAAAACCCACCCCTGGCAATGTGCGTTACTGTACCTTTGCCAAGCAGTGCCTAAGTCCCCACTTGACTTTTCAGCTACATTTGTTGTGAACGTTTTAATTTTCTTCCCAACCCAAGCTCTGCCCTACATTTTCATACCTACGAGCATGGGAGTTTCCAGATACCACAGTGCAAGCAGGGCAGCACCTCCCACCCTCCTGTGCCTCATTCCCAGACCCACAGGGTCCCCCAGATCCTGGGGGRAGATGAGACCTTTGCCCCTGCAGCCTCCCATCGCTGCACAGCCTCTCCCTGATGGTGCATGTCTCCCTGGGCACAGAGGGAACCTGGAGGACTTCTTTCAGACAGCATGATGTTCTCAGGTGGAGGTGTTGCAAAAAGGCCAATCCCAAGCAGGTTGACAGGAGCAGTGATGAGAGCCGCGCTGTGCCCAAGAAGAGCCAGTGTTGGCTGTGACAGTCAGCAGTGGTCCAAAACAAGCAAGGAAAGGTTTCATCATGGCTCAGCCTGTAGCAAACAGGGAGCAAGGCAGTCCTCACAGAGCATTTTTTATCCAGTCTCGTGAGCCTGGACCATCGCTGGTCTAGACTTTACTGAAGACCCTGCAACCTTTGCCTCCAAGGCTCTGCAGAGAGCTGACTTTCTGAGGTGGGTTGTAACATTGACAGGGTGAGCTCTGAGCCATGGGTCATCTCCCAAGGCTTTGGGCATCTCCAGCATGGGTGTCTTTATGGGAGCTGGGTGTCTGGGGACCCTCTGCAGTGGTGGAGCTCTGAAAGAAGTGTCCATGCCAGTATGAGATTGATCCCTCCTGAATYTCCAGTATTGACTCTTGACTTGAACTCTGTTGACTGGAAAGGGAGCCAGGTATGAGACCACACTGTGGACACCCACCTTGAGCTGGGTGGATCTCACTAATTTTGGTGTTTGCAAGACTGAAGGCACTGAAATACGTGGCTGTGATGGGGCTTGTAGGTACCCATCTCCTCTGCTGAGAAGGGGCTAAGGCACTGCAGACCATGGCACAAGYTGGGTAGAGATCCCAGGACCTGTGAGTGGCCAATTCAGACCTTTCCAGACAACCCCAATTTGATGGGCTTTCATAGCACTCCTTTTGGGGAGGGCAGGAACCTGTGCATGGCGTGACAACAGCCTAACACAGAGAGTCAGGGTCTGGCCTGCAAAGGGGTGAACGTTTTTAGATGATGGAGGGTGAGGAGGAATGCAGGCAGGTAGGAGACAGCATGTACAGACAGGAGCGCAGGCGGGTGTTTCTCCAGCACACACGCCCGTGTTCAGAAGTCCCCCTGGCCCTCCTGGTTGGGAGGCGAGGCAGCAATTAGGTTGATTGAAGGCCCAGTTGCTTATTGCACAACCCTGGAGGCAGTGCCCCTTGCAGCTTTGTGGTTCAAAGCATGTGAGGAGATAAGGATCTGCCTTGCAGAGCACTTGGGGAGCGCTGGGGCAATCCAAGGACAGCTCTGGCCATACCACCCCATGTCAGTGCTCTGACCTGCAGCCCTCCCTTCTTCCAAGCCAGCATGTCCACAAAAAGCCTTCCTGAGCCTACAGCAGCATGAGGGGAGTTTCCTCCCCCTTTCCACACTTACCCCACCCAACCCCTTGTAATTACTTGGGAGCTCACACAATTAGTGTCAGCTTTCCTTGCTTACCAGCCTGTTCATGCAAGCTCCTGCTCCTCAGCCTCCATGGAGCCTCTGGTTTTTGTCTTCCTGCCTTGGTCATGGAGGGCAGAGTTAAAAAAMCAACTGGTTTCGTGCGCAAAGCCTGTTTTTGCATCTGATGGGTGGTCTCTGCCAGTGGTGAAGCACTGAGTAGATGTCCAATGGGTGGGGTGTGTGTAATGTCTCCTCTGGGTGGACTCTTGGGTATCTAACCAAGGTTAGGCCATGTTCTACTGGACATACCACTTAGGTCTTTCCTTTATCTGCTATTTTCATTGGTATTGTAGGAACATGGTGTTGTTGGGAGCTCTCATGCTCTGTAGGGTTAAATTAATCATTGGATTCAAATTCTTGGGGTAGACAGATGGACAAAAGGGCCTTACAAGCCATGTTGCAGATAGTTTAATCATCGAGACTAATACTGAACCATCAGTCTGGCAGTGGAAGGGTAAGGAAACCTGATCACACTCATGAATTTGAAGCTGCAATGTCAGTGCCCACCTTGCAGCAGCCTTGCAGCAGCTTCCCATGCAGCAACACGCTGGCCCGTGCCCCCCTGCCCCAACCCGTGGCTGAGCTGGTTGAATGTTTTACCCTGGAAGAGCTTTGCTATGGACAACACTCACTAGAGAGGGTCAAATGCTCCCCCAGATCTGCTGGCTCTGTTGAGCTGTGGTGGTTCCCAAGAGCCCACCTCTTCAGCAGCCCGGCTGGTACATTTTAGTGCCTGTATCCTCCAGGAGTCCCAGCTACAGGGCAGGACTGAGGGGTCTGGAATTGGAAATGCATRGTGAGAGTGGGTAAGTAAAACTCATCTCATGTCTTCCAAATAAGACCTCTTTTCCTAGCAGGCCCTTCCTGCAGAAAACATTGAGTCCAGATCATTTCAGCCTTCCCCCTCTCCCAGGAAGGGGAAGATATTTTCCCATCGATAGCATATGCCAGTTACTGCAGAAATGCTGAGATATCTGCCATGTCTCCARGTGTCCCATGTCCTGCCTAGCTCAGTTTCCTCCGTAGTTTTAATTTGCTCGGTTGGTTCTGAGCYTGAAGAAGAGTTAGGCTGGACTACAGCTGACCACAAAGTATTAGTGGAATTAGGGATAAAAGGCACATTACAGAGGTCATCCTCCCATTCTGACCTTGGATGAAACAAAACKCCTGTCCTGTTCTTAGAAGTCCTCCAAGGGCTTGAATACCACGTCCTCCCTGCAAAAGTCCATTTTGCCAGCAGAAAGTCTACCCTAATATTCAACCCGGCTACTCCTTGCTGGTGTGCTGACCAGTCYACCCAGTCTACCTTCCTGGGTGGACTGAGGTCAATACGTCTTGTGTTGCTCAACTGGGAGATGCCGCCCCAAGACCTCAGTCACTGAACAGCTGCTCTCCACCCAGTAGATTTAGCTGTTAAACTGGTCTATAATATGAAAAGCAGCAAGCGAGGGAGAAGCAGCCACCAGATCTCCAGCTACAAGATCTTCCTAACCCAGGTGTCTCTGGCAGGTGTGTTTGTGCCAGCGGATGATGTATTTAGGAGCTGGTCCCTCCCATTGCTGCTTCATGCMAGAGCGCAGAGAGGCTGGTCACGGTTGATCCAGGTATTTGGTGTGTTTCTGGTACAAGGGCCGCCCACTGCCTAAGTGGCCTCGAGTGGTCAGGCTCTTGCACGCTAAGATTTATTAGCCRTGGCCCCTTGAGGGCCCAGCCGGGGCCCTCAGTTGGGTAGCTTGTCCAACAGCACCCTACAGCCTTGCTATGGGGTCAGCTCTTTCCATGCGGGATAAAAGGCATCTCTGAGCCTTACAACATCTTTTATCCAACTGCATCAGTTGAGACATACTGGACACAGGATCAGGGTGTGTGTGGGCTCTGCTTATGCCAATTACTTGATAATGAGGTGGGTACTTAAAAACCACGACACACTTTGGTAAGTGAGCAACGCAATTAGCTCATTGCCAGCCAAGGCAAGTCTGCTGCTGCAGACCACCTCTGGGATCTCCCAGCTGCCAGACCTTCCTCTGGAGAAGACCTCGCTTGCACTGGGAGTAAATGCTGTAGTGATGGTTGGACTCTCTCTGGCAAGGTGCTGGCTCCTGACCCTGCTGTGACCATGGTGGCTATGCTGCGGGGGTGCTGGAAGTGGGGGCTGCCTGGCCTGGCAGTCACCACTGAAGACCTKTGTGATGTCTTGCTGAGGAAGGGCTGGAGATGGACCGTGCAGTGACTGTGCTGGATGGGGCAGAGAGCAGCCCATGGAGAAAAGGGCTTTATGTGAGCCCTGGRTGCACCCCTTGCACCTGCCTTGGCACTGGGCAAATCAATTGTCTCTGCCCTGGGCTCTACCTAATTTGGCTGCAGGCCATCATCTAATTGCAGTAGGTCCAACCCTTTCCCAGCCACCTCCGTTGTCTGTCCCAAGAGCTCCCAAGAAAGGGGRATGGGATGAGAGGAGGAAAAGAACCCATGAAATGGGTGCGGAACGTAGCTGGGACACATTTGGGATGGGACAGGAGTGGGCTGAGGTCTCCAGCCAAGGGGAGGCAGCAGGACCCCGACAGCCCCCCCATGCATTCCTCCACCGTCCCTTGGCCAGAGTTCAGCTCTGCCTTTGCCTCCCCCATCTCGATAACTCCCCCATGAGCAGCACTGCAGCACACAGGGATGTACAAAACAGTGAATGCTTTTTATTTCGCTGCTGGAGTGAAACCACCGTAATTTCATAAAACTCAAAAAAAAAAAAAAAGTGATTACTAAAAGGCATACATTTTTTTTCCTTTTTACACAAGACATAAGTAAACAGACAAGTTTCTTTTTTAAAAAGGTTATAAAGTGTCAAGATCCTATACCTCATCTGCATATTCAAAGTGATGCCGTCTGATACAAAAAGCATTGGGTATAATAATTTAGCTATGGCTCAGACCAAAAAAAAAAAAAAAAGTTGTCATCTGGGCTTAATCTACATACTACGATTGCCCACGGAGTTAAAAAGGAAAATATGCAGTTCTTTGTTGCACAGAAAGAAACAGCAGGGAAGTCGAGAGTTCACTGGGAGATCGTCATCTAAAGGGAAGCTGAGCGCGGCGAAACGCCCCCCTCCCCGGGAATGTCTGCCAGAGCCTGCGAGCGGGACGCCAGCCGGCCCGTGACCCCCCGCTGCGCAAAGAAACCAGCCACATTTTTCTCCCACCAGACAGTATCCCATCCAAATCCACTCACCAAACTGCACCTACCCAGCCTGCTGGAAGGAAATAAGATACAAGACCCTGGAAACTGCATGGAAGTCACGGAACTCCCTGTGCGCTTTCCCACTGGGACTAATAAAAACCAAACAAACCCAATGAAAAAAARAAAAAGAAAACAACTCATTCTATTGTAGATAGAGCAAGACTCCTGCTTCCTCGGGAAATCTGTTACTCATAAACCTCCTCATCCAAAGCTCTCAGCCCAGCCACCACAGTGTCAGCCTTATTGCAAGACTCATAATATGAATTTACAAATGCGAAGTCTTTAAATACGYGTCACCAGACCTTTCTTAAATAAAGAGCTGGCCATTTGCGACGGCCRCATTACCTTCCTTCCCATCACTGCCCCCAACATGCCCTCCATCCGACTGGCAAACATGGAGAACAGAAGGGACACACAAGTGTCTTAACTGAAACGGAGATAAGGTCACACATGTGCCACCAGTGAGAGGACACAACTAMGAATTCCTGCTCAGATTTATTCCCCCACGCGAGGTTCAGCCATGATTGATTCCTGGACAGAGCCTACAAGCTGTTGGTTTGATGGTTAGGGCATCTCTGCTTTGCCATCCTTCCAAAGCTCTTGCTACCAGTTTGGAGGCCTGTCCCTGCAAACTATGGAAAGAAGTTGTGTTTCCATGGAGGGGGCAAGGGAGGTGGATAGGGGTGAGGAGGTATAAAACCCAGTTTGTGCCTTTGCTTCTGCAGAAAAGGGCAGGATAAGGTGGTTGGTTTATAGCCAAAGCCATGGGGGTGTCTGTTCCTTATGACATCTGCCAAGACYCAATGGAGACAACTGGAGCAATATCAGAATCGGCAAATACATCAGATTTTTAAGGCTCTCCTTTCAACATCTTGGCATCTGAGGTGAAATGAGGATTAGCATACAAGGAGAGACTCCAAAACAGGCCCAAACCATGAGCCCTTGGCCGCTTAGGCCTCGCTCTGGTGCTATGTGTCTACTGAGCTCCTCTTCCCCAACTGTCCCAAGATTTTTGTGAGGGAACTGGGCTCTTCTTTGAGATTTCTAACCCAAAACCCGGCTGGAAGACCCCTCAATTTCCCCAGCCTGTTATGTTTCTGTAACCATCTCTTGGCTGAAACATCAAGGCTGAAACATCAAGGTACCTCAGAGGTAGGAGCCCAAGTCCATATCAAAAAATTCCCAAATATTTGGCAGTCCAACCCAGAGAAACCTTGGAGTGGGTTCAAGCCCTCCATACAGGGTYGGCAGCTGCTGGGCTGCCGAGGTGTCCTGTCCATGGAGCAGCACATAGGAGGTGACAGCAAGTTCCAGGACAGGGGGAAGACRTGCATTAAAAAAAGAAAAAAGAAAAAATTAGGACAATTAAAGCAGCATGGTTTTGGGKTTTTTTTTGCAGTGACTCACAAAACTGAAGAGTATCAAGATTCTGCTCTGCCAGCAAGAGGCGCGCAGGATTTGGCCACATGGATTGTACCAGGTCAAGGACTGCTCTTACACTAGGAGCTCTCTATTTTTAAGGTGGTTGGGTTGATGCTACATAAAGCAAAGGAGCACTGCGAAGCCTGTCCCCCCACCATGTTCCCCCCAAACAAGCCCACCAAGCTGAGATTTGAGTGTACTCTCATCAGAGCTCAGCACTGAGCACTTCYACCATCAAACCCTGCATGGAGCAGGTGAAGAGTTCCTGTGGCCAAAGGAGGCTGAATTCAAGCCCCTCTGTTCCCATCCCGACCCCAACTCAAAAGAATCGTGGCTGAAGCCCTGGACCGCTTGCCCTGGGCAATCTGCCAATGTGATGCTCCCACAAGCGTGGGCGAGGAAAACATTTCTCCTCCTCTTGCCAGGGCAGAAACATCTCCAAGC
Organism: Oceanodroma leucorhoa; assembly: GCA_030449065.1. NCBI lineage: Eukaryota > Metazoa > Chordata > Aves > Procellariiformes > Oceanodroma > Oceanodroma leucorhoa. Next base: position 2,341,211 of record JASVER010000106.1, read on the forward strand.
CTGCAAAGCAACAGTGCCCACCGCTTTATCCTAAACTCTTCACAAGTCATGGCATGGCCTGTTGTGACCGGGGAGCACATGAGACCATGAGGTCTCCTGGCTAGGAGGGATTGGGGCTTTCCCTGTCACAATGCTGAGCCACCTCCTACTGCCCCTGGGGAGGATGCAGCACCTATTTCAGCAGCAGGAGGACACAACGAGGCAGGAAAAGATGGTGACCCATCCAGTGGGACTGCTGCAATACAGGATCAGGCCTTTTTATCAGCCCAATTTCTCACCCTTCCCAACCAACGCAGACCCTTCAAGCACACCACCTTTGCCACGAGACATAGGAACCAACAGCCTGGAATGGGGCAGGAGAAACTTAAGGGACCAAGGGCTGTCCCACAATGTGGGGGCTTGGGCAGGCCTGAGGTGTGCAGTATGACAGCTCCGGGGCCATGCATGGAGGGTCTCCACCTTGCTCAGCACCACAGGATGGTCATCCCTGCTGTGCAGTGGGATGGCTCCCATTGGGAGTGGAGCAGTGGTGCTAGAAACGGCTCCGAGCTCCTTCTCTGCCCATGTGCGGTGGCACGAAGCCATCCCCTACCCTTCTGCAGGTACCAAAAGTGCCTAACCAGCCTTCCTCGCCACCAATCCCAAGAGATGAACTCTCTGAAGCAAATGTCTCTGGATACTGTTTCGGAAGGCACACAAACCTTTGGAGATACCCAACACAGGGCACTGAAGGCATCTCAAGTTGGGCAGCCTAAAACCACAAGACGCTGGATGACTAGCCCTCCTTGCCCCAACATCTGTGATCCTCTGCAGCTGAGGGGGTGAGCAGCAGCAAGCCCAAAGGATACCCGGAGCATCCCTTGGGCCACACGTATGCCCTGGTGACAGCAGATGGCATAGTGCCGGGGATTGGTCTGGGGGGGCCATGGGTCATCTCCCAGGCTCCATCAGGCAGTGATGGGAGAAACAAAGGCCAGAGGACGTGCGGAAGACAAACATTTTTTTTTTTAAGTTTTTTTTTTTCCTTTAATTAGCAAATTTCTTCTTATCCTCGTCAAAAGAAAAAACACCCCCACATCCCCTACATGCCCACTGCTCCAGCTGCTGCAAGCGTTCAAAGGCAGGAAGTTGAGAGATGTTTAATGTCCTGGCTCAGGGGCAGCTCTGAGTCCACTCCACCAGGGCACGTGCCCTGAGGTTTTGGGGTGCCAGGCGTCGCGTTACAGATGCCACCGGGTGTGGGAAAGGCAGGTGCAAAATTTGGTGATGTGCTCCTGCCAGGAGCACCCGAAATCCCCCAGGAAAGCTGCAGCCCAGCCCCTTGGACAGCAAACGTAGCTGTGGAGGACATGGACGTGCCCCGAGATACTCATTGCGTCCCCAAGGCATCGCAGCCAGAATTGGGGTTTGTGCCRTGGCTCAGCGATGAGGACACAACAGGAGAGAATCCACCACCCTGTGCATTGAATTTGGAAGCTATAAATAAGAGCACCCCACACTTTGGGGGACCCAGTGCTGACCCTGCACCCTGGCAAAGCTGGGTGCCTCAAAGCCCCGCCAYGGTCCCCGAGTTTCCCAGCGCTTCTGCCTTCGCTGCAGCAAGCCCCCAACGAGCCCCATCTGCAGAATCCCGGCTGGCATCAAGGCAACGGGGAGATGGTGAAGTGCCAGAGGGGCCAGGAGAAAGGGAATAGTGCTTGGGGGGGACTTAGCTCAGCCCTTCTTGTGGCCACAAGGCCAGCACCAAGCCACGAGACCCCTTCACCTCTCCCTGCTATCACCATCTTCCCCCCTGAGGCCATTGCGCCATCCCCACCTCCGTCCCTGCTGCTGCAGCCCTTATTTACAGGGAAGAGGTGGGAAAGRGTTTTTCTGGGGGTGCTCTGGCCCTCCTGCTCCCCATCCCTTCTCAGCTGGCACAGCCCTGCCTGTGTCACCCCAAACCAAGCACCCTGCACCCTTCCCTCTCAGTGCAACGGGAGGGAAAAGGGAGGAGGAGGAGGAGGAAGGCGATGAAGAACCGTCATGTAAGCTCATTGCCTGCTAACATCAAGAGTCAAAGGGCAGCGTTGCCTTCCCTCCTTGGGGCAGCCTTTTTTTTGGGGGTCCGGCAAGACGACCGTGCGGTGGGTGCTGGAACACGTTGGTGGTGCTCCATGTCCCCCCACCCCAGCCCTGTCAGTGGGGCGGCACGTGGGGTGCACGGGGCTGGGCAAGGAGGTGAGGGGGGGGATGCGTGCGAGTGCCCGGGTGTCTGTGTGCACGGATTTTGGCAAGAGGTCATTGAGGTTACATGATGCAGCATTTGTTCTTGTGGTTATGAGGGTCCTTAAATCGGAGTCTCTGCTTTGGTCGGTATTTTTCCAAGTACGTCAGCTGCTTGCTGTTGATGGCTCCTCTGCGCTTCCTGTGGGGACAGAGAAGGGCCGGCACAGTCAGCAGTGTGGCAGAAGACCCCCCACCCTGAACCCACCCCTGTTGGGGTGCTGAACCCCCCTGCCTGGAGCAGGAAGGGATTTTGGAGGCTGCCGCCTCATGCGTCCTCCAGGAATGGAGACAGGCACCGACACCAGCATCTTGCTCATCCACGAGCAAGCCTTAGGACACRGAGAGCCAGGAAAGAAACACGTGGGAAGGCTGCCCAAAGTGGGGTGCCTGCCAAAAGTCCCCCAGGGATGCTCCTGGTTGCGTTCCCAGCCTCCCGCAGCCCTGATGCAAAGGCACAGGGTGCTTGGTGCTGGCCCCCCCTTTTCTTCCATGCCAAAAGGAGAAAAAAGCAACCCCGGCGCCCCAAAAAAACCCTAAGGCACACCAGATTGCTCCGTTCCTTYGGAGAGGGGCTGCTTTCTCCCCTGACACTGAAACGCTGCTCGACTTACTGTCGGATGAACTGGATAGCGTCTTCATACTTCATCCCGCTCTCGATCAAGGCCAGTGCGACAAGGACGGGAGCGCTGAAAGGCAATGGCAGTGGCAGTCACTCCCCAGCCATGTGGCCCAGAGGCTGACATCCCGTCCTGGGGCGGGGAGACATGCCGCAGGGCTCTAACGGTGGCATTGCGGGCAATCGCCAGCGCTGACTTCTAGTTTGTAATTTCTTGCCATTTGGCTGCAAGTGTTGCCCCAAGGAACAGCTGATTTTAGGGGTAAAACCCCCAGGACAGGACTGGCAAGCTGTTTGCTGCTCTTCTAATGAGCATGAGGACTTTGGAGGCAAATCTATCAGAAAAGTGGATGTAAATACACATGCAAAACCTGACCTGCGGTGGGGGGAGCAGCAAAACACAGCGGCTCTTGAAACGTAGTGGCACCCGGTTGTAGCAGGAAGCATTTTGCAATATTTCCACAACAAGCTCTTAGCAAAAGCAAAATCGCCGTGGGGCACTGGCAGGGCAGCACTGAGCAATCCAGGTCCCCCCYGGTGCCCAGGACTTGGCCATGAGAAGTGCAAGGAGGAGCTCAGGTAGCAGCCCCCCTGTCAATGCCTAATCCCACTAAGATCTCCACTCCATGCAAAACCCCTGCTCTAAGGTAGACGGAGGAAAGCAGGCATGGTTTTCCCTCTTCCCCCTTCATGGGTGGGGTGGCAGCCGGGGTTCYGAGCTCTGACTTACCGCCCCAGGCCGGCCACGCAGTGCACGGCCACGCAGCAGCCGGGGTCTTCGCAGAACTTGGTCTTCAACAAGTTGAGCCAATCTTCCACTATCTTGCTGGGAGGAGGCGCTCCATCATCGAACGGCCAATCCTGCAAGGCGGGGGCAAGGTCGGGGGAAGAGAGAAACACTGTCAGAYCCTGGGGAAAAGCTCAGGGGATCGTTTTTTACTCAGGGCGATTGTGTTTTAGACCTTGGCAGCAGGGAGGCGGATGCATGTGCCAGCAACCGGGCTCGCACGCAGCTCCATGGGGATGTAGCAGCCATACCAGTCTAGGTCTGGGGTCCTCCCATCTCCTATGGGCAGGTTCAGCCTTCAGGAGCACCTACAGGACCTGCAACATGGTCCCCATGTCCTCCTGCCTCTGTGAACCACGGCGGCCATCGCCTGCCTCCTCCCCGTTYGGATGACCGCGCTGAGCTCTGAGGAGCTGCAACCCCCATCCTTCCCCCGGCCAGCTCCCATCTAAATCCAGCACTTGGGAGCGCAAAGCCACTTTGTAGGAAGTTTGAGCAAARGTGGCTTGGAGATGGCTAAAATCTCAGGGCCTGACACGGTGCCGAAATTCAGCTTTCTGCAACACATGGGAGCGAAAGTGGACACACAGCCTCGAAAGGATGTTCTGGGGACCCCAAACACAGTCCTAGAGACAGCCGAAGGGAGGGAGGGAGACCCCTCCAAATGGGGCCATTTAAATAGCATCCTTCRGGAAAGGCTCTTAAGGGACAAAAAAAAAAGCACCCATCTTCTTCTGAGCTTCATCCTCAAGCTGCATGGACTCAACATCGGAACTCAGTGACCTAGTGGGTAAATGGGTGCTGCACTAAGCACCCCCTGGCCCTGGGCTCTGCTATKGCGGAAAAGTGTCACCCCGCTTGCCTATGACTGCTGCAGCATTTTGGGGAAGGGACGGTCTCTCCTCATGGGCACCGGTGGCCAGTCGAGGCTGTATGTCTCTCCCAAAATAGGGAATTCTCCCCCAAAATGGATTTGGCAGCAGGAATGTGGCCACTGGCTATGCAGCAGTGGGAGAGGGGGAAGCATGGGGCTGTAATCCTCATGTTTGAGGAGTGAGTCACTAAGCTGCTGTGCTGGAGTCATCCTTGGTGTAAGATGGCAAAAGAAGCTGCTGAGCTTCACTTCAGTCTTTGAACCCGTAATGTGATTTCAGTGTGGCTTTGCTAGGAAAGGAGTGTGCTGGGCTTCAGGGTACCCTAATGCTTCAGCCAGCCCACCCTGCGCTGCCTGYGCCTGTCCTGCAAGATCATCTCCTCCCCACGGCACGTGGAAAGCACTGCTTCAGCCATGAGCGCAGGTCACCGGGCTCGCACCGGGGATGACACACCGTATCAAAAAATCAGCAAATTATAGAATGGTCTGGGTTGGAAGAGACCTTCAAAGATCTTCCAGTTCCAATCTTCCTGCCATGGGCAAGGACATCTTTCACTAGATCAGGTTGCTCAAAGCCCCGACCAGCCTAACCTTGAACACTTCTAATGACGGGGCATCCACTGCTTCTCTGGACAATCTGGTCCAATGTCTCATCACCCTTATCATAAAAAAATTCTTCCTTATGTCCAATCTAAACCTACCCTCTTTCAGTTTAAAACTGCTGCCCCTTGTCCTGACACTACAYGCCTAGGTAAAAAGTCTTTCTCCATCTTTCTTATAAGCCCCCTTTGAAAGGCCACAATAAGGTCTCCCCAGAGCCTTCTCTTCTCCAGGCTTCTCCAACCCCAACTCTCTCAGCCTTTCTTCTCAGCAGAGGTGTTCCAGCCCTCTGACCACTTTCATGGCCCTCCTCTGGACTYGCTCTAACAGGTCCATGTCATTCTCGTGCTCAGGTCCCCTGAGCTGGATGCAGTACTCCAGGTGGAGTCTCATGAGAACGGAGTAGAGAGGGAGAATCACCTCCYTTGACCTKCTGGCCACGCTTCTTTGGATRAAGCCCAGAATACGATTGGCTTTCTGGRCTGCAAGCRCACATGGTCGGMTCAKGYCCAATTTTTCATCCACCAGTATCCYCAAGTCCTTCTTGGCAGGGCTGCTCTCAATCCATTCATCAGCCAGTCTGTACTGATACTGGGGATTGCCCCAACCCAGGTACCTTGCACTTGGCCTTGTTGAACTTCATGGTCCCACTCCTCAAGCCTGTCAAGATCCCTCTGGGTGGCATCCCTTCCCTCAAGTGTATCAACTGCACCACTCAGCTTGGTGTCATCTGCAAACTTCTTCAAGGTGCACGCAATCCCACCGTCTATGTCATTGATGAAGATATTAAACAGTATTGGTACACCCAATATAGTATATCCATCCTGCACCATAAACCTTCCTAAAGTGAAACCCGCACAGCGTCGGTTTCCCGGCAGGATTTCTGCCCCATCTCCAACCTGCTGGCAGAGCTGCCGAAGCACCGAGTGCTGCCCAGGCGGCGTGGCTGGGAGGAGGATTGGCAATGGAGGAGCCACTGGTGAATGTGGCCTCCAAGGAGATGTCCACGGCATGGGACACCTGTGTCCAGTACAACTCAGTAATCACCATCAGCTTTAGAGATTGCTCAGGATCCCCTGCGGCACACAGAGGAGCTGAAAGCAGAGGAGGCATCCAAAACTCCCCAGGGAGCATGTCCAGGACGGGACCACCGTGGGCCGAGGCACATCGCACCAGAGTCAGGCCTTGACCAGCTTGTGCCTATTCCCCAAAGAAAGGATAGGATATATATATATTCTATATATAGATATTCAGACTAGATATAAGGAAGAAATTTTTTATGATGAGGGTGGTGAAACGCTGCCACAGGTTGCCCAGAGAGGTGGTAGATGCCCCATCCCTGGAAACATTCAAGGTCAGGTTGGACGGGGCTCTGAGCAACCTGATCTAGTTGAAGATGTCCCTGCTTATTACAGGGTGGTTGGACTAGATGACCTTTAAAGGTCCCTTCCAACCCAAACTATTCTATGATTCTGTGATGCTATTTTATATATTTGATATAGGTATATAGAGATATGTCTGTACCTGCATAGATATTTCTATCCATAGATACAAAGGATATAGATATCACTATATATCTTATATAGTTTCTATATAGTTATAGAAATCTGTATCTTATATATAGAAACTATATAGTATCTTGCATAGTCTCTATCTACGATATAGATATTTCCCTATATAAAACATATCCTAGATATAGATATCTCTCTATATAAGATATGTAGAGAGGTATGTATATCTTCAATACAGAAACTCAGATTGAAGGACTCCTCCCAGAAACAGGGTAAAAGGCAGAATTTGGTCTGTAAGAAAGCAGAGATGACCTCCTACATACAGATCCTGTATGTAGGATACAGCTATCTTTCTCTATAAGATATATCCTATAGAGACATAGCACCTATAGCTAGAGAGATCTGCATCTGGAGGATCTGTATCTAGAGACACATAGGATCTATTATCTACCTATATCCCAGAGGATCTAGGATATAGCTATCTCTATAGGATATACATTACACAGAGAGAGCTATATAGAGAGGACCTACATGCAGAGGACCACCCCAGGAGACATGAGGCATTTCCAAACCCTTTTCTAAATAACGAGCAGAGCCTCACTTTCCAGCTGGAGCTGAACTCTCTGGCAGGGCAATCATGCCTGACATCATCTCCAATTACTTATCAGCCAAGATGCAGCCCAGGCAGCTGCCTGCTCTGCCTCTTTGCCTTTTCCTGCTTGCTGCCTGCTCCCTTTCATCTCCCAGAGCTGCACCAGCCGGCTGCTGGAAGAGCAAAAAACCTGCACCTCCCCCAAGATAAGATAACGCCGGGGGTAACGGGAACCACGCGCATCTTCCACGTGGGATCAGGCGCTCTCATCCCCTGGCTGCTTTAAAGCCCGAGCGACAGGCAGGGAAGGAAGGCAGCTGCCGACTCAACCGTATGAGTCACAGTTTCGGGTGCGTGGGCAGAATTTCTTTTTTTAAAGCACCAGCCCCATCTCAGCCTGGAGAGCGGGGAGCTCGCTCGCCACGCACCGAGGATGAAGATGGGCTTCAAACGCTGCTCCCGGGCAAGCGCGATGGCGATTCGGTCTATCCGAAACGCGGGGTGTTTAGCAGACGCCAGGGATGGGGATATTTAAGAAGAAGGGGCAGGCAGCCCCCCCTGGCACCCATCCTGCCGCCCACCTACCATGACAGTGATGCCGTCCTTCTCCAGGGGGGTCTTGTCGTAGGTCACTTCGCACACTCGCACCACCGTGGTGGCACCGTACTTCTTCAGGTCCTGAGGAGGGAAGGAGAAGGAGGGATCTGAAAAAAGCCTGCCAGTTGCACCCCAGTTAACCCCAACACATCCGAGCCCTGCTATGACCACAAGGACCCCTAYGGACACTAAAACAGTGCGGTGCCCCATCTCTGGACCCTTTAAGCAAATCCCTCCGTGGTCCAACCAGCCTGGGAAGCACATGGAAACATGAAATCCCAGGGCACCAAAGCTGCGTGGCCACGGTAGGATTTTCACCCAGCACCTTCATGACTCTTTGGAGTCATTAGTGCCAACGCGGCCATTTATTTTTAAACCCTAATGGCTGCACCAGCAGGGACTTTACACCCCAGGCAAAGAAACATCCCTTACACAAGTGCAAATCCTCCAAAGGAGAAATTATTTGTGCCCAGTGAGGTTGCAACTCCYGCTGCAGAAATGCATGGAGGCGGCTGCAGGGGTCGTAATGCACCCCACCGACCACGCTCAGCATCCTGCAAATTGCTCAGGGGCTCCTTCTTGACCTCACTGCCGTATCCCGTCACCACTCCAATGTGCTGCAGGMTTGGGCGTGGGACTTGGGCTGTTTCCAGTGTGGCTTATCGCCTGCCACACGGATTGCCCCCGGATTACGTCGCGGCATACCGGCCCCACTGGGCACCACCTGAGACCGTCCCCTTCAATGATCCATYTCCTTCCTTCCCCATGTGCGCTCGCCAGACCGCAGCAAACCCCTGCATACGTGACAGCTCAGCCAAAAATCTAAGAAGCTGGACGAATGGAGAATTGCCTCCCTTCCCACCGTGCCGTTCCCATCACCTTGTGTGCAGCATGCAGGGTATGGGGTGGCCATCCCCAAATCCYAACCTGTGGCTCTCCAAGCCTGTGGCAATCACTTGTTTTTTCAGGTGTGCATTGGGAGGGTTTCCCTGAGATCAGAGGATGCCTCTGGTGCCAGGACATCAGACCTCAAGGTGGTTTAGGTCTAAGGGAAAACCCCTTTGCCAGGCTCACACACAGCCCCATGTCCCCCCACGAATGCAGCAACACCCCAGAACGCCTCCTTGTAAGAAGAAGCTGCTTGTGCCGGCTTGACTGAACCTGCAGGATGTTGCTTTTTCCCCAGGCACTGATAAAAAGAGTAAGTCGAAGCCTTTCTCCCTGAACCGCAGACACACATCCATTAATCCCTCCCTAACTCCTGGCAGCTGCCGGTGCCGGAGGCAGCGCTCCAGGCAGGGCACCATCGCTGGCTCATGCAACRCTGAGTCCACCAACTGCTTGCACACCGCCCAATGCACTCCAGGCATTGGAAAGACGCTGGGATATTTGGGATGAAAAGTCCTAATTGAGATGCTGAGAGATGCAGGGGACGTTGCGTGCATCCATGTGCATCACTTGCAAAGCCCCTTCACGTGATGTGCCGGTGGAGCTGGCAGGGGATGCAATAGGAATGGGGAAACTCTGCTCCATCTCCGCCATGCCCGAACACCATGCTTGGGGTCCTCCAAAACATCCTACCCCAAAAAGCCGGTGGTGATGGGACCCACCGCCCCGGGATGCCACCGAGGGCTGTGGTACCAAAGGGGATGTGCCGCTGCCTCATCCTACACAGAACTGATGCCTGTTGCATCTCAACATTGGCTTTTAGCCCCAAAACGCAAAGCTGGGCCCTGGTCCTCCCCTTCCAGCCTCCCCTCCTTACCTCCAAGAAGGTGCTGAGTGTGGCATTGGTGGGGTTGTGGGTGATCAGGAACCTCATGTTTTTGTAGCAGACCTCAACTGGCGCAGGGCGGTTCATCCGGGCCATGGTGGGACGGGAGGAGGGTGAGGTGGTGCTGACAGTGGTGGGGGAAAAACCCAAGAAAAGTGTGGCGTGGAGGGGAAAAAAAAAACCAACAACCTCTCTACGCTTAAAAAATAAAAATAAAACAGGATCAAGAACTCAATATACAGACGTTGTGCAAATAATCGCAGCTCCTGGGAGCACGCTGACTTCCTCAACACACCGCAAGCCCCCCGGGGAAAAAGCCAGACGGGGAAAAATAATATTAATGATAATAATAATAATAATAATAATAATAATAATTAAAAAAAAATCCCTTTGCTGTAGTGTTGGCGTCCTCGGCGTGTGTGCGACGGCGAGCGGCTTCTGCCTCCGGTGCCGCGCGCTCCCTGGTGCTCTAGAAAGGCCTCTGCATATGGGGGGTGGCGGTGGCGGGAGGGTGACCCCCGTCACGTTACCCCATCGGGGTATGTGGAGTACTTGGGGGTGGCACGGGGGGCCGGGAGCCTACGGGGCAGYGTCGGCGGCGTCTGGCAGCGGTCCCTCGCTGGGGCGATCCATGCACGGGAGCTGTGAATGGTTGAGTCGGAGGGTCGGGATGCCGGGCGAGATGAGGCGAGGCGGCCGGGCGCTGCTTCACGGGGCGGGCTGCCGGAGGCCGCGGGGCTCAGAGCTGCTCCTCAGCACCTCCATAAAACCCGGCGGAGAGCGAGGCTGCAGGGGAGGGAAAGGGAAACGGTGGTGAGGGTGTCCTCCTCCCCAGGCTGGCTCCAAGGAAGCCCCCGGTCGGTGTGGGGGCACACACAGTGTCCCCAAAAGCACCAGCACCCGCTGCATCCCTGACCATGCTCATCTTCGCAGGAGATCATAGATTAGAAAGCGAGGTCGTATTTAAAGAAAAAGCTGAAATATCATCTGAAAAGCTGAAATGGCACTGGAAAGCCAGGGGGGCAACTCACATTTTCCCTGCAAAAGGGAAAAGCACATGGCAGGGAAGGGGCTTGCTCTCACGCCACCCAACATCAGCACCCAGCTGGTGTATTTAAGCACCTGAGCTGTCCCATGCGAGCTGTCCCCTCCCCGGCACCCATCCTGTCCTCCCAGACCTCACCTTTGCATCCCCGGAACGCCCGGTGAATATTTCCACCCCGAATGCCGCGCTCTGCCTGAAACCAGCCGCTGCTGTCCCTAATCGGCCACATGCTCCCGGCGCTGCTCGAGCAGCTAATGTCCACCAAATGCACCTCTAATGCTCTTAGGCCAACTAAGCCGCCCGCAAAATGAGCTTTCTTGGGAAGGGGGGGAGCAGAGGAGGGGGTTGTGGGCAAGCAGTTTCGCCAACGCTCGTGATGGAGGTGTCCCCCTGCTCGCTCATCCGCATCCCCATCACCSCCAGCACATCGCTCCCTATAAAATACCCTGGCCTCTCAACCYGGGGCATCTTTACCTTCAAGGATGGCAGTGGGAAGAATTAAAAAAGAAAATCAATTCCCACTGTGGAAATGCCAAAACCCAAGAGAGGATGGGCCCRGGGGGAGGCGAGGGTGCTGCCAACCCTGCTCAGAGACGAGGGAAACCCGGTGCTTCCCTGGGTCGTAACTCGCCGGACTCTTGTTTTGAAGCTGGTCCCTTCCCTGGGTCAGAGGCTGCTTAGCGCGGCGTGGCTGGAGCCTCAAAATAGACCATAAGCACATAAGTAACATGAGTCGGGCTGGCATGCACCCCCTCGSCTCTCCTCCTGATGCCCCAGTGCCCAGAAACCTTCCCTTCTGGGTTCTTTTATCCCCATGCAACAGGACAAAGTGGGAGCAAGGAGGTGCTCTGAGGACCGACTAGCTAATCACACTGCCCAGGTGGTGTTGCCGGGCTCCTCCGTGCCCAAGCATCATTTACAACCCGCTTGCCAGCTCCTGCTTTGCCAGCRTTCCCCAGGAATGAAAAAATCAAATAGCAAAAAAACAAATAGCAAAAAATCAAATAGCAAAGGGAAAAAAAGCCAGGCGAGGTGGCAAGAGGAACCGGGGTCTGCTCTGCTAAACGTGCCCAGCTTGGCTGCTGAAACTGTGGACTTTCCCGCTGGCAGGGCACTAATTATTTATTATTGGCAGCACATGTGAGCCCTCGCGCTGCCCCGGCACACAGCGCATCTCCGCACCCATGGTCTTACAGCTGGGATTTTGGAAAGGAGCTTAGAGGGGGCTAGGAGCTGGGAAAGGGCCAAAACTCAAGGGGATTTCAGCACTGAGCCCTCCCCAGCTCCTCTGCAGACCCTCCTATGTCCCTGTACCCCTGAGTTGCCCTGAACCCCCTTGTCAATCATGTCCCATCACTCCTGACTCATTTTTTTCCCCCATAAAAAAAACGGGTAATGCTACCCCAGAGCCAGGAGGAGATGGGACAGAATGAGCTCTGCGGTTTGCGATGGTGACTTGTGGCAGAGCAGCATCCAGCCATGGGCTCCTTCAGTTAGGGTGCGTTGTTTTGGGTTTTTTTTTTTTGAAGGATGCTGAAGAACAATAATAATCCACTCTGCAAGAATGCTCTGCGAAGTTCAAACCTTGCCTGGGCTGCAGGGGACGAGTGGGACATCCCGGGGGCAAAATTCTAGTTCCCATTGAGAAAATCAGATTTTAGCAGCTGATGGAGGCTGGAAGCTTGGCTGAGGGATGGGAGCGAGGTGAGAGCTGCCTACCAGCAGTATTTTAGGTCTGATTCCGAGCAGCTCAGCCCCCAGGTGATGCTGACCCCCTCGGGGCAGCTTATTCTCCCCAGCTGGACCACGGCAGCCGGGATCTTTGCTCAAAGCTTGCAATGCTCCTGCAAGATGGGACGGGAAACCTGCTCTCCCCCCGGGGCTCGCTGTGCTTCTTTTCCAGTGATGTTCCCACCCAGCACTTCGCTTGCAGGGTCTGCTCCCCCCGGCCCCGAGATAAGCTCACCATGGCTGGGTAAGAAACGGTATTTCTGGAGAGTAATTTTGGAGTGGTTTTGGCTACGTGGCTCCTACAGGTCCAGCCACTGAGCTGCGGGCCAGTACGGCCACAAAAAGAGCCAGCAACCCAGTGAGTGAATGTTTCCCAAGAAAAACCTGCTGGCAACCCCCTCAGCAAGCTTTTTCCTTCCTTMTCCATTCGCTTCAAGGAAAAAAGAGGTTAAAACCCTCCAAAGGGATGGGAGGTGGGAGGAATGGGTAGCCACAGATGCCTGCTCAGAGGGAAGAGCTGCTGGAAAGCAGGTATTGCCCCAAGTCATCCCTTTGCAAACCCAGTTTCTCTGAAATAAAGGACCTGAGGATCTTCTGCTTTTTCTTTTAACGCCTTTGGCTCTTGGCTCTTTCAGCTTCCACCACGYTTAATGACATCTTGCCTTCTGCCTCTTTGGGCTCGATGCACTAGCATGAGAGGTGCTTGCAGTGCACAAGGAAAAGCAGCAAAAAATAATTTTTCCCCCTCCAAACAACCTCATTGCCCGTTTTAACCGGCTGCAGGGTGGTGTTAATACAAACTGTGCCCRCCTATAATTGTGTCCCAGATTAAACCCACCCACTGAGCAATCCCGTGGGACTGGGAGCCGCTGTGAGCACCAACGCCAGCATCGCGTGCCGGGAGCAGTAGCTTGCTCCCCRTCATCATCTGACACACGGTTCATGCTTCATCAGCGCTCTGGATACCATGTAATTTTTTATGGGCTTGGGTGTGCTTGCTGCCAGTAATGGAGGTTCACTGGGAACTGCCTGTGTATGAGAACAGTGAGTGCTCCTTTCCCACAAGGTCTCCTCTCCAGTGGAAGCGTTTCAAGTATTTTGGCAATTGCACGTCCTGGCAATTCAGCCCCAAAGCCCGTAAATCCCTAATGGATATTCAATCGCAAATCATCCCCAGCTCTGCAGGCTGTGATGCTGATCACCATATTAAGCATGGCAGAACAATGTAGAAAAGGGTATTTCAGCTAGTATTAATAACCTGCCAAGTGAATAAATATCCTTCTGACTCGAGCGCTACAGGGGATCTGGATCTGGATGAGGCATGTGAGGATGCAGTAAGCAAGCCCTGRATGAGGATGCTCAGCGGTGCAGCASTGGTCTTTAAGGCTCAAACCCATCGGGGTGAAGGCCAATGAAGGAAATCCAGCATGGATGACCAGAGGAGCTGGGTACCCTGCTGCTACCATCCCCCTGCCGTGCCCAAGGCYGGGGAGGGATGGGGGCCACCTCCCCGCAATGTGCCCATCGCTGCCACCCCAACATCTTCAAGCTCATCTCAAAGCTTCACTGGCAATGTTTGTCTTTGAATTTCTACATGCATTAATTTTCCAGGTGTAGTGGTGTGACATGGCAGGCTTCTTCCTTGAAAAGACACCAAAAGACACAYGTACCGTGCAAGCCACAATGATGTTTTTCGCCACGATTGTGGAAGTTTCTGGTTCTTCCCCAAGAAGTTYTGCAGTCAAGAGCCCGGTGAAGATCCAGGGCAAATGCACTCTGGCATGGCAATGGAGGATGCTGCTTCAGGGGATGGGGACCACTGAGCCATCACCCCAAAGCAGAGGGGATCAAGGGGCTCTCCCAATGATTCCTCTGCAGCATGGAATCATTACACATACAGCATCCCCCCCATTGCTATCCAGGGACGGACCCTGCAATGGTGGGGGTGGGGCTGCTCTTCCTTCCGGCACCTTGATGCAAAATAAAGGTCAGGTCTTCTTCGCTGCAGTTAACGAAAGGGCTTGGCTGGACCGGTGAGCAGATGCCAGACCTGACGGCTAAGCTGCTGGTACTTGGGCTAGCGGGACGCAGCTGGTGAAGTCAGTTTTTCCTAAGCATAGCAACTCCCCAAGCAAAGGAAAAGGAAGCTTTGAGAGCCAAATTGTTGCTCCACGTGGGCTTTAGCAGCAGGACTTGGAACAAAGGCTCTTACTCACCCAAACAATATGTATCTTACCCATATATAAATATAGCTATCTCCCGAGTGAGCACATCTCACGTTCAAAGTTCACCTTCAGAAAAATCTAACAAAACACCCATCTGTGCTACATTTGCTTGACCTCTCTCCTGGTTTCAGCCCACGTAGCAAGACACCGACTGGCCCTTTCCCCTTATGGCTGATCAAGTCCGACTCTCTCTGCTTGCAATCCCACCTCCGCAACGAGCATTTCCATTACCCTGAAAACTGAAGTTTCTGAGTAGTCCCAGTTATTACCACGTAGCAGTTCTGCACACATCTACTACTGCCACGTGTGACCACAGTGAGCAGGTCTACGAGGCTTGGTTGCATGCACCAGCACCAGCAGCACCACCACTGCCACCACTGCCAGCAGCACCAGCAGCACCACCAGTGCTACCACTGCCACCAGTGCCACCACCACCACCAGTGCCACCAGCACGAGCAGCACCACCAGTGCCACCACTGCCACCAGCACCACCAGCACCACTGCCAGGGAGCATAGGTCCCAGGTCGCAGAGAGCCACAGTGCCGTCCCCAGCCCACGACCGCAGCTGGGACCCGGCCAGAGGAAAGCCAAYGCGCTGAGATTTCCTCCAGCCGCATCCGTGTGAAAGGAAACAGGAAAGGTCCGGGAGGAGAGCGACGGAAACAAAACACCCCACAGGAGCCGGTGTCTGGGGGCAGAGGCGTAAGCGGCCACCGGCACGTCCTGCTCCAGGTGCAGATCTGGAAAGAGCAGATGGGGATGTCCCAGAAAAGCCATGACAGGAACCGTGGGGAGGCGGTGGYGGCTGTGGGATATCTGCTGCCAGGAGCTGAGCAGCGCCCGGCACCGACTGCCGGGGAAGCATTGCGGGTTTTTTCCTCCAAGGGGTTCTTTTTTTGTTTGTTTCTTTCRCCACAGAGGTTGTTTTCTGAGCAAAATGGCGAGGATTAAAATTGCATGGGTGCAGAGGGAGAGCAACGGGGAGCTCTCGGCAGCCCACCAAAACGCACCTGCAAGATAAACCAGGTCACGCAWCTTCCTCTACATCCTTTTTGGTGTGCGGTAAACACCGTCTCACATGTAAATTCACAGAAAAGAGCTGTATGGCCCCTGATTTTGTAGCTCTGGTCATATTTAAGGAGTTTGGTGGTATTTAGGCAGTGGGGAATGATGCCGGCATGATGTTGGTATGGAGATTCGCAAACAGGAGGCACTCAGGAGACCGGGAAAGAGGGAGGAATGGGGAAGATGAGACAGTGAGCCAGATGGACAGATTAAAAGAAGAGCACAGTCTTCCCAGCACTGCGCAAGCTGGGAATGCACCGGAGGCCCCGGTATCACGATCGACCCCTTTTTTATCTTTTATTTACACATTTTTTCTTTGAAGAGAGGCTGAGGCACAGTGTGGAAAGTGCCTAAAACGGCCCTTTGGATGTTGTTTTCCCCTCTCGCCCGCTTTGGTGCCGGTCCACAGCCCCAATGGGACATGGACCCCATGCTGAYGCAAGGATGCCTGTGATGGCCACCAGTGCTGGGGCTGCCTCTCCTGTCCAGTGCTCGTGGAGCAATGCCCCAGAAGAAACGCAAGATGTGCCAGGCACCCCTTGAACAGCCCTTTAGCTGCAATTTCAGGTTTTCACCCCACATTTAACCCCCAAGCAGCTTGAATTTGAGGTGTTGCACAGATGGCATTTCTTTTTAACCTAATTCCTTCTTGCACCATAAGAGATTCAGCCATCAGAAGCAGCTCATAAAAAACACAAAAAGGCACCAAACGTTCAGCACTGGGGGGAAAAAAGACCCCCCCAGCTGAACGCAATCCCCCACCCATCTGTCCCACCCCGTCCCTGGCAGCAGACAACTCACGGGCAGCTGACGGCGGCCCCGCTTGCGAGATCCTGGTTTTATGATCTGGGATATCCCCTCCGCTGCCTTCCCCCAGCAGCCGTGAGGAGCTCGCAGCCGTGGTGCCGACGTCAGAGGCTTTTCCTGGCTTGGATWTGAAGGGAAAGGAGGAAAAAAAGTGCGGGGGGGGAGAGAGGCCAACTCCAYGGGGAACTGTAATAGCAGGCTTTGGGCTGGCTGCCTTCCAAATCTGCAGAGGGTGTGCCCTGGAGGGGTTTTTTGGGAAGGAGAAAAGCTTGGTTGTTTGGGGACGGCCAGTCCCCAYGCTCTGGCACCTGATGCACAGAGAAGTCAGGCACCCCAAATACTGGGGGCCAGCTCCCCCCATCCTTCAGGGATTTCTTTTGGCCAGAGGAACCAGGAAAAAAAAGCAATTTTGCATCTGATGGGGTATTTCCAGGCTTCCTGCCTTGCCCAAGAGCATTCTTGGAAAGAAAAAAATCCCAAAGCAGCATCCTAACCCCAAAACACACATAGAGGAGCAAGGTGACCCCAGTGGTCCCCCCCAACAACCGCCACCACCATGTGACACTCCCACCCCGAATCCCCAGCGTGGCTGAACATCTGCTCGTCTTTTCTTGTGGTTTGTCGAAGCATTTCAAGTGAATTTAATACTCGTGGCAGGTGCCTGAAAGGCAAAACGCAGTGGGGGAGAGATGCCTCTTACGGGGTAAGCACCAGGAGCACGGGCAGTGGCAGCCCGTGGGGAAGGGCATGGGGGGGCTGTCGTGACCTCCCCTTTGAAGTACAGCTTGAGCCTGTGCCGGGGAGGCTATTTTTGGGAGAAGTGCAGCCGTGTTTAGTTTTTCCACTGCCTACCCCAGCACCGGTATTTTGGCCCCTGATCTTCAACTGCCCCATTTTCCACTGGACCTGAACTTTGCTATTTTGCATGTCCCTGCGTGGTGGTGGAATCCCAATGCGAAGATGTCCCTACGCCGCCCAGTCCTACCTCCTCGTCAAGCCAACAGCAGCCCTGACCAAAGGGCACCAGCAGCCCTTTCTGCGTCATTGGCGCGTCTTGCACAACCCACAAAACCAACCGGCCGCGGTGGCTTTGATGGACGTTTGTTGACGAAGAAGGGGCCTCCAGGGGACTCAATCTACCCAACGGGTGGATTTCGACCTGCAGATAATGTTGAAAGTACACCCTGCTCCATGACATGCTGGGGATGGCAACACAGGAGAGAAGAAAACATGCTTTGCCTGTGATGAGCCCATGGAAAGGTCTTCTCTGGTGGCATCAAGCTATAGCCAGCAATGACAAGAGAAGCCAAGCTCCAGAGAAAAGCGGTTCTTCCAAGTTAATGGCACCAGGCAGAGATGGGATTTGTGGGTCCTTGAGCTTCCTCCACCATCCAGACCCTGTGCTCTCAGTGGCTGTCCTCCCAAACCATCTCACCCTTGCTCCCCAGAAGTGAGTCTAAACATTTCACCCTATGGATGGCAGGGTCACGCACATTGTGACAGGCTGCTGGGGGATGGCAACACCACTGGCCCTCTCCCTCACGGTGGGCACCAAAGCACTTTTCAATGCAGCTACCAGCCAATGAGCTTGGTGCTGCACAGAAAACTCTGGGACAGCTCCTCCTCATCCTCCTCAGCCCTGACCACTGCCACCTCCCAGAAACCACCCCTTCCAGGGCTGTACCCTTCCCAACGGGATGGGACAGAGATGCTGCATGCAGTTAGTAAGTGCCCCTCCAGGGCTACTAATAATGTGGAGAGACACCTGGGGAAACATGATGGGTGTCAGCCAGGATAATTAAAAGCCGTGGAGCAAGTGAAGGGAGATGGGAAAATGCCCTGCTCCTGYGTGGGATGCTGCAAGGTCTGACAGTGCCCAGGCACGCTGCAGACCCCCGGCATGCCAAGCTCCTGGCTCACCCCACCAWGCTCAGGTCCTAGAAGGTTTTCTCTGCAAACCCCTTCCAGAAACCTCCTTAGCTCCAGCAAAAAGCCACGGCAGCGACCCCTGGTTGCTGTGGGACCACTGCTCTGCAAAGGCAACACGTCGACAAAGCTCTAGGGATAAAAGTGAGTACCTCYGAGCTGCCAGTTTTGGATGCATGACTACGGGCACGGCCTGATTCTGTACCCTCTCCTACCTCCCTGCACCTGGCCACTGTCAGCAACAGGGGCAAAATCCTTTGGACYGAGCCGCTGCCGCTCTTGCGCAAAAACCCAGCGCCAAGGGACGCTGTGCCGGTGGGCATCAAGAGGCGTCCCCCGCCTGCGAGAGCTTGCAGAGCAAATAAAGGTGGTTTTCTTTCAAATAAAAGATCAAAGGGGATGAAATGCCAACAGTCGCAGCTGTTCTTGCTGGTGGGAGGTCGGTGTGCAGAGCCTGCAYGGTGTGTAAAGCATTGCCCCTTGTCCTCTGCCTGATTCACACTCTGTCAACATGGGAGATGATGGGGGACCAAACTGGAAGGAGTAGGAGAAGGGAGGATCGAGCATCGCTTTGGAGGGAGGAGATTAAGCTAGTGCAGAGCTTGGGCTGCTCAGGGCCTGCAAACTGGGGAGATCCTGAAACTCAAAGCCCCCTGGAAATGCACCTTGCAGCTGGGCTCACAGGGGCATAAAAAGGCAAGGATGTGGCTGCAGCTCTTCCTCCAGCTCAGGAATCAGCGGCCACTGGGGACTTGGACAGAGATGGGGTTTGATGGATAGACTATTTGATGGATAAGGAATTGGCTGGACGGCCATATCTGAAGAGCTGCAGTCAACAGCTCAATGTCCAAATGGAGATCAATAACAAGTAGTGTTGGTGCGGGGTCCATATTGGGACTTGTACTGTTCAACATCTTTATTAATGACATAGACAGTGGGAYTGCGTGCACCCTCAGCAAGTTTGCAGATGACAACAAACTAAGTGGTCCAGTTGATAAGCTTGAAGGATGCCATCCAGAGGGACCTTGACAGGCTTGAGGAATGGGCTCATGTGAACTTCATGAAGTTCAACAAGGCCAAGCGCAAGGTCCTGCACCTGGGTTGGGGCAATCCCCAGTATCATGAACAGACTGAGAGCTGCCCTGCGGAGAAGGACTTGGGGATACTGGTGAATGAAAAATGGGACATGAGCCAGCAATGTGTGCTTGCAGCCCAGAAAGCCAATCGTACCCTGGCCTGCATCAAAAGAAGCGTGGCCAGCAGGTCGAGGAAGGTAATTCTCCCTCTCTACTCCGTTCTCATGAGACTCCACCTGGAGTACTGCATCCAGCTCTGGGGTCCCCAGTACAAGAAAGACCCATGGACCTGTTAAAGCAGGTCCAGAGGAGGGCCACAAAAATGATCAGAGAGCTGGAACACCTCTGCTGTGAAGAAAGGCTGAGAGAGTTGGGGWTGGAGAAGCCTGGAGAAGAGAAGGCTCTGGGGAGACCTTRTTGCAGCCTTTCAATATATAAAGGGAGCTTATAAGAAATACGGAGAGAGACTTTTTACTAGGGCCTGTAGTGATAGGAAAAGAGGCAACAGTTTTAAATTGAAAGAGGGTAGGTTTAGATCGAACATAAGGAAGAAATTTGATATGATGAGAGTGGTGAGACACTGGACCAGATTGTCCAGCGAAGCTGTGGATGCCCCATGCCTGGAAGTGTCCCAGGTCAGGTTGGACGGTGCTTTAAGCAACCTGATCTAGTGAAGATGTCCCTGCCCATGGCAGGGGGTTTGGACTCAATGACCTTTAAAGGTCCTTTCCATCYCAAACCAGTCTCTGATTCCATGACTGCCTAAAGGCCAGGGCCCTTCCCCAGGATTCTCATGTCGACTTCCACCCAGCTCCGAGCTTGCCTCAATTCACTGAGTGGGGTCCAAACTGGACTGAAGATTAACCAAGGGATTAAAAAGCTTTGCTGGAACAGGACTCTCTGAGTATTAGGAAAACGGGCTGAAAACCCCTTAGGACTGGAGTCCACAATGCTGCAGCTTGGGACGTGGTCACAGACTACAAAAATGGGTTCCCCTATTACAATCAAGCTGGTCTCCTTCTGGGATGCAAACCAGAAGCAGAAAGCAGCCTACTGGCGCTCCAGACGAGCACGTTTTAAATTACATCCTCACTTGCAATGCACTGATGCTCTGGCATGCCAAGGCTGCTTCCGGCCGCTGTTTGAGGCAAAACCGGATTAATGGCAAAAAGGAATTAATGGCAAACTATAGAGATCCTGCTGCTTCTTATCACTTAAATGAACTTTCGATACATAAGATGAACAGAGTCATCTAGTCATATTCCTGTCATTCACAGGAATGATTTCCAGCAGTGGCTTTATAAAAGCTAGCAAACACCCTGGCATCTCATAGAGAGAAATTGTAACGATTTGCATGAGCARAAAGCCTGCTCCGAATAGGAGATGCCAGAGCCACTGTGAGATGCTGCTACTTGTTGTTCTCCCCATCCCTGCAGGGAAGCAAGGAGGAGGTCGTGCAGCAAAGTCCAGGTGGCTGCAATGGGCTGTGCGCAGGTGATTTTGGAGACATTGAAGGAGAAGGACCATGTCCTTAGGGGAATGGCAGGAAGCCGAGGAAACCCATCCCGCCTACAGTGCCACTGCTGAGCATCATGTGAACACTGCAACAAGTGGGGATGCCACGTCCCATGGGAAYAGTGCACCCAGGCAAAGCAAATCCAACAGCGGGACACTGCAACCCCAAAGCACCTTTCCAGACTGATCCCGCTTTTGGGACAACGTGGGGGTGAAGTGGTAATTGCCCTTTTCGGGCTAGAGGAGCCCACAGTCGGCAACGCCATGCTGCTTCTCCCCGAAACATCAAAAGGTTTGCAAGAGAGCATCTGACTGCTCGAGAAATGCCCAGGAATGCTTACTCATGAGCATGCTTTGGCTTTGACYTTCTTTCATTGGGATATTTGCATAAAGCCTGTGCTGCCTTTAGGGAAATGCAAATTCCCTGCAGAAAGGGAAGTGTTTGAACGTGCTGGCTGCTCAGACCGGGCAGGAAAGCAACGCTTTTATCACCTGAAAATTAAATAAAGGCTGAGATGTGAAGCCTCCCCACCCTGCTCAGCAGGAAAACTTCCTCAGCTCCTACGGCCAGATCCGGCAGGGATAGGACAGGCAGGACGTGGTGTTTCATCCATGCTCTGCACATCCTCCCCAGCCCCCGAGGGTAAGCTTTAATKGCCTGGAGACATGCAAGCTGCTCCGGCTCTGATTGGCTCCCGGATGGTTTGAGGCGTTTTGACAGCCCAGCGTGGGTGGCATTTCCCGGCCACCCTTGCTGCGCTGGAGCAGGCTCTAACCAAGCTGAAAGCAAATGAGTTTCCCTGGATAAATTAAGCCACAACCCCAAATTCATCATTTATGATGAAGCCAGCAGTCAACTACTTGAGGATAATAAATGTTTTTGGGGACGCACGTGCTCTGCCTCTGTGCAGGGAGGAAAAGCAAAGGAGGTGAATGAAAAAGCAACCCCAATAACAAGCAAAATGCCAAAGCTGTTGTGCAGGGGAAAAGGCTCTTCGTACAAGACCCAAGGGAGAGGCAAACCCACGGASCCTCATCCCAACCAACCCAGTCATGCTCCAGCCATCCCACTGGAGGCTCCTGGAGACTGAGCCGCTGCGCTGGGCTCTGAAAAACTGGTGGGACCAGCTCTGCCTTGCCATGGGGCACCATAGTTGGCAGTGAGTGCAGGGCAGCATCCCCCCAACGTCCCTGGCTGCATGTGCCATGAGAAAAATGGGGCCGTGCCTAAAACCCAGGCTGCCCCATCCTCATCCCTTCTCATCTCCAGCCCCGCTGTGCTTGGCACTGCCGATCCCTGCCCTGGACTCCTTGCTCAGCGGTGCCGGATGCTCCCACACGTATAGGCTCCATAGGGGAGCCACAGGACCTACCCTGGGTGTGCCAGAAACAGAGGTTGTCAAGAGTGGCTTAGCCTACCAGGTTAAATACTCGCTTTGAGATCTSGCCACAGTACTCCCCGCCTCTCCACTCCTGGGGCACACAAGATGGTTTCAGCCTGGGGAGGGAGGCAGACAGCCATTCCCAATCCTGCCTGTCGCGGAGAATCCCAGGCAGGGTTTTTCTTCATCTCTTCTTCATGCTGCTTCCTAAAGAGCCAGGATACAGCGAACAGAAAACTCAACGTCAGGGAAAATCTACAGAGACCTTACAGAAGTGCAGAAACACCCAGCACTGACTTAGGGCTCGATCAATTCTGCCCTTATAAGCTCCTGCTATATGGAGAAGCAGCTAAATGAGGGCATTCCTATTAATATACCTGGCTCCACGCTGAAATTCGTGCTATTATTTCAACTATCTTAGCAGAAAAAACACACTACAGCACCCTACAGGAGCTGTACACAGAGTACGTGCAGCAGCCAGCACAAAGGATGTTTCGCTGTTTTACAAATAATTTAAATTTGGCATTGTACATGACAACCAACAGCAAAACCAGSCCAGGGACAGGCTGTCCCACTGCAGTCCAGCCCGAGGGAGCAGAGAGATGAGAGCTATCACAGATGTCCCCTCCAGCCACAGGGCTCATCCGCTCCAGCGCAAAGTCAGCCACCACCCAGCTCTGCTCAGCCCTGCCAGCACGAGAGCATCTAGATGTTGACAGCCGCCTTGGTGAAGGTATCCAGGAACTGATCCCGCCTTGGGGGGAATTATATATAAATAAAAAAAGTTGATTTTCAGCTAGATCCATTCCYACCCCATCTCCCTGCAAACAGGCAGCTGTACTGGCATGGCACCACGAGGACAGGGACGGGCAGCCAAGAGCTGCTAAATAAGTGCTGTAATTACACGGCGAGGCATGGTGTGAAACTTCACTGTGTGTTCCCAGGCAGGAATTTCCCAGGCATTTTCTTTTATCGGCTGGTTGATAAAACACTCCCCACCCCGTTTCCAGATCTACCGTTAAGTGTCGTTCSTCAAACAGATGGAGCACATCCTCTCCACTGCCATTAGTATGCCCTGGGCAGGCATTTACTAGAAACACAGCAGAAGGACTTCCCTGAAGCTCTACTCGTGCTGCATTTGCTCCACCCGATGGTGGCACCTGAACGACTTCGSGGACCTCGCCAAGAGGCTTCCCTGCAGGGTATGGAAATGCAGATCAACCTCTCCCTTGAAGCTGGACCCACAGCCTCCCCAGCTGAACCTTCATGAACCTGCAAGACCGCAGCAAGCTGCATTTGAATGAATGCACCTGTGTCTTGCATTGGCGTAAGAACAGATTTTGGTTAAAGCTGAGGATTAACTCTGAGCTCACCCACTTTGCTGGCACAACCGCAAGCAGGAGCTGGGCAGGAGCATCATTGTGGGCACCAGGGTCAGCAACTCCTCACCAGCAGTACGCCCCGGCCATCCCCCCAGCTTGCGGCCACAGGCCCAAGGACGAGACGGTTCCCAGCAGCTGGGACCATGGGTGCCTCCCTTTGATGCTAGGGCACTGATAAAACCCTGGTCCTTGACCCGTCCACTTCAATAAAACAAGCAAGAGCTCAATGAAATCACTGCTAACTTWAGCAGATGCCAATTTTAGCAGCTCGCGAGAGGAACTGCTGCCCAGCTGCATGCAYGATGCCTCTTCTGCGTTTTTATCTCTAGCAGAGCTTCAGGCATATATTCTGATTTTCTTAATGCCTGAAGACAGTTTTGGGGAATATACTGACATATTAATAGAGAAAAGAAATCAGTATTTTAAAGGGAAACAGGGGAAAAAAAGCCTTATTCTGGAACAGCATCTGCAAAAAMCCTTGCAGTACTAAGATTTGCTGACAAAAACTGCACCCATATGTGGGATATCCCTATTTTAACCCCCACCCCAAGGCTGTGCCATGAAATAGCAAAGCCAGGCCATGGCCTGCTCTGTTGCCTCCACTTTTCCATAGTTCTCTGCCAGCCTGGGCTTGTTATCTTGGGGGGAGGAAAGGAGTAAGCTTATGTGGCTGTCCTATGCAAAAGCTTTTTGCACATTTGCCATCATTCAGATGGGCTTAAAGTGTGATATTTTTTCAACTTTCACTTTACCATGCCCCTACACTTTAGCAAAGAGYAGTTGTGCTAATTTTGGCTGGGATACAGTTAATTTTTTTAATAGYAGCTAGTATTGGGCTATGTTTTGGATTTGTGCTGAAAACAGGGTTGATAATACAGGGATGTTTTAATTATTGCTGAGCAGTGCTTACACACAGTCAAGGCCTTTTTTGCTTCTCATGCCACCCCACCAGCGAGTAGGCTGGGGGTGCACAGGAAGTTGGGAGGGGACACAGCTGGGACAGCTGACCCCAACTGACTAAAGGGATATTCCATATCGTATGACATCATGCTCAGCTTATAAAGCTGGGGGAAGAAGAAGGAAGGAGGGGACATACGGAGTGACGGAATTTGTCTTCCCAAGTAACCATTATGCATGATGGAGCCCTGGTTTCCTGGAGATGGCTGAACACCTGCCTGCCGATGGGAAGTAGTGAATGAATTCCTTGTTTTGCTTTGCTTGTGTGCGCGGCTTTTGCTTTACTTATTAAACTGTCTTTATCTCAACCCACCAGTTTTCTCACTTTTACTCTTCTGATTCTCTCCCCATCCCACTGCAGGGGGAGTGAGTGAGCGGCTGTGTGGGGCTTAGGTGCCAGCTGGGGTTAAACCACGACAGCAATAAAGGGATGGAGGATGCTCAAGAGCAGCTCTGGGATCCATAGCAAGATATCTTCATGTCAAATTAACCCAGCTTTTTAAAATACGAGATTTTGAGTAAAACTTTTAATCTTTAAATCACGCCTTTTTCAATGAGTTCGTTTTCAGGAAGCTGTCCCATACACTTGCCTCGAAAAATGTCTGTCTCTGGCTTGCGTCCATTAAACCAGATAATTGGGAGTTTATAAGTTCATAACTTGAACTGAAGTCAGAAAGTTTCATCTTTCATTTTCCAGGGCTGATTCACGGCCAGCCTGGCCCGAAACACGGGCTTGCTTCAAGTTCACTGTCATTTCAGAGTTCATTTGTAGTTTAAAGCGATGCTCTGCTCCTGCCTGATGTCTCCTACACTCTCGTCCCAGCTCAGTGCCGGCACGTACTGGCACGGCTTGTATSTGCACTCCCCAATGCCTGTGTGGACCCACCTTGTTGACCTTGATAGAGAGAAATGGCTCTGGATTTGCTGCTTTGCTAGAAATTCAGAGGGATGTCAAGCAAGGATTTTAGTCCTGGGGTTAGATATTGTGGGCTGCCCTGTGCCTGAGTGATCATCCTTGATGCTGAGTGCAGGCAGAGAGCAGGCAGCAGAGCCGGGGACACCACCTTGGACTTTTATTTTTATCTCTAAAGAAGACATTTGAGCTTTTCCAAATTGAGCTTTTTCCCTCTCTGCCACACCAATACAAGAATTCGAGCTTCCTTATTTCACTGAACCCRGCTGTATTTATGGTCTGAAAAGTCAACAAGAGCAGCCAGCTTTTTGGCTCCCTTGGAAACTTTGCAGTCCAAGAAAATCAGACGAAACATTTGAATACGCTCAAGCTTGTTCGTCAACAGTCTGATTTCTTAGGGACCTGACCCTGCATTCAGGCCGACCGACGCTGCACCGACAGCAATATTTTTGGGTCCTGTGTGAAATACTCCTGCAATGGCCCTGCTGCCAAGTCTCGCAAAAGTTCCCAGGCTGAGGGGCTGCCGCTGGATGTGAGGAAGGAGCATCCATTGCAGGGTTCATGTGAGTTGCTGAAACATCTCAGGTCACCAGGGAAGGGTCAGAAGCGGGGAGAGAAATGCACCACATTAAATACAACTCAATAAAAGCACGAAAATACATACAGGCGAGCACCTGACATTTCACATTGACGGTCACAGAAGGGTTAAGATTGGAAGGAACCACCTCCAACCTCCCCAACCGATGAAGCATCACCATGGGCATCTCACCATCGATGCCTTGGCACCTTCATGGACACCCTGCAGATGAGACAGTCACTGCACTCATGCGTCCCCGACACGCCTTGATGGACGAATGACATTCCTGGTCCTGGCTACTTGGATTGTGCTCCTCTCAGGAAACTTAGCATCTAAAGTACATGTCTAGTGTTAAAGGATATAATTTCCTCTCTCTTTGCCCTGCCCAAGGTCACCAAAGGACACGGACCCATACGTAGGTCATCCCAGCCCACCCTGGAGACACAGACCTCCCTATCCAGATGCGCCCTCTCAGCTCCAAGCAGTACTAAACTCTTCCCTTGGGATCCTTCATGCGCCGGGAAAAGCACCCCTCAACCCCAAAATGCAGTCATCACCCTGAACCCTCCACGAAGGCTTGTCCACAAAGCCTGTCCGAGGCACGGTGCCTGGTCAYGGCCCGGGAATGGGGCATCCGGTCGAGCCTGCAAGGTGGAAAGTTCAAGTGGCTGCTGTTTATTTGGCTTTGCAGAGAGCAGTCGCCCAGCCTGAACGTAGGCCAAGCACCTTCCCATCGCAGGAAGCGCCGCGGGAGTCTTTAAATAACCACCAGTGGTCAGGACTTTGGTTTACAGCTCTGCTGGATGGAAAACCATCCCTCACACCATGTCGGCTTCAGCTCTTTCCTGGGTATAAATGGCATCTGCTCACCTCCCTGCCTCCTAGGTCTTCATCTTCATATCCATCAGGCYCATGTGCTTCATGGAAGCTTGCTAGAAGCAGAAAAATATCTCCGAGCATAGGCATAAAAACACGTACRGGCTTTTCGTCCCTTGTGCAAGATGAATTGTATGTCCTACAGTCAAAGCTTCACTTTGCTTTTGTGTAAATTAGCGGCTCCTTGGGGCTCTCCTCACCCTCCCTGTCCTGCCATTAAGGTCCATATTTAACAACTCACCATACTTCAACACCCAACTGCAGCCTTTCTTCACCACCAAAAGGTGCTCCTCACCTTCCTGCCACTGGGCTGGTGCGTCGCCAGTTCATATGGTTAAAACCAAGAATAAAGAATAAAATCCTTCCCCGRGGGAAACAGAAAATACCAAGATCCCCCCAAAAAGGCTTTCTCATATATTTCTCAGGGGAATTTGAAGCCAGAAACCTGGCCAAGACCTGGACTGAAAAGATCGCCCAGCAAATCCTGCTTTAGTGATGGAAAGTTAATAAATGCCATTCGCTGGGAAGCCTGGCTAGTTTGGGATTTTGGCAATGCAGGCTTGCCAGGACTCTAGGGGATAGAAATGAGKTTTTTTTTACCTATAGCTGTCATTAACAGATTAACCTAAAATGACAGCTGGCAAGAGGAAGCTCCGTAAACAAGCAAAATAGCTTTTCACAGTCGGAAAACAAGACCTTGCCCTGACCTCCTCTTGGGCAGATTCACTGGCGTGCAGCAAACCAGTATTTTATTTTAAACTGTGCCTGTAAAAAGTAAAAAAAAGCTGCTTCCTTGATACTTAAGTCAGGTAAGGACACAGYGGGCTATTCTGCCTTGTAAATAAGCCTGTTCTTGTATACACATGCGTTTTAAAATAAGCTTATGAAATGTAAACACACAGGCTTTTACAAAAAATAATTCAGCCTCACTGAAACCATTTAATCAGGGCTGAGCCAGGCTTCCTTTGACACTCTGAGATCTGCGCAGGGGATGCTAACTTAGACCCAAAAAACCCCTTAGAGACAGATATAACACTCTCACAAACATGCAATTCCATTTTCAATTTTTGCAGCCCTCCTGTCCCTTGACAGGGTGTCTAAAAAAAATGCAAAAAGGATCAAAAGATGGTATTTTTCCTAAGGACCATCCCTGAAGCTGCATTTTTGCCTTGGTTTCAAAGCATGAGGTTATAGGAAGGAGAGGTTAGGGTGGGAAGGGTTCCTTCCAACCCATGCGTACATGAGCACTTTCCATGCTGCCTACCTTCTCTGCACCGCTGAGACGGGTCATTTTTCTATTTGTCTCCGTCCTCTATGCCCCAGGAGAGGACGCAACCACCAGGAAATCTGGGCTGTAAAAATAAAACACAGTCTTGGCTTTGGAGGGGCAGATGTAAGGGCAGAAACTACTTTTAACCCTTATTCTGCAAGAGGGGAATACCGGGACCCCTCTGAGGAGGGCTTGCCTGAGTTTAGGAGATTTATCTGGAGGCGGTGGAGGGGTCTGACTGGTGGTTAATCCTGGTGCTGGGCACTCGGAGCTGGGGGAGCAGACATCAAAGCATTCCTGCATCTGCTGGGGAAATGGGTGAGGCGGCAGACAGCAGCTCTGCCTCCTCCCTGCGCAGCTGCTGGGGCGACAGGCRTCACGGACCTGATGCTTGCGGCCCTCCATGACCCAGGAAAGCTGTTGAGATGTCTGAGCAAACTCCTGGGGCTGGATCTTCCTGCTTAATTTGTTGGGCTTCCATCCTGGTGCAAGCAAAAGCCAGGTAAACCATGAGGAGAGCAGCTGGGGATGCCCAATGGGAAATAATRACCCCAATGGAGATTCATCACTGCCACCAGCCAGAGAAGGTATGCACGACTTTCTTCCACGCCAGCTAGCCCCACAGAAGCACCCTTCAGGCTTTGCACTTTGTTCCCTCTCTAATTAATGGAGAGAGAAAGGTCAGTTGCCACATCTGTGGATCAAACCAACTTCTGGAGGTATCTCCCCATCCCTTATACTAACTATGGCAGAAGCATGGGGCAGTCACCTCCCTAATTTAAGAGGTATGGTAGGATAACTCCCAGCCTTAGTGTGCCTACATCAATTGCACTGTAAATAGGTTATTTTGATCTGTTTCTGCTGAGACCATTCTTATGCCTTAGGACCTTTCCAACCACCCCTTGGCACCATGGTGTTAACCAAAGTCCTAGCCATGAGGTTGGAGGATGGCAACCCTGAAGAACTAGAGCTTTGGTAGGATCCTACTGGCAGAAGGAGACAGGCACAAGGAGCACACCCCAACAATGGAGATGGTGGAGCACTGCATGGATAGTTTCACCTCAAGCTTGACTGAGTATTGCTTTGGGGGGATAATGCAAGGTGAATACTCTAATTTGAATAAAAGGTAGAAAATCAGTTTGCACTGAGGGCTGCTTAAAGTCTTCTACCATTTGTTGGGGACTCTCTGTTCCCTGTGGCAGGAACACACTGGTAAATGCAAAGGTCTGGACATCAGAGACCAACAACCCAGGAGTCAAAAAGCTGGTCCATCAGTCCCAGGGGAGATTCAGGAAGGACCAGCTTTCCTTGATGGAGGAGGTAAAAAGAAAATTTTAGGAATTTGCCCACCATGAACGAATACCAAGTGCTGATGAGTCAGGAAAGCTGCAAGATGAGCTCCCAGCAAGCTCACAAGACCAGTGGTTGGTGTGCCTGTGTCCGTTCTGAGATCCACGGTAGAAGCTTTTCCTACTGCAGATAGAGGATGGTTCAAACCTCTCGTGAGTGGGTTCTGCAGCAATCCAAGAGTTAACATCTAGCCTCGGAGATGAAGAGCATGTGAAGGATTTAGCAGGACCTGACATCTCATAAAGGCTGGCTAAGGTAACTTTGTCAAAGGCTGGCATTCAAGACTTCTCCATCCAAGGAACCAAATGGCCCCAGGCAGGCTGCCCCGGGGAACTTCTGGGTATACCACATAAATCTCTAACCTCATTAAAGCTCTGAAGACCACAGAATCCAGCTCCTGACCTTCTCCGGAGCAGAGAACGACAAAACATTTCCTGTTATTTATAGCAGCTGGAGAGCCTGATGGGAAAACCCCACTTGTGAAACGTGGGCCGCTTGCCATGGTTGCTCTGCGAACGGTCAAGCCGCTCCAAACTCCTGCCCGATGGACTGCTCCACCCCTGCAGCCACTTCACCCCGGGCAAGACCATGCCGAGAGGCTGCGCAAGAAGAACAGGCATATGGATCTTGCTCCTGTTGGCTCTCCCAGATCACATTCGCATGGCACAACTTGAATTAGGCAATACTGAGCATTGCCGGAGAGGGGGCCTCAGCTGTGGGGCTACAGGGACATGGCAGCCCTTGAGGAGCACCTTTCACCCATACAAGGCTCCACCTAAATGTGGCTGACCTTACCTTGGAGGTGTTTGTCAGCTTTTTAGGGAAACTGAGGAGAGGGCACAGCCCCTTTGCCCGCCTCCACTAGGTGCTACCCACCTCCTCAAAGCATGGCAGAACACGCACTGGCACGTTTGTTTGCTGGCAGCCCAATTTCCACCACCCTGGCACACACCAAAGGTGCTTTCCAGCGTGCTTAGTCACGCAGGTGCAGGAAACCTCACAGCCCAAGGCAAGCTCTTCCTGCAACGGGACAGGTTTTACCGTGGGCTTGTTGGGCGAGAGCCTCCCAGCACCGGCCCCGCTCAAGACGAGTGTTTGCTGTCACGCTGTCGAGGAGGATTCCCATAGCTTCTGTCTTGGGCTGGTGCCAGCACGGGTTTTCTGCTCGCTTCCAGGCCGAAGGAAGCAAGCTGTTTGTCACGCGCTGCCGTGAGAGGCTGTGAACAAACTTGCCAGCCGTGATAGGAGCAGCCGGCTCTGGAGCTTGCCGGGCTCGGCTGCCACGACGGCGGCTCTTCTCTGGTTGAAATGCTGCGATGGCACGCAGGGCCATGTACCGACCACTGCCCTGCCATAGTCTAAAATAAGCAGCTAGGCTGGGGGAGCAGCAGGGTGACAGTGACCATCTCCCACGCCAATGCAGTGGTCAGCAGCTGCTGAGATTTAGGACCAAGCTGGGAACAGCACAGGTCACACTCCTGAACTTCACACTATGAAGCTGTTGCTCCTGCCCAGGCAATGATTCTATAATGATGCTATGGGTAAGATTCAGCTTGAGAGCAGAAACCAAGGTCATCTAGTCCAACCCCCCTGCAATGAGCAGGGACATCTTCAACTAGATCAACAGAGACCGTTTCAGTTTGCCCTAAGGGAGTCACCTGGTGCCTGGCTTCTTGGTGGGCTCCTCCTGTCCTTCTCTGCCTGCTGCAGCTCCACTGTCAGTGAGTCTCCATGCTCCCRTGGCCACTGTGGGAGACTGAGACCCCTACACACCTCATCCTCAGCAACAAAACCCCAAACTAGAGCCACAGCCAAGACCCTAGATGCATCTCCAAAGACCCTAGCCAGATCTTCTCCCAGGGAGATCTCAGCCCTTGTGACAGACAAGCTCCTACTAAATATCCCCAGGTGGTTTGTCTGCAACTCCAATTAATAACACCGTATTTTGTAAACAAAGTTGGGTCAGCAGCAATTCACAGACTTCACGCTGGTTAACCTTTTCCACCAAACAAGCCCAGGGATATTTTGACTCCCTGCCTTTGAGAAGTTTATTTGTGTAGGACCCGTCCACTTACCAGCTTCCAGCAATGAAAAGACACGCAAGGAACATAACCGCTTTCTAATAGCTGGGGAAAGACTTTATGATTGTGGCTGGGGCTCACCAGTGCTGGAGCTAGAAAAGCAGAGCACCTGCCAAAGCTGTCTGAGAGAGTCCAAGAGGCTTGTAACTAGCCTGRGAGAGAAAGCAGGGTGAGTGCAACRGCCCAGCCATCACTCCCAGAGGMAATGAGATATCCTGCAGAGAACTTGTAGGTGTTCTTGGTGGCGGCAAAAGGCATGGACTGGGGTTGTGGAGCTCCTTAATAAGACCCAACAGAGAAGGCACATCAGAGAAAGCCATCCCCACTTTCAGCCTTTTCCATGTCCCATCACTCAGGAGGAGATGACCCAACACCAAACCAGTTCAAGCTTCCCCAGTGCCCTCCGCTGCCCAGGACCACATCTCATCATCTGATGCTCCCAGCATTTTGAAGCAACAGCAGATGCAAAGAGTGGGATCAAGAAAATGGACTACCTTAGCCTTTGCCTGGCAAGGATTTCACGCCTTTCAGAAGCAGAARGACCAAGGAGGAAGATTTCTCCACCTTCCTCCCGAGACGCATGTGATGCCTCTTTCACCCTGGGACCGCAGGCTGCCGGAGCTCACAGACGTTTCTGCTCCGGGTAGCCCAGAAACCTTCACCAAGATTTAAAAGGGTTGGCCAAAAGGGATTTGGTTGAGACTCCTGTGCTGCCTGGGCTCTCCTGGCAAATGATCTACAGAGGCTGYAAGTGGCTGGCGTGCTCTTCACCTAGACAGAACAAGCATCTGGCAGGCCCCTTACTTAAGAGGCATCACTGCCTTGCGTGGAGRGTGTGTCCTGGAGATTTACTGTCCAGATATAAAGTGACTGAGCTCTGTCCCAGGAGCACCGTGAGGGAAGAGCTAAGAGTTTCTTCATAAAAGAGCCTGCATATCATGATTGCAATTATTTGCACATGAAGGGGAGGTCAGGAGGGCAAAGGCACCCCAGGGTGAGACAAGGAGGTGACACGGGGCTGGCTCCAGTGCGTGCTGCCAGCCAGAGGAGGCTGTCTGGTGAGGTGGAGGAATGGCTGTCCCGGAAAGGGGCAGAGAAAGCTGTGCCTTTTAACAGCAGTTGGGATATTTTCTCCAGCACATTCCCCTCCCTCTAGTAATCTTGTGGGAGCCTGGAAAGACTGGTTGTGAAACCCAATTCCTCTCTGCCGGCAGCTCTGTGGGGATGCCAGCTGCCAGAGCAGCCTTGCATGGGGGCAGGACCAGCGTCCATCACATTGCAAATGCTGAGACACCGATAATTAAACTGGGTGGTGAGCAGAAAGCCTTTCCCACCAWATACCTCCTCCCTGGCCTGGCTTGTCCCTGCAGCAGGGTGTACTTCGGGCAGAGCTTCTCAGACTAGGGCAAAGGATACAGCACGCGCAGCGTGATGCAATATTTACCTCTTTTTGAGATTTGGGTGAGGTCATGCATTTGCAACACTTTGGGCTGTATTTGCTCAGGGATAGAAAGTTAAATCCTCCAGGTTTCAGAGTAAATCCCAGTTCAGAGCAGTAGTGGGAAGAAAAGCCTGGTGGGATGCACTGGCTCCTGGGTGGCTCCTCCAGGCTGAGCAGGACCTTGCGTGGTGCCTAACATCTCTGTCCATCCCACCAATGGGCAGGACATCAGATTGCATCTGGCACCRCTTCATGAGGATGCCGGTCACAGCCACGCACCGGGCTGAGCCGTGCATGCCTGCCAGCGGTGTGCATCTGCATGACRTACCTTTGCGCACCTCTGTTTTCAATTAAAGCTGCTAATAATTTTAGCAAGAAAACCCTGAACTAAGCGCATCCCGTGCAGGCTTGCTAATGCTGGCCAGATGTGCTGCTCCTGGCAGGTGCCGTGGTGGCCATAAGCGTGCAGGTGGCTTTGCAGGGGGAAACTAAGAAAAAAAA
This sequence comes from Oceanodroma leucorhoa, assembly GCA_030449065.1. NCBI lineage: Eukaryota > Metazoa > Chordata > Aves > Procellariiformes > Oceanodroma > Oceanodroma leucorhoa. The sequence goes on from JASVER010000106.1 coordinate 2,374,950, forward strand.
AAAATAAAGTTAAGGGTCACTGCCATCAAATCAAGTCTTCCAAACTCAGGAAAACTGAACTGAGCCGGTCCTGGATGCTTTGYGGACTGGGCTTGGGTGAGGCCCCAGGGCTGTAATGGTTTTATTTAGGGCGTGCAATATCCTTTGGCTCCTATTGTATTTGCATTTGCCAGAAAGACAGTTGGTCTGGCTGGATTAAAGCCGGTCGTAATTATATGCCAATGCCTCCTCTGTAGTGAGGAGGGGCAAAACGGAAAACGAAAACCACGTGCACATCCCCCTGCTCGTTGCTTCAAGCGGAGACGGCCCCTTCCCCTCCCGCGAGCAGAAATCCAGCTCGTGCCCAGCATTAGCGCTTTGGAAAGTTATTGACAACACAGTCCAAAAAGGAGGAGAGATGTGGAAATCGCTCCTGGTGTCAAAATGCATTTCGTAACCAACCAGCCGTATCCCCTAAAGGACACCCTTCGCCTTGCCCAGCCATCAACCCAGYGAGTAGCCTTCCCTGCTTCCCCAAACACATGCATGAAATTCAAAACAGATGTTCCAAAATGCCTGGTTAAAGATGTTCGCTTTCATCTGGTAATTGCTGCTTCCGAAGGAGAAGATCTTAAGCAGTCCTCAACCCTCTTTTAAGGATCCAGACACCTATTTTTGTCCTTTTTGGGCTTCAGAGCATCTTCAGCTTTGGTGTCTGAGCCATTCTGCTGCTCCTCATCCCCTCTCCCCAGCAGCTAATGGCTCACCTTAGCCTCCTGGCCAGTGTTTGCATCCCTGGGACTGGTTTATAGCCACCCAYTTGCCACCAGCTGCGTACAATCCCACTGCAAGGGGAGCCAAGACGCCACCGAGATGGGCAGCACTGCTCGCCCAGCAGGAAAGCCAGCCTGAGGGTGCAAAAATGAGGTGCAAAAGGCAAAACTAAGATGTTATTTGTAGTAATGGCAGTGGTAACACTTCCATCTAAAACTGCAGCAGGAGGAAATCCCCCCCCTCCAGCTGCTATGGCTATGCCCCCCRCCCTGAGTTTTGACTTACACAAGCCTGAATTTAATTGAGGTACATTTGCACTGAGGATTTCCTCTCGGCCTCTTCAGCTGCTGCATTTCTAGCTTTGACAAATAAACAGGCAGTCCTCAAACCTCAGGCTCTTTATTGCTTGTGGTTCCTTCCTCTTCATTTCTAAGAAATGAATAACAGGAGCAGAAGGTTGCAAAACACACACTGACCACCCCTGGCTTTAAATACAGYGAGAAATCAAGTAAACGGGGACAGAAGAACGTGGAAGATCGACTGCAAGGAGAAAATGCCCGGCTGCATCCACCATGAGCGCTGGAAGCCGTGGATGTTGATTTAGGTGGCAAGAAAACACAATGCAAAAAGCAAAACCAGCGATACCACCAATGAGCTCAGGATGCGATGCACTCCCTCACTGGAGCTGCGGCTGCAAAGGAGCCCACGGGCTACTTGGAAAAGACTCAGGGTGGAAAGTTAATGCTGACATGATGTACTAAACAACCATGGCTTGGAGAAGAGGAGCTCAGGGTCAGAAATCACTTAACACGGAAAGATGTGATGGGATCTGCTGGTTTCCTCACAGTATCTGCTGCTGATCCKCAGTGCCGGATTAGCATCGCTCTCCCCGACAACGGAGATGAGCATCAGGGGGAATTGTGTTATACCAGCCGAGCAGCTTCGCTGGAAACTGTGGGAGATGAGAATAATCCTGCTAATAACCGCAGAGCCCAGCTCCTCCTCATTGATGCCAATTTACACATTGTTTAACGAGGGCGCGGCATGATGGAAGGACACTGCAGGGGAGTATAAAATCCTGCCCCAAATAGACACACATTGATGCAGTTTAGATTAGGCAGGATGAAAAAAAATAAACAAAAATAGGTTCTTAACTAAAGGAAAACCTGGAGGAAGTAAGGAGCTGGTGAATGATGGCACCTGGAGCATCTTTCTTTCCATCAAAAGTACCAGCCGAGCTCTGCCTGCCAAGGAGAYGGCAGGAGTGCAAATCGGGACGGGCAAAGCAGCGTCTCAGCATCACCAGGAAAAAGCACAGAGCTTCCAAAGAAAGTGCAAAAAGGCATCCACGTGCAAGAAAACCCGTAGCAAAGATGTCAAATGTGGTGGGGAAAAGAACGGGTGGGGGAAAYAAGACCCCAAGGTGAGAAGTTACCACTCCTGGGGGGAAAGAAAACACCTCGCAGCTCTTCCTATCTCTGAGAAGGCTCCTAGCCATCATCCTGAGTGCAGAGTTTTGCAAGGTCTCGTGCACGAAGCCTCAAACCCCCTCGGTAGCGTTTTGTGATGGGTTAACCCTGGCTGGATGCCAGGTACCCACCAAAGCTGCTCTMTCACTCCCCCTCCTTAGATGGACAGGGAAGAGAAAATATAATGAAGGGCTCGTGGGTCAAGGTAAGCACAGGGAGAGATCATTCACCAATTACTGCCACGGGCAAAACAGACTCGACTTGGGGAAAATTAATTTAATTTATTACCGATCAAATCAGAGTAGGATAATGAGAAATAAAAACTAAATCTGAAAACACCTTCCCCCCAACCCTCCCTTCTTCCTGGGCTCATCTTTACTCCCGAATTCTCTGCCTCCTCCCCCTGCACGGTGCAGGGGGCTGGGGAATGGGGACTGCGGTCAGTTCATCACATGTTGTTTCTGCCAYTCCTTCCTCCTCAGAGGGAGGACTCCTCACACTCTTCCCCTGCTCCAGCGTGGGGTCCCTCCCACGGGAGACAGTCCTCCACGAGCTTCTCCAATGTGAGTCCTTCCCACGGGCTACAGTTCTTCATGAACTGCTCCAGCGTGGGTCCCTTCCACAGGGTGCAGTGCTTCAGGAACAGACTGCTCCAGCGTGGGTCCCCCATGGGGTCACAAGTCCTGCCAGCAAACCTGCTCCAGTGTGGGCTCCTCTCTCCATGGGTCCACAGGTCCTGCCAGGAGCCTGCTCCAGCATGGGCTTCCCACGGGGTCACAGCCTCCTTCGGGCATCCACCTGCTCTGGCATGGGGTCCTCCCCATGCTGTAGGTGGATATCTGCTCCACCGTGGACCTCCATGGGCTGCAGGGGGACAGCCTGCCTCACCATGGTCTTCACCATGGGCTGCAGGGAAATCTCTGCTCCAGTGCTTGGAGCACCTCCTCCCCCTCCTTCTTCACTGACCTTGGCATCTATAGAGTTGTTTCTCTCACATATTCTCACTCCTCTCTCCAGCTGCAATTGAGCAGGTTTTTCCTTCCCCTTCTTAACTATGTTATCCCAGAGGTGCTACCCACTGTCCCTGATGAGCTTGGCCTTGGCCAGTGGTGGATCCGTCTTGGAGCTGGCTGGCATTGGCTCTATCRGACATAGGGGAAGCTTCTAGCAGCTTCTCACAGAAGCCACCCCTGTAGTCCCCCCTGCTATCAAAACCTTGCCATGCAAACCCAATACAGGTTTTAATCAAAACGTATTGCATCCCCAATGGTCCAACATACCCGGAGGGTGACCGGTGGTAAGGAGTCACGTGCATATTTGCTCTGATGAACTTAAGTGTTGTAAATCCACTTCAGCCTTTGAGCAAAGCGCCTGGCACAGCCGTGCACAGGAAACTTCTCCTTCAGAAATCCAGGGCTGAGATTAGCACGGCCGGGAGCATGAGTGGTCATGCTGCCACCCAAGGCTGCCAACCGAAAGGAGAGGGAAGGGTGTTACTGAAGGCTGCATTAGGAAAAAAACCCTCATCCTCCACTAAAATGGCTTTTGCATTGCAAAAGAGGAGCATGCTAAGGATATCAGATGACAGCTTTGAATTGGAGAGGCTTTATCAGCAGGGAGGATGGTCCGGGTGTCCTTCTGCAGATTGGGACCATCCCTGGTGAGGATGTTGAGAGGCATTTCCTCCGTCAATGGGAGGATGAGCTGCAGATGCAAGTCGCTGGGGCTGTCTCCACCACAGGGATGGGGAAACCTCAATGCCCTTATGCCCCTTTCATCCCTTCTCGACCAGGAGCACTGGGCTTATTTAGGTTGGCAGACCTACGGTACTTGGTACAGCCCGCCAGAGGATAAATACCAGAGCAGGGAAAAGAGCCATCTGAGCTAAAAGCCAGTGTGGGTACAAGAAGAACAAGGCCAAATGGGTACAAGTCATCCACAAATAAATTTAAGCTGGAAACGAGAGCAGTTTGTATCCGTGCGAGCAGCAAGGCTCCGGCAGCGGCTTTCCCAGAGGACTTGCCAGGGTCAAACGACTCATTAGTTTTAAGAAGGAAGCTGGCAGAGGGTTTGCATTGTGGCTGCCTGTAACRGTGGGGGGGACTGGTCTCAAGACCAGCCAAAAATCAGTGGTGGCCCTGGGGCTGGCTTCGGTGGGATGTGGGTCTTCTGCCGCAGCATGCATCCTGCCCGGCAGATGTACCTGCGCCGGTGGGGTATGGAGGGATGCAAACCGCATCAGCTTACTCTTGGAGAGAGGAGAAAAATAAAAAGGTATGGCTCCGTTTTTCCAGCTGACAAGAGCTTAAACACTGGCTGGGATTTCAGCTCAGGGTCCTCCGTGAAATTCAACTTGGCTTGTCTTAAGACAGCGGCTCTACTCCCCAAACACCCTACAAGCATTTCAGTAATAGCAGGGGGAATCAGACCTACTTGTCAAGCGTGTTGCTATTTGTGCAAATGCTGCGTACCGGAGGGAAGCTTGAAGAACAAGTCCCCTTTTTATAGCGCGTTGTATGCTGGCAGTGAGCCTGCAAATTAGAAGGAATTCAGAGAGGAGCAACAACAACAACAACAACAACAAAAGCCTAAGGGGCTGGAGGGATTAGTTTTGGAGAAAAAAAACCCAAACCCAAGAGAACTAAGCGTGTGGTCCGGTGGACGCTACTTTGGGCTGGGACTGCACCCATTGCTGTCCTGTCCATGGCAAACCTCCCTGTGCAATCTGCAGGTTTCTCTACGTGTCCTTAAGAAGCAAGATGTGTCTTCTCCCACCTCAGGAGACAGCTCCGCCATGTCCACGCAGAAAAAAAATATTTAAAAGATTACATACRTGATAGAAAGTTAATTAAGAAGCCGCCAGAGCAAAGGACAGCACACGAACAAAATCGGGTTGCGCTGGGAGCGGCTGAGCCACAGCAATGAAGGGTGTGCAGCGAGGAAACCCCCGCTGCAATGGGGTTTCTAGGGAGGTTTTACCCCAAACCGGCTCAGTTCATCCCCAACCCCTTTGGACATGCACACAGAGGTGCAAGCTTCCTGCCTGGATGCAGTCCTGCTATCAGCATCCCTATCGTTCGGGGCATCGAGAGAGGCAGGAGGTGACCTGGATCATGGGTTTAATCATCAGCCTTCAGCCTGGCTGCGCTTGCACTGGTGGCAGGGCCCTGGAGAGGAGACTTTGGCAGGAGCCCAGCACTGTCCTTGCAAGGAAAGGCTTGGCTGTCCCCAGCTCAGGGTACCMAATCTCATGGGAGCGTCCCCATGACCAGCCTGTTGTACCCCCCAGGATGCATCACCCCATCATCCTGGGGAGCACCAGTGCAGGGACAACCAGATCCTTTTGRGGTGGGGAAGTGTGGATAAGACAAATCTTCCTGTTTTGTTGACCAACATCCCTGTTTTTCTGTCCACCACATAAGCAAGCATGAAGCTGAATTTGGCACTGACGGGGTGCAGATGAGGAGGGGACGCAGAGGCTGGGAAGCCGGGCTGGACAAGCCTCCCCTTAAATGCCCCCTAACGCCACCTTAAAAAATAATGAACTGGGGGCAGCGGAGGTTACTGGTTTGGTATGAGAATTTTCATGAGCATGACAAAAAAAAAGAAAAAAAAAAAAAA
>JASVER010000106.1:2388013-2451837 GCA_030449065.1 Oceanodroma leucorhoa
CGCGGCCGCGGCGTCACGTGGCACCGGGGAGCCAATGGGCAGGGGAGAGAAGGGACGGCACGGCTGGAGAAGGGGCGGGGGTAGGAAAAGGGCGTGGCTACGGGGGCTGTGTGGTGGGCGCGGCTAAGGGATGGGCGTGTCCACGCGGGGATTGGGCGGGGCCAGGTGGGGGGCGCAGTGGGGTGCGGGGCATGAGGTGAGTGTGGCAGGAAGAGGAGGAAGAGGAGGAGGAAGAGGAAGAAGAAGAAGAAGAAGGAGAAGACGAAGACGACAAGGAGGAAGATGAGGAAGACAAAGAGGAAGGCGAGGAGGGAGGCCTAGTGGCGGGGGCAGGGGCAGGCAGCACAAGCCTGGGCTTGGTGCAGGCAAGCACAGGCCAGACGGAGGCCCATGAGGGCCCCCACCAGCCAGGCCGGGTGYGGGGAGGAGGTTGCTCATTCCTGAAGCGCTATAAAGGACATAGACAACTTCTTACTGTTAGCGGTGCTGGGGACGTGCGAGGCGCAGCGGTGTCGCCCAGCGTGTTGCCGCCCCAGGGATTGGTGCGATTCAGGAGCTGCCATCGCTCAGCCTTTGTGGCCAAGGGCCTTGCCGCAGGTTGTCAACCCTTGTGGCTATAAATCCCTGTCTACATCTGTGGTGTTTTGTAAAGAGCTACCATAAATTCAAAGGAATGGGAACAGAGCACCTGACTTTAGTGCAGGTTGCCTCTTCTAATTTATTTCTGATTTATTGAGGACTCTTTTAGCAGAAGTCACTGCAGAGGCAACCAAGGGCTTCGCAGACATTAAAAGAATAGTAGGATAGGGCTTTTTGAAGTGACAAACAGGCATGGAGGGATGAAGTGATTCCTCAAGAGTCATACACAAATACGTGAAGATGAAGGGACAGCAACTGAATATCTGGAGATCYTCAGATATGCTTTCATTTCAAGGATGTTTTTTCCTCTTCCCTGAAAGGCACTAAAACRGTGACCTCTAAACCAGAACCGCCTGACAGTTTCTGAGAACATGCTTTGTTAAAAGGGCCAGAAGGTCTTCTCTTTGGTTAAGGGCTGACCTGTCAAGATCTACAAGTCCTCCRGCAAAACTTGAGAAAGGCTGATTTGCCATACTGAGTGTTTCCAACAGAAAAAAGAATAGAAAAAAAGGAAAGAAAAAGTTCAGAATTTGTTAATGCATCACACAAAAAAAATTAGTAAAGGAAACAAGTCAGTTTTACCAAGGTTTCTTGATGCAGTGAATCTTACGCAACTGCAGTGTATGTGTCCTTTGCTAAAWTTTTTTAATCTATTTACCAATTTCAAAGGTTATTAGAGACATTCAATTTCTGCAAGTTTGAAGACAGGCAGCTGGATAAAAGGGATATCTATCAGCACRCCTAGCTCTCCCCTTCCCCTTTCTCTCTCGAGGGGGAGGCATAGCATAAGCTTAACCTTGATTAGACATGAGCAAATTCACACCTTGCAATAGACRTCTGCTGAAAACAGAAAGAAAACTGTTACTTCCCTTGCTATTGACATTTAGCATTTTGCTGTTTGACTCCCTGCTACTTTTTCTAGGTGAGAAAATTATTTGTTATTCACATCAACRTTTTTAATTAAATGCTCAGTGCGTGACTTTCAGTGGTGCTAGAATCAGTCTGGCAAAGCTTAGCGAAAGCTCTGGAGGGCGGAAGTCCTCCTGCTATTGCTGGTGATGGTAGGACTGACAGAGAAACCCGCCTGCAAATGCTTTCTTTAAAAGCAAAAAATTGAAAACTGAAAYRAACAAACAAAAAATCCAGCACAAAGAAAAAGAACTTTGCAGCTGCTCTAGTTGGTTGGGTATTTTTGGTCAAATCCTTTATTGTTAAAACAGCATGACCCCTTTTCCTTCCATGGGGATTCCCAGGCATGATGGGGAACTGTATTTGGCTCTGAGGGAATACGTTTGTTTTTCTGTATCCTTTACTGTTTGTGAATATGATAGACCCGCCTTTCTTTCAGATGTAGCAAATGCCAGTAATCTGTTTTTATTTAGTTGAGAACCTGAAAGTGGTGGTTGGCAAGCTGTTCTTTGCTTACCATTTGAAATGTCACATGGCAAATTCTAGTGCTTGAGCACAATCTCAGCTTGACAGCTCTGGCAAAAGAAAAAGGGGCAACAGCGTGAGCCTCCACCACATTGCCTCAGAAGTGCCATCAAACCCAGCTTGATCCCTCTTGCATGGGTGAGGCTGAAGGCTTGCTGTGCCTGAGAGAGTAGCTTCGTGGCCGAGAGCGTAAATTCATACCAGTTTTGCTGCTGCTCTTTGGTAGGRGAACTTTTGTTCATTGTAAGCTGGAGGGAAAATGGAGACATTAAAMATTGATATGTAACACAATTGAGGAACACCTTCAGGTCTCCTGGCAAGCCTGAATCCATCTTCAGTCAAGCCCTGCCTCACCTCTTTGTATTTTAGAGAAACAGGCAGCAAGAAGTGTTTCCACAATCCGGTCACTGCCTTAAGAGGATCAAATAGGCTTCATGTTAGCTGTAATTTCCTGAATCTGAATGGATTTTCAGCACAAATATCAACAATCTCCTGTGCATGTTAGCATCCCTGAGCATGTTTTTCAGCGTAATGCACTGAAAAGCAATGTGGAATGATGTAACCTCTATGCAGATACTAATCCCAGAGGGCTGTATTTGCCTTAGTGTTACTGGAAAGCCGGGCCATGTTTTAACGTGTGCTTGTCAAAATGCTTGTATTACAGCTAGGACGCTTTCCTGGATTAAGGCCATGCAGCCTCCATGTTTGCAGAAAGGATGGAAATGCAATCCATACGCCTGCTTTGTCTGAGTTTCTGTAATCTTTTTTTCCATGGTCTTTCCCTACCCCTTCTGTCATTTCCATTTCAGCCAAATGCAGCTTTCTTCAAGCCAGGACACCATTACCACTGAACTGATCGAAAAAATTACTCTCTTTTTTGCCACCTGCAGACACCACTTCTCACAGCTGCTGTGTTAGAGAGGGAAACAGCAGAAAAGTGCTAATTCTGGGTTGGAAAGGTTGCAGGAGGAACCACTCCTCCAGGCTGGGAAGTGAAACATGAATTCTTGATGCGTCAGTGTTAATGTTCCAGCACTGATGCCTCCTTCCCATCCACTAACTGTTTAAACGGACCAAGTCCTCCACCGAGTTTCTCAGCCATTGGAGATTGTGTCTTGACTCTCTACACCAGGTACTTCTGCTCCTTTGGTGAAGCAGTTACCACATCATGTTCCTCTGGGACTTCAACATCTGGATGAAGTTTCYAGTCACCACTCCTGACATAGACATCACGTTCACCGGCACTACAAGCAACCTGGGTTTCTCCAGCTTGCAGATGTCCCAGAAGCTGCTGTGTGGTGACTAGTGGATACTTTTTCTTTCTGGGAGAGAGAAGAAAGTAAAAAAAAAAAAAAGAAAGAAAAACCTATGCAAAAGTTCTGATTCAGGTTTTATTWTTTTTTTTAAGTTAGCTTTTCCTCCAAGAGAGGCTCAAAATGGAGCACTTACCTCTTCAGGAAGAGTCATTTAATAGCTGGACCAGCACTTGGAATTCACTTGAAGGCACTGACTAATTCAGCACATGAGCGAAACTGAAGTTCACTCATACGTGGTAACGCCTTTCTTTTTCCCACACTCATCAAAACCTTGTTTGCCTACTTCACAGATTCCCCAGGTATTAATAGCCAATGAAGACTTCAGAACAGAAAGAGCCAGGCCCAGGGACTAAGAGGGTGCATTTCCATGAAAGAGAGATGAGGGAGGCTATAAACGGATCACTACCAAGCACTGCAGATAGCCTGGCTTCTTGCAGCTACCCTCCTAGAGAGCTGAAGCTCAGTCCTGCTTTCTCAGGCACATGGCATAGTCCAGGGCTTTTGTCTCAGCTGAGAACGTGGTTAAATCCTTGCAGGCACCATAACATGGAATGGTATTTTAACCACATCAGGGAAGGCAGGATAGGTCTCTTAGGGCAGGGCTTCTTCACATGCCGTCCCTGCACTACTGGTGGTCCCTAGCATGCCTGAAGGTGGTCTGCAAAATGATTGCAATTAAAGAAACAAAACCATACACATTGCATTCCCACGCCTGCAAGCCAGCAATCCGAAAGCAGATGAAGTAACAGTGATAGATAAACATTTTGAATTTTAGGGCCCGGTGACAGTTCTTTCAGTGATGATATGGTCCTCAAGTTTTGTCCTTTTTTATGAAAGAAGGTGAATTGTTCATTCGGTTTAAGGAGGTTGGTGGGGGGCGGCTGGTTGGCCCACTTCATCTGGCACTGGAAACCTGGGCTGGTACATGCTGCAAGAACCCTGCTCGCTGCCAGAAGTTACCTGCAGCCAACCCCACATACCTATTCAAAAAGCCTTTGTTTTCCTCATTAAAGGACATACTTGCATAGTCTTCCTTGTATGATAAGGAGCAGTGCCTACTTTCTGTCTCACACCCAGGCCTCCAGACTTAGCCAGGCCTAAGGAAAGGACTATTCTGCGTAACCAGCTCTACCTGGGAGTGTAGACACATCCTAAGGACATGATACTATCGGTGTGGGGAGGAGAGGGTGTGCCCCAGGCRTCCAGCAAAGGCAATCACTGCGACTGACAGGTGGTGTGGAGACAGCAATTGGAAAAGGGTGAGAAACACGGAACTCAGAAATGTCTCTGTGCCTCAGAGGAGTTTCCTCCTTGGACCCATGAGAAAAGAACACAACAGTGCTTCATTTGTTTTGGTCGGGGTGACTTTGCTGTTTACCCTGGGAAGGATTTTCRAAAGGTGCTGCTGAAAATTGACTGAGGGAAGGGAGCTTGCCCACCTGCATCTTAACCTTGATAATGAAGTGTCTGGATTCCTCAAATAACTTGACCTGGCACCATTCAAAGCCAGCAAAGTCCTGAAGCTGTACGTGGGGTAGATCTCTGACCCCAGCTCTGATTTGTTCTCCTACGAGATCCATAGGATCTCACTTGGGTAGGCATGCATTCATYCCTGCGTGGATGTTCTTAGTATAGACGAAAGCATCTTGCTGGGGTTTAGCTTAGACCACTTTGGTGAAACCTAGAACTTTGGTAAAAAACMAAGCACCTGGAGCAGGATCTGACCTTTGCAAGGAGGTTTGGTTGAGTTCAGTGATGGATGTGAAGGAAACTCATGGTTCCTGGGATGGTGGAGGCAAGGGATGAATGAATCAGTTTGCMGTTGGGAGTGTGGGAGGTAACAGGGCTGTTTTTCCCTTGCAGAAGTCTTCTGGAGATCCACCACAGGTCTGCACTGTTTCAGGAGACAATAGCAACTAGTCTTTAAGCYTAAGCTGGAGAGGTTCCTACTTTCAGTCCTCATGGGCCCTGGTTTAATACTGGTGGTGGCAGCAGGGTGAGCAAGTTTTCTACTAGTTTCCTCTCCATTTCACGGAAAGTGGAGGCAGGCAAATGTTAAGTTACTTTCCCAAGGTCATGTAGGAAATTGGCAGGGCGGGAGGCTGGTCATTAGGACATCCTTTCTCCAGAATATGACAAGAGATGGACCAGAGGTGCAGAGAAAGAACGGGACTTGCCCAAGTTGCGGGATCATCCCACCTCCTGAGGCACTTGCCYGGGCAGCAAGATTATCACATACTTCCCGTATGTCCACTGCAAGAGGTGAATGGGAAGGGGTGTGTGGGGGGAAACAAGCCGGTTGCTATTAATTCAGTTGAGCTTGACTGGACATGCACAAGCAATCTGGAGAAGGAAATAGTTCTAGTTCTGTCTGGTTCAGCAGAAACTCCGCCCACTGAAGCTTTCCGGCAGGAAATCAAGTTACAAACATTACATGATCTGAGCAAATTCTCATACACTGATCCTACCCTGGGGACAGGACACGTTTGTGAGCTGCTTATTGAGGCTGTAGTTTTAGATACCTTAACCCTTTCTGGAGTGTCACTCTGAAGGCATCACAGCTTCTTGTGCTGGCCAGGCCGTAGAGATCACAAGTGAGAAGAAAATTCATTTACAACTGTTGGGATCATTCTTCATCAATAAAGAAGTCCTGAAAGCTACCTCTATGTGGAGGAAAGACGGGAAGGGCTGGGGAGTCTTTCTTCTACTTGCTTTTCCTACTGAAAAATTGAGATACGTCGACAATATGTTTCCTGGAACACCCTAAAGATGACCAAAAAACGTGTGGTTTCTGGCACCAGCCTGACTGTGCAAGTGAAACCTCTTAATGGAGAAAGGAACCAAATTGTACTCGGACTGTTTCAGACCCGTTGTTTTTTATTAGCAGAAATGCCTGAGAAACAATAGGAGAAAAGCTGCCATCGTAAAAATTCAGACACCTACTGCTTCAGCTAAGGGTTAAGATAAATTGTAATCTGCGTGTTTAAATGATATAATGAACCTTAAGGAAATAAACCGTGATGCTTGCTAATAGCCCTGAGATTTAAAACGAAAAAGCATAGAGAGGAAAGGAGCCTTTCTTTTCACGGAATAGGAAGCAAAAAGGACCACAGCTCATATTTTTCTCTTTATCCAATTACCAGTAACATAGACGAATGWCTGACACTGAGAAAAGAGGAAAGGTGGAAGCTGCCTGCAGTGATAGCAAGGCTGTTTTTCACATGATCGCTGTTTCTGGAGACTTGCAGCCCCTCAGCACGCTACTAGAGTGGGAAGGTGGGGATGGCCCCTGCTAGCAGTGCTTCCCGCCAGAGCACATGGTGTGCTGTGTCTCAGGTTTCCTTTTTGTTCATCTAAGAAGCAGAGCATCTCCTGATGAAGGTCACAGCTTTGATCCCCACAGCTTGCTCTTGTGTTTATGGATGGCCATTATTAGTAACACAGACTAGTGCATGCACTACTCCGTGCCTGCCCTTGTCTGACTGCAAGGGAGCAGGGGCAGGATAACAAAAGAAAGTATAAATAGAGTCTTTTTAAAAGCCTGTTAAATAGACATTTAGGGAGGAGAGAGAAAGAATGAAGCGTGTTACCATAGTAACTGCCAATGGTTTATTTAAGAAGGGCAAAGAAACAAACATCACAAACAGGCGAAGTCAAGAGGGGTTGAAGATTGCTGAAGGAGTCTCTCAGGATACAGACACCGAGGGGCCAGGTAAGAGCAGTGAGCTTCTACTAAAGCTGTGCTGAAAAAATTAATCCCGCTTTACCTCTTGCAAAGTGGTCYGGAAAATGTTACTATGAAATGTGCGTTTCCAGTTAGGGAAACTGTGTTTCCATTTTTTTGGGGGGTGGAGGGTGGGGAAGTGCATGAGAACAAATGTCAGATTGGTGAAATCATCAGGAGTAAAGGGCCACGTTACCTCTGCCCAACCTGAACCCACTTAGTGCAAAGCCCAATGCTTTTGGTTGTCTTGGTGTTAGAGGAATAGTGGAGGACACTGCCTCGTGTTGGCGTTGGAGGAATATTTTTTTATTATTATTTCTGTAGGTCCAGAACCAAATTCAGCCTTGACATAGTAGATCTGAGAAGTAGGCACTACTGTGATTTGGATCCCACTCCTCYATCTGGGTCAAATATTTTGAAGACTTTGCTTCTCTAAGTAGCTCTTGCATTTCTGTCTCCAAAGTCAGGTCGTTGCAGCAGACAGAAGAGTTCAGGCTTCCTCACTTCTTCCTCCAAGCTCCCACTCCTTAAAGGAAGATCAAAGTAAGCTTTAATTGTAGGATCAGGGACATTTTGGTCTGGAAGAGATCATCAGCAAAAATAAGTGGCAAAGCCATGCAGTTTACAAGGCAGTTTTGCAGGGTTTCTGATAATGACTAAGAGATCAGTTGGACAAATAGATCAGGGCTTGTGTCCTCTGTGTGTGTTGTAAGTGCAGGGTGAGGAGCAGGGCTGCAAACTCCAGCTCTGAGTGACCTCACCTTGCAGAGGGCTAAGAGTAGAGATGTCTGAGGGCTGGCCGGAGCAGGTCTGACTGGCTTTAGTGGTCAGACGCAGTGCTGTGCAAGAATGATTGCACTGCTCTGGCTTCTGAGAGTAAGAGCTGCTCCCGATCTGGGCAGAGCTTGCCTGTGTCTGAGTCAGCCACACGGCTGGGAAGTTCCAGCTCTGTTTCTGACTATAGCATAGTGCTGTGGAACCTCGGGTCACTTCACTCACTGGATCTGCTTTTCCCACCTGTAGAGGCAAGGACCCTGTTTCTGTTTTTGTGCCCTGTCTCAGAGGTGTGTGGTCTGTAAACTGTCTGGGAGTGGGAATATCTTCCTGTTTGCTGGTACAGTGCTAATCAAAGTGGGAACCTGATCAAGAGAGGGCTTTCAGGGGCTCCCACAATGTCAACTATTAAAAATTGGACCTGAATGTCCTTTTCGATGTGCATCAGCAATGTGGGAATCATCTTTATTGTTCCTTTTCCCTCCACAGAAAAGCTCTCACTGGGTCAGGGGCAAATACCAAAGACTGAAAATGCTGGCAGCTGTGGTGGACAATGGTGCTGTCTGCCTTCCCTTATCCCATCTGCTATCTTGCTTTCTCCTCAAATGTTTTTGCTCAGATTATGTGTTTCGTAGGTGAAACGGCTGATCATAGCGATTTGCATTCATTCTCCTGGTGCCCAGGAGGCTGAACCCTGCCTGAAGACTGCCTTGTGCTAAATGCTGCGCATTCACAGAACAAAAAGGTGCATTCTGCCATGAAGAGCTCTTAACGCGAAGAGAAACAGCAGCTAGAAAAGCAGGTGTGATGGTACCCAGAAACATCGCAACAGGACTGTTCCACTCAACCTTAAAAGCTCAAAGACCAGAAGCAACTCAAAGGTCCCTGCAGTTGGTGTGTCTTTTGCTGTTTTGTTTTTAATCTTTTAGTTTCTAAATCAGTGTAAGGATTTCCCAGTTCCTGACTCATAATTTTGCAAACCTCAGGGCAGGTACTACTAGAAGAGTTCAAATGGCAGAGAAGCCACGAAGAGAGAATAAGTTGCCCTGTGAGGAGAGCCAAGAATTGCAAAAAATGTTAGTTTCTTCTAAAAACTGCACCAGCAACTTTATCAGGGAAAGGGACACAATTGCAAAAGCCTCCTTCCTCTCTGCAGCAGAGGGCAGACACTGTGGACTTTCCCATCCTACTTGGCTTCATGATACAATGTAGAATAATACTGTGTGTTCACACAACAGGGCAGGAGACTTTCCATTGGTTTTCTATCAAGAGGCTCCTTCCTTGCACCGGGAGGGAGGCAGATCTTTTTAAAATTCTGGAATATGAGCTGAAAGCCCTATTTCTCCTTAGAGTAATCCAGAAGATTGTCCTTGATTTCCTTCTCCAACACCTCTCTGCTCAATGCCTGTATTGTGGCAGGAGTACCACAGCTCCTCCACRTTACTGATCCTCTGGATGAAATTTGATGCACAGCTTGAAGGGCTGATGCCTCTGTGAGCCCAGTAACACAGACATGTTTGCTGGGATATGGAAATGATTTCATCCAAAAAAGGGCCCTAGCTTACCTAACTCAGGCTGATTTTTGTGCAAAACCAAATCTATGGGTGGCATATTTATTTGTAGCTTTTGAGCTACATTCTCTTCATATTCTCCCCCAGAGCAAGAGGCGAATCGGACCCAACTGCTCCACTTTCTACATTTCCCTGACCCTATGGAGAGTTATCCCATATGCCCACCCATGCATGAGAAATTCAGGGTGAGCATTTTCAGAAGGTTTCACACAGCCTTTGATGTCTCCTAGCCTGGGAAATCAGTCCCCCTCCTGCTTCCCAGCTTGTAAGGTCTCACTGTGGTATCTGCAAGAGATAACGCTCCCTTTTGCTGTCTGCACTCTGGGCCAGTCTGACTGTTCGCCTCTCTGCTGCAGGACTGCAAAAGGGATATTTCCCTCTAGATACTGCAGAAGGGCCCTCTTGGAGAGGCTGGCCCGCCTGCAGAGCTGGGCAGTCCGTGCCACTCCTCTCTTCTCACAGAGATTGAGTTATGCCAGGCTTTGACCTAAGTGAAACTGCTGACGGTCACAGGGATTTGACTGATCTCCTTAGGTCACTGTGAAATTTGTGATTCCTTTTAGGGAATAGAATTTTTTWATGATTTTTTTTTTTCCCTTTGGGCTAACTTGCAATGTAAAAATAAACTGAAGCCCATGGTGGGAGATTAATTTCCTCCCAAACTCAGGAAGGGCAGTCAGTCAACACAAGATCCTCCTGGCCCATCCCAGGAGGATGCTGCTCCTGGATTCATTCCTGGAGACAGCTGCTGTCCGACCTTGCCGTAAGACTTCCTTCCCCAATGCTCTCTCCTGGCCTTGCCGTAGCCCCATGGGGTCTGAAAGCAGCCCGTGGGCACAGCCCAAGACGTTTCCTTCCCTCCTGGCTCTGCTCTGCCTCAGAGCCCTCTGTTAGCAATACTTCTGGGGGTGGGGAGCTGAAATGATAAAGTCCTAATTTCTAGTCATATTTGACCTATCTCCTAATGAAGGGAGAAACCCCATCTCCGCAGGTATCCAACCTCCAGGGGCTTATGAGTAATTTTGCCTCCATCCTCATGGCTCAGAGACCCTCTTTGCAGCCTGGCCCTGTAGCCTCCTCCCAGGGTAATTGTGTCCTTTCCGTGCAGAAAAAAACACTCCTATGGTTCTCCCCATTACTCCTGCTGCCAGCATGCTCCTGTCCCTTCCAGAACATGGGAGGGTTTGCACTATGCCCGTGATATGTCTTCTAGTTGATCAGCGTTAGCCCACCTTTCCTGGCTCTCCAATCCTTCCTGACACAAATGACATTTAAGGGCAGATTCATTATACCGTATAAACTCCTCAGACACCCTGAAAAGAATTGCAGTTTGGCATCGTGCTCTTGCACCTGAAACACTGCAGAAACACTAGACCCACCTTCCATGTGGAGGTTTGTACGTGAGTCTTTGTGGTGAAGAAACCTCTGCAGACCCCTTGGTGCATATGGTTGCTGCACAATGCTAGTATTAGTCAAATAATTAAGAACTGGTTGGTCACACACATGCCGGAGCCTGGCTCATTTTTGCTGTACTCCAGGGGTTCCTGTTTCTAGACATTCCCATGAATTAAGCTGAGCAAGCTGGCAGGGGAGAAACGATCTCTGAATGTTGGCATGAAAAGACCCACCACAAATTCAGCTGTCATTGTCCTTCTGCTTTGAAAGTTTTAAGCCCTTCAATTAGGGAGAAATGACAATACCCAGAGCGGGATTCCTTTGCTCTTATTTTGGCATGTAAAATAATTGAGAGGTCTGACTTCAGATGAACTAGTCACCGTCAGCTCCCTTTATTGACGATGCAGAGAAATAGGAAGAACCATAGTGTGATTCAATCTGCAATAGTATCTGAGAGGGGTCAAATGAATCATAGACTGTAAAAGAAGCTCAGGCTGCATGGCCAGACGTAAGATTCTACGTTTTAGATGTCTAAATTTAAGTGAGATGAATACCACTCCTGTGACTCAGGTGGTCGGTCGCAAAATGCGATGACAAGCTGACCATGCTGAGTAATGCGGCTCTGATTTCATGACTTCCCTTCACCCTTGTCTTTTTTTCCTGCCTGTGTAAAGGTGTAGCACTGTCCTGTTGATTCATTTCTTAGCCCTCAGTGGCAGGACTATGCAAGGTAGCATCTAGCTGGCCACTGAGCGCATGCTTGTCATCTGGGGGAGCAATCATGTGGCCTTACCTTGTGCTTCTAGGTTGCTGTATTTTCTCTCCTCCAAGACATGTTTGAATTAATAAAAGTGCTAATGGGTAAAGTCTCAGGCAAAGTCTAAAGAGTGCGAGACTGCAGTGCTGAGAGGTCAAGAACAGACTGAGGGCTCATGCTAGCTGGGGAAGTTGGGGAAGAGGGCCTGGGATAAGGGCAAGGAGGAGAATGCAGTGAGGATGAACATGTAAACAAGAGTCATTTCGAAGATGAAAAACACCTAGCACAAGATAACACGAGAAAACCCTAGAATCATGGAAAATGGGGCTGAAAGGTGGACTTGGAGACATCATGAAATCTACCCCAGCACAGGAGGTCACGCTCAGGTTTCTAATGTAATCAATGAAAGAGAGAGGTGATTTTGCTAGAAGGGTGTAGAGATGCTCCTGCTTGTTTCCTGATGCCTTGGATCTGTGTCCAGTGGTTCACATGGTTTACTGTGCAATGAACAGCATCGCCTCCCTGTGAGCTGCAATGCTGGGGATTTTATTCTCACAGTGCATTACTAGAATTTCTTTTAAAGTTTTCCCTAGAATTCCCTGGCTAGGTTATCCCTGGAAATCACCAGCTGGGAAGCAGGATTAACAAGCAGTTGGGTTCCTCCTCCTCTGAACCTCAAGGGCGTGTCATTGACGCAACACTGCTCTAGGACCCTGCTTCCCTAGTGGGAATCTGTTTCGTTCCCTGTGATATGTGGCTATCCCCTGCATTTGAGATCTGAAATAGATATACCAGACTGTGACAGGGGAAAGTGCCTTGGGCAGGGCAGATGGGAGAGAGCTGGGAGGGACCAGAGCCACAGGATGGCTCTTGGGTGCATCTCTACCTCTCTTGCTTCTTCTGACAGGGAGAGGAGGACATGGCTCAGGTCTGTGCTTCTCTGTCTGAGCAAAGGACATGGAGAAGCTGTGCACATGCCTCTGGGGATGCAGTTCCAGCTGTGCAGTTAACATCAGTGTACAGAGCATGTACACGATAGTGCTTGCTGTAGAGGAAAGGACAACAGAACCTGGCTAGATGATGGTAGTGGTAGGTAGCACTGTCCAGGAAGGGAAGATGGCTTTGCAACTGGTACTAAGCCTGACTGACGGGCTCAAATTCAAATGTAACCTGATCAGTGAGAAGCCTCTGGTAGGATGGAGATTCCTTGGTGCTAAGCAGTATGCAGACGCAGCTAGGTTTTCAGATGGGATTGGAAGTGGCCTCTCAAGTCACTGAGTCCTCTCCTGGCTAGTGCTGGCACTGTCTGTGGGTCCTTGAGGTGCACCTGAACTTCTTTGCCCATGGTCTGGGCCAGCTCCTGCCTAGAAGTCATATAGTCAAGTAAGTGCAGTCATTTGCCTTAAGTGCTCAGTGCTGAGAGACAGGGCCTGCTGGGCTAGGAGGCTGCTACACCCATCTCCTATTTTAAGATCCTTAAAAACACAAAAAGCTTGCCTCTTTCACAAAGCCTAAGAGACCTTGAATACTTTAAATCATACTATCTATTAGTACAGCAATAATTAAATAATGATGAATGCTCCAGAGGGATGTGCTCAGTAGCTCTGCGACCTTGCTGCTAGAAATTGTCCCCTCCTTTCTGCTTATAATCCTGGTGTTGCTCCAATTAACCTTTGAACTACTGAATAGATCCTCATAATCCCAAAGAGATTTCCATGCCAATCTGGTGGAGATTTACAGTGCCTTAAGTTGGGATGAGAAAAACTCCTTTCCATTTCCGCATTCTTGGTAGCTTTGAGATACCGAATGTTTGGTCTAAACATATGTTAGATGGAGTGTTAGCTTGTGGTGATGACTGAACTTTATCCTGAAATACATGTGGGGTGAGAGGAGCATTATTCATCCCTACATGCCATACCTGCTCATGTGGGCACACCTTGTTTTGTCAGTGGGTGCTGAAGGCTCATAGCAGTGAAGAAATTTGGATCCTGGAGGAATGGGTCAACCTTGCCTGAAGTGCCCATGTTTTGTGGTACTCCACATTGTTAGACTCCACAGTCTAACGTCAGTCACCTGAAATGCACTCTGTTCTCGGGGTGCTGAGATGCCGAGTGCATCGAGAAGTTAAGCCCTTTTACCACCTCTCATGGTAGGCAGCAAAAGAATAAAGGCTCTCTGGAGGTTTGGGCTCTGTGTCCAAGTGCTGTACTGTGGGTTAGGTGATGTGTCTTTAAAAGGCATCAAGATCATGGTCCAAATGTTCTTGTCTCACACCGGTAAAATTTGAGTGGCTATTGCTGGGATTGCTTTGCTGTCTAAGGGAGAGCAGGATCTGGCCCACAGGGAAGGCTGAGATAACCATCTCCACCTGAAGGTGTCATCCCATGCAGAGGAGTTAAGCTGGCAGGAGAATCGCCTTGACAGAGGCAGTGAGTCGCACGTAGAGATTTGGAGCAGTTCAGACCGTGCTCTCGTGTGTTTGTGTCTCCCCTCAGTTCCCACGCCTCTGCACTTCCTTGTTTAGCCCAGGCCCGGAAGCAAAACTGCTGAAATGCAAGGAGGAAAGTTATTCTCATGGTGTTTCCAGCCCAAACAGAACCAGGAGGGAGAGAGGAAATCTCATGAGAAAGCTTGACAGATTTCCAGCCTGGTCCCACTCAGGGCCATGGAGCTTCTGGTGTTTCATCTGAGCCTCTGTGGCTCTCACCAGATTTCCGTGCACCTGGAAGTCCCACAGCACCACAGTGACAGCAGTACTGGTGTCCAGGACCTTCCTGCAGTSCCATGGAGATCAGCTTTACTCTGCTTCAGCCCAGATTCAGTGAGGAGCAGTGTATTTTCTTCTTGTTCGCACCATGGACGAGGATGGTGAGGCTGTGGGGGACTTCTGCAAGCCAGAGATGTTTCTGGTGGAGATGAAGCTCCTCCTTCCTTCACACTCAGGCAGGGTATTCAGGAGATAACCAGAGACTTTGAGCTGAAAAGCAAGCTCAAAGTCCAGTGCTGTGTGCTGGAACAGGCAATGGCACCAGACTTGTAGGCATCTTCTCTCCTCACATATCTCCACATTTCCCCATGTAAGATGTGTGGTCCATCAGGGAAAGAGTTTGGATGGGGACACTGACCCGGAGCTGCTCTTTTGAGYGCAGTGTCCTAGAAGTTGGCACCACTGCAGCCTCTCTTGTCTTGCTGATGCTCCATCAGCTGTGCATCGCAAGTGAGGCCTCCTGACTGCGTGGGAGCAGAGGGTGTCAGGGGATAAGATGGATGCTGCACCCAGGCAATATCAAACATCATGCTAGGATGTGGTAAGAGCAAGAAGCACATCCTGGTCCTTGGATTGTGCCTGCTGATGCCAGGATGGTGAGCTCTGGGCATTGCTATCTCAGCCAGTGCAACTCTAATCTCCTTTCTTGCTCAGGCCCTCTGAATGCCTGGTCCCATTTGTCTTGATTCCCTTCCTAGCAGCAGTCTGTGCTGGTTAATTGCAGACTACGTTAAAACAGAAAGTGTTTCCTCATGTATTTGGCTTTAAATTTATCACCCCTTGCTGCCACTGAATGATAGTGGTAATTAGGAGTTTGCTGYGTCCCCAGCTTTTATTCTGCAGTGCAGCCAATGCAGCAACAATTAATCCCCCGGCAAACACAGAAGAGGTGAATACAGCAGCGCTGGGGACAGAGATAATCTTGGGATAATTTATAATTGCAAAGCCATGCTCGGAGCGGGAGAGACCTCCGGGAGTTGCTTTGCTTTTGGTTTCAGAGGGAAGGCTGACTGACAGAGGGCTGGCGTTGGCTGGCTTATTTGTCCTCTTGTTTGCATTGGACCTCTTCCATTTTCTGGCACTGAGAGACTGGCTTTGGGATGAATTTTATCTCACTTTAGGAGAGCTGAGCAGTCTGAAGCAACTCTCAGCTGAGCGGTGGGAGAAATGTAAGCTCTGATTCCTCCCTGTTGTAACTGTGAGCAACTTGCCCCAAAGCGGTAGAGAAAAAAAAAAAAAAAACCAACAGGGGGCTGGGGTTCATTGTGCTGGTTTTGGCTGGAGTTAATTTTCTTCATAGTAGCTAGTATGGGGCTATGTTTTGGATTTGTGCTGAAAACAGGGTTGATAATACAGGGATGTTTTAATTATTGCTGAGCAGTGCTCACACAGAGTCAAGGCCTTTTCTGCTTCTCACACCACCCCACCAGCAAGTAGGCTGGGGRTGCACAAGAWGTTGGGAGAGGACACAGCTGGGACAGCTGACCCCARCTGACCAAAGGGATATTCCACACCATATGACATCATGCTCAGCATATAAAGCTTGGRGAAGAAGAAGGAAGGGGGRGACATTCGGAGTGATGGCATTTGTCTTCCCAAGTAACCATTATGCGTGATGGAGCCCTACTTTCCTGGAGATGGCTGAACACCTGCCTGCCGATGGGAAGTAGTGAATGAATTCCTTGTTTTGCTTTGCTTGTGTGTGCGTCTTTTGCTTTACCTATTAAACTGTCTTTRTCTCAACCCACGAGTTTTCTCACTTTTACTCTTCTGATTCTCTCCGCCATCTCATCCCCTACCCGGCGGGGGGAGTGAGCAAGCGGCTGTGTGGTGCTTAGTGATGGCTGGGGTTAAACCATGACATTTATGCTTGCTATCTTACAGATCCCTAAAGAAGCACCAGGAGTGATGCTCTTCCTTTTCTTTAGTTGTGTAAGGACCCTAGGGGGCTGGCTTTTAATGTAGGTTCTTCAGTCAAGTGTGTTTGAAATCCCACCAAGGCCACCTTAGCACAGGTCTTAGTCACATCAGCAGGTACAAAGCAGCTTGCACACATAAACACTGTGGATTGCTGCTGGAGGGAGACAGTTGCACCCCCAGCTCATTCTTCATTGCAGTTGCATTTTCTTCCYGCTTCTCTGCCCAGCCTTCGTGGGAATGGTTGCCCTCCCAGGAGGGAGGACAGAGGTATGGGCTTGGCCGGGAAGCGCTGAAGAAATCCTGGGTTCCCATTTCTCCAATGAGATGAACACAAGTTGTTTCAAATGTGGTTAGAACACCATAACCTATTCCCACTGCTTTTTCCCTCCTGGGGGCTGACCTTGCAAGGAACGATGGAAGTTTCTTTGGGTTAGAAAGAAGACTGCTGGCAGTCCTCATCCAACTTTCATTGACCACCACAAGAACTGCTTTTTGTACATCACACCTCCGGGTTGGTCAGGTGCTGACGACTGGGACTGGGTGATCCTTGGAGAGCAGACAGTGTCCATTGTAATCCGCTTAGGTTCAGCCTTGTTCCTTACTCTTCTTTAACTTTTTAATTGTTGGCGAGGGGAGGGTTTCCAAGAGAATCTTAGCGAGGAACAAACTAGGAGGATGCTTTGCTGTCAGCTGTCASGACCCATCGAAGCTGAGAGCCCCAMGCCTGCCYRGGCAGCGGCACCCACAGTCACTGTGGACTGACCGACAGTCCTGAGCATGAGAGCAGGATTYGGCTCATGTGTTTTCCCTTTGAGACTCGGAAGACCTTAGTCATATGTGAATCCATTTCAGAGGTGCTCCCTGGAATAG
Source organism: Oceanodroma leucorhoa (assembly GCA_030449065.1). Classification (NCBI taxonomy): domain Eukaryota; kingdom Metazoa; phylum Chordata; class Aves; order Procellariiformes; genus Oceanodroma; species Oceanodroma leucorhoa. The sequence continues at coordinate 2,405,181 of JASVER010000106.1, forward strand.
ATAAGCATCACTGGCTGTTTTTTAATCCATGGATGAGGATGTTTAGATTCGACAATGTTATGAGCCAGAGCCAAAGCCATGAAGACCTGTAGTGAAGTTGGTGATGTGTTACTTGTGYACTTGAAGTTAAGTGTTGTCTTAGGGTCTGACGAACTAGGGTTAGGAATGAGATCCCAATGCTCACTGAAGGCAGTGGGCCTTTAGTGGRATATTTAGCACATATGTACAGGATTTTGGAGAGGTGTTTATTTTTTCCTAGTGACCTGTAACAGGGCTGTTTCATGCTGAAGATCAGGGATGATGAGGAAGAATCCCATGAAGGTAGGATTTACAGACACAGTAAAATGGGATTAACAGAGCCAGCAGGGGAAATATAGTAGGAAATATCTAGTTCTACAAAGAACAAGCAAGGGACAAGCAATCAAATGACCTCTTTACACATGATAGGTACCAAGGAGATGGATAGGAGTCATTAGGGACTSGTCAAGGAGAAACATTTCAGATCAATCAAATTCTCTTTGTGAGTGTCTTTCTGGAAAGGGGAGGTGCAGTAGCTGCCATGTGCCTTCGCTTTCATCACTGATCTTCCCCTAAAACAGCTAAAGCATACGACTTAGATGCTTGTTAACATGGCCTCCAAGAAGGGAAGGTGACTGTGAGCATGAGTCTGCAGGGTGGATGAATGAATACAGAAGAAGCTTATTCAATCTGCAGGACATGCAGAATCAGGAAGGACTGAGAATGTCACTGGAGGATGAAATCAGGATGGAGGGTGGCCTCAACACGGTGGAGGAACAGCCTAGAAAAAGTAGGATGAGCTTCAGTTGGGAGGCGTGTGGGGTGCAGTAAGGCAGGAACATCCAGCTGTGCAAATACAGAATGGGGAACAACCGGTTTGGGCAATGGGTTACCAGGAGAATGTGAGTCAGGAAATCCACCCTCTTCTGGAGAGAACATAGAGCATACTCGGAGGCGTGAACAAGCATATAGCCTAGCCTGAAACTCAAAGTTTAGTACTTGGAAGTGGAGCAATGTATTTCTGGCTCTAAGTCTAGAAAAGTGTGATAGAAAGACCTGGGAAATATGAGCTAGGAGGAAAGGTTTAAAGAACTGGGGTTTTTAGCTTAAAGAGGAGAAGTCCAATCTCCCTGGGACATCACAATGGTCTTCGTGATATGAAAGGCTGCTGTAAACCAAAAAGAAACATTGATAGTGTCTGTTGAATTTCTATTAAAAATGTATGCTGAATTCTCCTGAGTTTAAATATAGCTCAGTTAACAGAAGAGGACGTTCTTCTGGGAACTGGAATCGTATATACTTAATTAATGATAATGAACGCTGCAGGATATAAAAGATTTTGACTGCAAGGTGTTCCAGCAACACTTAACTCAGTATGGACATCTACGATTTGATAAAGCAGTTGCTAAACAGGGGTGGAGGGAAGTGCTAATTATATAGACTACAATAACTTCTATTCTTCCTTATGTTCAATATGATATTCATTGTCAGCTGAAACCTCTTGGGAACTTTGCTCTTTTCTTTTAGTGAATCTGGCTGTTTAATGGCTGTTAAAACAGAGCTATATTATTCATTCTGAAATAGCATGTCCAGTAAATGAACTTATCTTTTTCTTTAGGTCTTAAATTCAGTCTGTTATGAATTAATTTGCAGTTCCAAATGGCTTGAGCAATATGAGGCAATGTTTTGGTAGGTGAATTGTTTTTCTTCCTGTCTGTGCCCCTACAGATGTGAATAGATAAATCAGGGCGTGGAGTGTCTGTCCTCATTGAACAAGTGCAATGATGARGACAGGGAGCAGCCGTACTGAGTACTTCTCTGGTGAATGGTGAGTAGTGCTTCTCTTTAGACACTTATGAGTGCATGGTCTTCGCCAAGGATGCCACCAAGGCCGCCCAGGGCTGCAGGCATGAGGCCTTGCACTCTGAGATAAAGAAATATTCTTGGCTGCTGTAAGGCTGTTGTCCCTAATGAARTGAAGAGAAATATGAAATGCTTACTGCGCTGTGGACCTGCTGCCCAAATCCTGCTCAGGTGGTGTCAGCAGAGGAAAGGCCCATGGTGCCCAGTCTCAAGAGCTCTTTGCCATTCTAGGATATGTCGTAGGGGTGTCCAACACCTTCTGATCAGAGGAGCATCTTCAAGCTATTGTCCAAGCCTTTGATAGCCTCACTGGGCAAGTGGCATCTCGGGACTGGGAGTGGTGGCGATGGCAGCAGATTCCTCAGATGCTTGGGCATCTGAACAGCTCTGCTGCCAGCCCTTCAGACACCCAGGAGAACTGCACAAGATGGCAGGCCTTGGATATGTAAATAGGGCAACAAATGAATGGTGTTTAGAAATGAGTGCAAAAAAAATTTTAAGACAGTAACTAAGTATCAGCTTTCTGCACTGTGAGCTGTTGGGTCATAGAATCATGGAATCGTTTAGGTTGGAAAAGACCTTTAAGATCATAGAGTCCAACTGTTAACGTAGCACTGCCAAATCCACCGTTAAAGTATGTCCCATGTCATATTTGTAAGAGTCTGTCCTCAGTTGCCAGAGCCAGAAGCTATAGTGTCCACYATGGTGTTCTTTAACACTAGACGTGTGCAGAAAAGCAACATATTCCCCAGGTACTTTTCACTCCCTTTTGCTGGTGGACTTTACCTGCTGAACTACTCTGAGATAAAACAACAAGGGGAGAAGGCTCCAGCCCCTCCTGCATCTCACATGGCTCACCATAACAGCAGCGCTGTGCTCTAGCTTTCCTTTGCCGGTGGCGGTAGAGAGGAGTTGACAGAGCCTTGGCCTCATCTGCCTCCTCCTCCTCCAGTTCCTCATCCCCAGGAGCTGGGACTTCCTGTGGTTTGGCAGGAGCTCTGTAAACATGTTCCCCAAAGTGCCTCCCCCCGCCTGCCACTGCCGCGCACCCTTGCAAGAGAGGAAACACCGCAGCTGGGAATGTGGAAGGGGATTTCCACAAGCTTTAATGAGGTCAGCCTCCTTCACCCATCCACGGGCCTGGGGGATGCCGGCATTCCTCCTGCTGGCCCCAGTCAGTCCTGGGAGAGATCCTGCCCCACTTGGTGTAGGGCTGGGAGAGCACCCAAATGGCACCAGGGGTGGTTCCTAGTGTGGGACTGCTCAACTGGCTCCATCCCAGCTTTGCAGCCTGGTGGCCACCCTCCAAAGGCTTTGCCTCCCTTTGCAAGGGAGTAGGAGTGCAAAAACAGCCCTTGGAGGAGAGGTTGTGCGAAGGAGGCCTTTAGCCAGGGGAGCATGGGTGGGTGGGGGTGCAGAGCACCCTGGTCACCTTACAAAATGGGGGTGGTCCAGGCACCTCTATGTCATTTCTGGCTGCAATCCCCTCTGAGGACCCATTCCCTGGGTGTGTGGCACAGGCTGTCTAAAGTCCATACAACTGTATGCTCTTCTTGCTGAATTAGGGGTGTATCCCAGTGGGGACCTGTCTTCAAACCCTTCAGCCCCCTCCTAGGGTGCCCGGGCATGAGCAGTGCTAGCTGGCACAGTTCATGAACTGTGCACAGAGTTAAACATCTGGGTCTTGGATTATCTTGTGAGTCCTGGCTCTGCTGGGTTATAGCCAAATACCTACCTCTGTCCTGCAAGGCCATGGGGGCTGTGGATACCCTTCTCCTATCCCATGTTTTCCAGGTTGAGGTATCAGACCCTGGGCTGTGGGCATTTCTCCTGGCGCTRGGAGCATCTCCAGGTGCCTGGATGATGTGACCTCCTGAGATCCCCCCCAACCTGAATCACCAGTCCTCTGTGTGTGGGGGAACATAGGCTATACATGACTTTCCCATGTGGGGACCAGGAGAGGGGGACAGGCAGTAAATGCAGTGCATGGGTGACATCTAATGTCATATTGGGGTAACACAGGCTGKTTTTTTCCAAGCTTAATCCTACTAATTGTAGGGGCTTTGGAGTAAGCAGGGGAATCAGGCCCATCTGGCTCTGAAGGGGCACCTTCTTCCTGGGGGAAAGAAGGATCTTTTGCTTCCAGGCAGCAAGAGACAGCTCACAGCATTTCACTCCAAGCTTCATGCCACGGAGCTGCGACCTCATCATCCTGCTCTGCACAGAGCCAGTCTGCTCTGCACTCCTACCGYTCTGGCGGGACCTGCCCCAGGTTCTCCTGCCAGGGGACTGTCACCCTTCCTCGGTGGCATTTGATACACCTCAGTTTTGCCGAGGCTGCCTCCTCCTTCCCACCTCTTCCACATCCCCATATCCACCAGCCCTGCCCCACATCTGTAGCAGTAATTAGCTCATCAGAGCCAATTTCTCACTGGCAGAAGACAAGAGACCTCACCAACTTGTTTTTAGGGAGGGTGAGTTTGAACGGCTCTCCCATCTCCAAACCATTTTGGGAGGGTGAGAAGGGACTTTACGAAGGTTTTACTTAAAACTTTGGGTTTTGATCTATAAATGACTTTGCACTTGGAAAGCTCAGTTTGTGTTTTGAAAGAAAGAGTTTTTAAAGTATTRTAAGGGAAATTTTGGGACTGAAGACATTTTGCTTGATTAGATCCATTTTTCAAACACTAACATTAATATTTGACTTTTTGCCTTGCTTTGTGAGACAGTATGTGCATGGATGCATATATACATATATAAGTMTTTAGTATAAAAAACTCTTGCAAGACAGGAAAGAGGATTCCTTCACACTGTCTCTTCCCAGGACTGCGGGAACAGCTCCTCTCGTCTTTACTGCTGTCACCTTGGAAGATGTCCAGGCCAAGGACTATTCCCATCTCCCTGCTTCATCACGTCTTCGCAAATAGACACTAATCAGCAAGACTATTTCTCTCCAGTTGTCTAACTGGGGAATGCAATTAAATTTGAGCTGTGGTTACCAGCCTGCACWTAGGCTGAGCTTGGCTATTTCTCTTTCAAACACGAAGAAAGCCTTTTATCGGTCTGCAGGCTCTGGTGGTGTCATGCCGCTGAAGGATGCTGTCTCTGCCTGCCTCTGGCACAACCTCCGGGAAAGGCYCTGCAGAGGGTGGATCTCTGCAGATCATAAATGACTGCATGTTCATGGACGCCACTGTAATTTCTGGTTGAACTCGCACAGATCTATTGACCTGGCAGCCTTTCCTCATGTAAAAAGTGAGGATGACAGAGAATCTGTTACTTTCCCAGGYAGATAAATGTTCACTTGGGCACATTGTAGCTTGGATCCTCTATTTCATAACACTTCTCTGCTCAGAGAAAGGCCTGTCTGCCACCAGAAGTCCCTTCTCCATGGATGAATTTGGTGATGTCCATACCTCTGGGCCTTTCTCAAACCATTCCTGGTTTTTAGCCAGGGCCTGATTTTTGGCCAGAAGGTATATGGCACATCTCGGCTCTTATTCCTTAGGCTAAGTCCTTTCTCCTCCTTCCCTCCTTCCAAAACCAGGTGGTTTCCCCCATCCTGCCTGCACCAGCCCGGACCAGTGATGAACCCATCCCCAGCTCCCTGCTCCCAGGATATGGCTCCAGGTGCTGCACTAGAGCCWCCATAATGGCCCTGCTTCTGCTGGTGTGACCACATTAGATYTGCAGGGCAMATCAAAGGGTAGATGGAGATGTACAGCTCAGCCCAGGCACTTTWTAAGCCCAGAATAATGGGAATAACATTTTTTTTTCTTTTCCCCAGCATGCCATGCTGGTTGGAGGCTGGGGCCTTCACTTTCCCGGAGGCTGTTGGAGAGCTAAATTAATTTGTTAGTATTTATATTTTCAGAAACTGCTGCRGCGCCTTGGGAGCCACTTACAGCCCCATCAGTGGCTCATTGATGCAGTGGCTCGTTGAGCTCAGGAAAACAAGCACTGTTAGGACCAAAACAAACCCCAACAGTTCCTCTTCTGCATAATGATAGTAATTAGTGCTTGCTGGCACTTTGCAAGCATTAGTTAATTATTCCTCAGAGCTTCCTTTGGGAGGAGAGTTATTATTTTTAGTGTGTTTTACACACAGGGAAACTGAGGCAGCAGATTTAAGGCTGTTGCAGAAGGGACGGAGATGGGGACAGAGGCCAGCAGKGTGGCTGCAGTCCTGAACGTGCCCACTACTTCTCCATTTGCCCTAAGTCCACTGAAACACGTTCAACTTGCACGATCAATTCACGTATTTCCTACTGCTGGAAGGCTTGTTTGGTTTGGAAGCAGCGTGTTTTGTTTTTTTTTTTTTTCAAAATGGGGCATTTGCCTTAACCCACCAAACAAAATATTTTTTTTTGCCTCCAAACGGGCCATTTTTGGAAAATGAAAATCAAGGATATTTTTGGCTTTCTGATTGCTGCTGTCTTATTCCACCTTTTCAAGGCAAAACTGAAGAAATTGAGAAAAGGATACAAGTAAAAATGTCCAGATACACACAAACAAAAAAGGGGACTAAAAATGCTTCATGTGCAGAAGGTCATTGGGACACAAACCCCTGTTCCCTCAAAGCCTGCAGACTGAAATCAGATATGAAACTGCTTAATTCTTCCCTGATGTTTTTGAAGCAGCTCCGATATTTTGCATGGCAAGTTTTTTGTCAAGCCAATCACTTATTGCTCCTATTTTGGATTTATTCACTGGGGTTTTATTGTCCCATACGGTCTCTTAAGTGCTGGAGAGGACAGATGTTTGGTAGATTTGTCTAGGTAAGTGAAAGAAATACATATATGCCTGCTTTATAAAGATGCCAGGCACAACACTGTTGTTATGTAATTTTACTGTTAGTTTTGCAATATATGAGGTTTTTCTGATACATCCAGCTCCTGGGACCTTCTAACACATGATATTCTCAGGTTTTGTGATCAAAAAGTAAATCCTGTCTGAGAAATGCAAGCTGGAAATGCAGCAGAAAGTCAAGGGTAAGACACCAAGGTTGCTGCTGCTGCTGCTGTTATTATTTATAAATGTCCAATTCTCTTGTGGGTTTTCAAGCAGGGCATGTGAGTTTTAAGGCCTGACTCAGGATTTTTCAGTGTCTGGAGCTGACTGGAGTGCCTCTGAGTGCCAGTCACCACRGTGGGACCCGTCAGCACAGCCTAGCACAAGTTCTAGTTTCCATCAGTTCATTTCTTGTTTGGCCCATAGACCGATAAATGTGACATTGCTGATCATTAATAAAACATATAAATCCTAGGGTTCATATAGTCAGCTGCAAAATTTCCTCAGAGCCTGAGCAATTCCTGCAAGGTGCAGCTGAGAGGGTGAAGAGGTGGGGTATGAAAGGACAGGAGGAACTGCTGACGTGGGACAGCAGCTCTGAGCAGACCTCTTGCAAAGGGACCGTGCTTCCAGGTTTGAAGCAAGACCTGAGYAAGAGCTGCTGGTTGATGTTGGCCGGAGCCGATTCTGCTGTTATCCCTGGCTTGGAGCAGGAGATGACTGAGAGCATCTGAATCTAGCCATGGCARGGACCGAAAGGGTCATTGTTTCTCRCAGAGATATTCCAGGTGTCCCACCTGGTGGCCACCAGGGTTGGTGGAGTTGGGGCACAACACTGCTCAGAAGCTAGTCTGGCCCATTTCTTGGGCTGTGGTCCTTTGAACAGGTCTGAGATTAAACTTCTCATTGAGAAGAGGATTTGAACTGTTATCTGAGGGATAGCAGCCGGTTCTCCACCCCTCTCCAGTGCACAAAGATCCCATTAAAGGAGCTGTGTTGGAGGGAGGAATGAATCAGTATAATGCAGATATCTGCTTATCACAGGTTTCTTTAAGCTCATTTCCTTCCAGCCTATAAGTACAGAGAGGCTAAATTGCTATTTGAAATGTTATTTTGCAATGTTATTCTGCAATTCGGTATTTGKTTTTTTTTTTCTCCTTCACTGTCCCAATTACATTCCTATTTTGACTGCTTCATGTTTATAGATTATTTTAATCATGTTGACTTGCTAGTTTATGGGTTTGAGCTCTTCTTTGTTCTTCTTTTTGGAGAATAAGAACTACAATAACTGATTTTCTTACTGCAAAAGGAGCCTGTCTATATCTCTGTTTAGATGGAATGGCCTTTATTGCTTTTATTTATTTTTTCACACCTATTTGTGTGAGATAATCCACAGACACAATCTGTCCAATTCTTTCTCCAGTATTTCCTAATTTTTATCAATAGGTTTCTCACCAGCCACTGAAGGTAAATCAGAATTCCCTGAGGCATTTTTTCTTAATTTTCTTGGAGAAATAAGAGCCAGCCCCTTGATATGGAAATCCAGGTATCTTGTTAAAGATAAGGACACCTCTCAAAGGAATAATTTCCTTGTTTATTTTAGGTGGAAAATGAGACTAACATAAGACAAAAAAGAAGAAAAAACCAACAGCTCCTTTCTCCAGTCTTTCTATTGTAACTTGCACAGCTGAGGTCTGGCCTTTTTTGCGCTTGTGAAAGAGGAGGTAGAAGGATGGAGACACCAGAGTGGTGGTGTGCACAGGGTAGCAAGCTGGGTAGTGTGTGTAGGACAGACAGGGGTTTGGCTACAAACTGGGGATGCCAGTCCTTAATTTCCAGGCTCATTTATGGATTGCCACAGTGAGTCTGCAAGTTGCTTTTTGTCTCCATTCCCCTGTTTTGGAGGTGTAGCAGCGGGTGTTTTCAGGTTGTTGCTGGAGACCTGTGCAGCAGGCAGACCGAGGGTGTGTTTGCATGTAGGTGAACCGCGGTCCAGGGTTATTCTCGGAGCAGGTTCAGGGATTCAGCATTTCCAGCTGAGATGTTTTGGAAGGGGGACAAACTTTCACAGGCAAGCCCTGGATCCGTGCCCAGAAATGGGGCTGGGTGGACGTCAGCAGTTTTGGTTCAGGGAGGAAGGTCGTGTGAAACTGCATCTCGGATCTGCCCGCCCTTGCGCTTGCTGTCGTTTGCGGCCAAACCCAAAGACCTGGAGCGAAGGGCAGTTTTGCCCACGTGGTGCCCGGGATTTACATCCTCTGCTGGGAACCTGCTCCTGCAGGAAGACCTGCTGATTGATGGCGTGTATGATCACCTACCCCCACAGGATGCAGGTTGACCTGTTGTTAGCGGACACCCCTTAATGTGTACCTCTCTGGTGCGTAGGGGCTCTCAAACTAGTCCTGCACAGCCCTCTCCTTCCCCGAGAAGATCTCTGCCCCTCCAGTTTCACAAGGCTGCATGTGTGGATGAGTGCCTGCTGGGTTGATTCATGTTTCCACCTGTTTCCCTGAGCCTGGTTTCTTAACTGCTAACCCAGCAGCCACGGSCTCCTTTTGCTCCTTTACCGGGTGTTGTTGGTTATGGCTCAGAGTGCTTAGGGGATGGAGAAAGGCACAGCAGCTGCAAGATGGATTTGATGAGTAGCAAAAAATGGAWGCTTGCTGAGGGTGCTCTGTGGTTGCAAGGCTTGTTGGACATATTCAAGAGGAGATGCATGGGATATGTTCAGACATCTACCATCCCTGGGTGAGTTCTGGATACCCAGAGATGCAGAGCYCTGCCTTTCTCTGAGATGAAGGTGGGAAGCTGAAAAAAAGCATCTCTTTTCACTATGGTAGCTTTTTGTCTGTTTTATTAACTCACTACCCCCAGTTTATTACCCAGTGAAAGAGAGCGTGCTTCCCTTTTCCTCCTTTAATTAGCCAAATTAGCTTTATTTGCCAAATAAACCTTTGCRATGAAAACATAAACTAACTTTGATATAGATTTCCACCCCCAGTAGTTGATCTATGTTCCAATAAAAAATATGCAAACCTTTAATCAACATGAAAGGGAAAGGCATATGATTTTTCTTTAAATAACTCACGGAGGAATTTTTCCCCTATGCATCTGCCTAATGTAGTAGTCATGTCTGTTCAGGCAACGTATAACAGAGTATGAAGAAGGCATCCAGTATTGTTATTTTTGCTGTGTAAGGAGAGAAGTTCAGCATGTTGTTTTGGAGATGAAGAGGGGGAGACATCCAGATCAACCCCACAAAGGGTGAGATTGATCTGACTCTATAATGCAGGCAACTCCATCTCTCCACGGGTTGTTTTGCTTGCTATTGCAGTCAACGGAGCATGGGCAAGTCTCAGCGATAGGCTGGAAGGATGGAGGTATCCAGCTGTGGGAGCTGAACCTCAGACYCTGGAGATGTCCTCCCAGTGCAGAGCAGTGGGGAGTCAACCCCAGGGGGGCTGATGGGTGACCCCCACCCGACTGCTTGACACCAGTCAGCCACAGGCCCAGGGACTGCAGGCACTATGGGTTGCTCTTCTTGGAGCAGGGGATTTGAGTGGGTGAGAGCTATTGTGGCTTTTTTAGCTTCCCAGCTCTCTCCYCAGTCTGAAGTTCTTTTAAATGAGCCACTGATCTGCTCGTAGGAGATTGTAGAGAGGACATTACTCATATCCATGTTTTGTGAACCCTGTGGTTTCTAGCATTATATCACATTTCCACCGAGACTGTATGGTGCATTAATATTGCAGAGGATGGACTGTAGTAATAGTACGGTGATAAGATGCTTTATCCACACTGCCCCAGTGCACCCCAGTAAACTGTCAGTCTTAGGGGTTTCTCTGCCATACCATATCTATGTTCTCCTCATCCTGGGGGGTGTGCCTCAAAGTTGTCTTTGAAACAGAAGATCAGAGCTACCTTTAGAGGTACTGAACTTGTGTGATGGCATACAAGAAAAGTAAATTCATCTGTGCTATAATAGGGCAGGGGAGGACTAAGACCATGCAGGATGGTGTTGCTCAGAGACCTTGTGCTGGCCATGTGTCCTGTCCAACCGTGGCTGGGAGCGGGTAAGTAGAAAGAAGGGAGACCCTGGTAGGTAGCATGACATGTGTTGCTCAGGGTTAGTAGAGAAACTGCTCCTTCGGAATGTTCTGAAAGGGATTAAAATAACAACAAGCAAAATAAGGCATTTCCTAGCAGTGATGGAGACGAGGGGACTGGAAATACCATAAGTTGCTTTTGTCAAGCACTAATCTTTCACCAGAGAAAGACAGAACTAGAGACTTAGAGGTAGAAATCCAGGCTCATCTTTGACTTCCCCCAACCCACTCCTACATCTGTGGAAACAGCTGTGGCAGAACATGGCAGAAACAGAGGGACATGGTGAATGAGGACCCAAAAGCTGCAGTATGGGTCCCATCCAATGRCCATCTAACCCCAATGCCCGAGCCCACACATAGGAAGATTTGTCTGCAAAGTCTTATCGCCTGGGTATACCCACTCAGCTTTCAGAAACCCTCAGCTTGGAAGGGAGGACATAGAGGGAGAGGGACGCACTGGCTGTGTATGTCCCTGTCGCCCCTTCTTCTCCTGTGTCAYGTCTTTTGAATGACTGACTGATGCACGGTGCAGCAGATCGTGGGGCTGTGACTCTCCGGCATTGAGCGGGGAAAGATGAAGCCTGAAGGGATAGGCAGGGGGACTGGAGTCTTTCTTTACTTGTTAAGTCCCTGCTGTGCCACCCTGGAGTGTAAGGGACACTTTGGCCCCCAGGAGCATCCTAGTGGCCAGGGACAGTGAGCAACCACACAGCTGTARCAGGAAAGAGCTTTTGGGTCCAGCAAGCCTAGACCTGAAGGGAAGAAAATACTGTCTTMATGTGGAGTAGGTCCATACTGCCTCATGGGAATAAGAGTTTGATGTTCATCCAGGGATCAAAACATGTTGCAGAGCCTCATAACTCCATTGTACCCACCAGGAGTCAGRGGGAATAGCTGGTAAGTGTTGTCCTGCCCAGGTCCTGTCTGAGACATGCTGGTATGTTCCAGCTGGAGGAGCCTATCAAATAGGTATTCACTAACCTGCACCCTGAGGTTTTGCTGCTGCTSTATTAACTCTTCCCAGCTCTCACTCGTGAGTAACTTAACGATCTCTTTGTGTATTTAATTGCAAGTTTTCCTTCCACAATTTACTGGAYCTCCTATAGCATAGTCCGTGGCTGTGACTTGTATGACCCTCAGTGCAGAGAGGATGACTTAGACAGGGARGAAGGCTTTAGTATCAAATTACCCTGAATATGGTTGTGGTTGGACAGAAGTAGCTCCTGCCTCTCCTCACACCCCAGTGTGCACCCAAAGCTGTTTAGATATAAGGAGTTGTATTGCATGTGTTGTGGTAGGTGAGGTTTAAATAACAGACTTTGCTTGCAGGCCTTTGCGTACTGGCAAAAGTGCTCCAGTATTGAAGCAATGAATTGCCATCTATAAAACCACAATCTTCAGAGGTGACCTCCACACCCCTTACACTGGCCCATATTAATCTGCTTAAATGCGTCATTTTCACTTGGCTTTATGGGGYCCTGGTATGTTGTTCACTGGAGGAGGTGGGGACCAGAGAGGGGAGAGAGAAGAAGGAGGGATTTAGATTTGCTGAAGAGAGGCTTTTTTTTCAAATTTGAAAGTTCAGATCTCTGGGCCCTGTGCCCTCTTTGAGCCATTTTGATTAAAGTCTTTTAACTGCTTTTGTTCTTTTTGCTTGGAAATTTACTATATACCATAAGCTTCTGGGCCACAAAAGATGCACAGGCACWCAGAGAAACTGCCAGCCATGAATCCCTGGAGCTCCAGCTCCTGCCCCTCTGAGCTCCCAGCAGTCCCTTTCCTTGCCATAATTTCCCTCTGTATATGATGGAGATAATAATTCTCTTCTCATCTATTTTCACCTGTCATTAAAGTGGATTTTGGCATCACCCCAGCCATGGAATTGATAATTTTTCASCTATGTTATAAGACAAAATGATTTCCAGAGGAATGGGTTAATTCACGTACTAGCACGCTAGGAAGATTTCTTGCTGCCAGGAACTGTCTTGTCCTGGGACAGAGAAATTCAACAATACTGAGCCTTTGATTTCAAGCTGTGTTTTTTCATGCCTATCAGCCAGCACTCCCTCAAGTTAACCTTAATCTCCAGCATAACGCACAGATGGGTCTAGAAAAGACCTAGTTTTTACGTCACTGATGGCCATTTGATGCTGACTCTGCAAACCACGTATTCTTACTTTCTGAGATAAACGAAGAACACAGTTTTTATGCTCTGACTTCTCCCCCGCTGTGTTATGAGGCCATGCTCGGTATCCTGAGCTGCTCTGTGAAGCAAGGCAGTGAGAGCAATTACTTCAGCCATGTGCTGGAGCCCTGCTCACCCTTCTGAATCCCAGAGGTAGTTTGCAAGCCCTTCACCATGAGGGTCTTGACTCTCCATCACTATCTTGCTCTGCAGTTATTTCTGCCATGTCAGAGCTCTGAACACTGCCACAGGATCAGAAGGGTAGTGTTTTAAGTGTATTTTTGCTGGTGAAAATATAGTAAACGATTTGTTTTAATTTTTAAATGAAGGTACACTGGTTCTTTGGGTAAGAATTTTGCTTAAATTCCAGAGGCAGAGTTGAAAGAGGAAATGGTATATCRACTGACAACCCAGCTTAATGCCATTTCTTTCTTTGCTTTGTGAAATAACTCATTAATATCTACATTTTTTTCTGCAAGAATCGGATCAACCTCATCTTCTGTGTGATCAGTTCCTCAAAACTTTCACAGAAGTCCCCGTCCATAGTTCTTGAACAGTGTGAGTAGTGTTTAATGTAGGCTTTTAAATATTTTTCAGCCTACTTGACCCAAAACTGTACATGGGATTGCAGTACAGAGGTTAAAATCCCTCCTTAGTCCTGCTTACTTCTTCATGCACCTAAGGATTTATTTAGCTGTGGAAGATTGCTCTGATCTCAAAATCATTTGCAGAAATTCTGCTTTCCCAAACACAGCTCCCCTGCTATAGGGGTGGCCCAAATTCCTGTGTCCTTGTCCTCCCTGTAGGAGTAAGCAGAGTTATTTTGGAAAAAAAATCAAATGTACCAAAAATATGTACTTGGCCTTCCGGAARCTAAATAGATGAATTGACTGAGAGGGGAGGCAGGAAGGGAGAGGAGCACCCACCACTCCTTACCACTGCCTACCCTGGCATGCCCCCGGTTTGTGACCCCCAAGTGTAACTGACTGCTGCACCCGATGACCCGTTGATGGTCATGCAAGAGGAGAGAGGTGTGATGGCACCATAGTGTGTGTGACCCAGATATGGATGGATGCAGGGCTGTGTGCAGCATTGGAGGGCATCTCATGTTGAGCATGTATAGTTTGGGAGGGACCTGCTCTTTGGGAAAGTGATGCTGGTCTCCAGAAGAGSTCATCAGGGTGGGTTTTGCTGACTGAGATCTGCCTTCATGTTAATGCCACCTCCGCTGGAAGAAAATTCAATGAGTGATGCAGAGTTGCCACAGAGTGTCTGACGTGCAGAAACCAGCACAAACAGCAGCACTGCATCACTGTTTTATACTCAAGGGACAATTAATGAGACAACCATTGTAGAAAGAGTTCCCAGTCATTGTGCATGAGGTGTGGAGTGTGACACAGTTTRATCACCCTGCTCCTGACGGGTACTTCGTGGTGGTATTGTCACAGAAAGAAGACAATTATGATTCCAGCAAAAAATTATGCTTAATAGTTCTTACAACATTCAAGAGTTTTGCGAATGTGTTTTTAGGCAGCTGTAGCATACACAAGAAGCTTGAGACCAGATGTGTGCTAAGTCAGGTACAAATGCAGCACTGATGATAAGAAATAGGAAGGAAATGACCATGAGGAGGAGGTGAGCAAGGCTGGGCAATGTTAATTTTAAAGAATCTAGAAGCCTTCATACCACACCTCTTTCTCACTGAAGGGTGTGGGCTGGGAAGGATGGAAAAGTCACTTGCAAAACTTGTATTTGACACTCAAATTGCTTTAGAYAGTGTAAGCAACAGAGAATCCATGGATGGAGATTCCACCTCACTTAGGAGAGGAGAAGAGACAGAAGCTATCTGAGATACTGCTACAGATAAGGACGATATTTGTTCTGCAAAACTGTAATAAAATCTGACATCATAGTTTCCCGTAACTCTAGTCCAGTGATGGAAGTCTATCTTCAAATARATATATTATTTCCTGCTTTAACTTTATCAAGTGATCAAGGTAGTTCATATTTTATGCCATATTTAAGGGTRTGGGGGTCCTTTGAATGGTGCTGTTGGTGCCTTATTGATTCTCTGATAAATGAGAGAGAGACTACATTCCTCTGTGGTGTCTAAAGGGTACCAAGATGCATGTCCACATGAGCTCTGTAGCAGGGTTTGATATGTAATGTCAGAGAAAGAAATGTCTTTTGATAACTTGCCACAGTTAAGTGAATTCCATTTATTCATTGAAGTAGTAAGGCTCATGTCTAACTGTCAATGCTACCAGTTTAGCAAAAGTTTCTAGGTTTATGGATGTCATTCTCTTTTCCAGATGTTCAGACATTCAAGATGAGGCATGATCTACACTATAGCATGTCCCACCAAACACCAGTGTCATTGGCATCCCTTCAATCCTTTGTAGGTCATTAGCTCGCTGCCATGATGACCTCTTGGGATACCTCAGGGAAAACTCCCCATGCTTTTGCTCCAGAAGCACAGATCCTGTATCCACTCTGTGTCAGCATGTAGCTATGTGAAGTCTATGAGGCATGGTTTAGGAGTCCCATTTCTGTCCCGTGAAGGGCGGTGGTGCTTGTCTCCATCATTCAATTATGCACCTACAACATTATTCAGAACATGCAGCGCTCTTCAAAATGCAGTGTTAGAGCCCTGCTTTATAATTTCAGGAAGATTCATTTTTGGAGGGTGATACAAACTCTACTTAAATTAGAAATCACATTCACTTTTCATGCCTGAGGATTCATAATAAGAACAATGAGAGCTCCCAGGCACAAATAAAGGCGCGAGTGAATTTCTCATTGTGAAATTACCACTGAGGTTATTATTGACTAGTTTTTGTTTTTCGTGATCATTAATGTTGTTCTGCTTCTCTGGACAGCTTATTGGCAAGGAGAACAGTTAGCATCCTATGCAGCAAACACATGCGAGAGGCAATATAAATGTAAAATGAGTTAAGTGAGATGCTATTATTTAATGCAGACTTGCAAGCTTAAAATGTCAGGTAGGAATTTTGCTCAGAGAAAAGAAACTGACTCAAAAGGATGGATTTGTTTACCAACTGCATTATAGCTCATGAGATCATTTACATCGACACTGGGTATGATTCCTTTTTGGAAGCATTTTATGTTATTTTTTCGCTAGTGCAAATCACAGCACAAAGGTAGGATTAATTTGCCAAACACAGATGCCCAGTGCTATCTGAGATGCCCGATGGCATCCAAAAATCTCTATGGGACAGGTAGAAATAGCACAGGACTTATGAGTGTCCGACCCCTTTCTGGATCGATAGCTCAAAGGCATCTGCATTAGAGTGAGTCGTTYTCCAGGCTCAGCTGGCACTGTTCCCCAGTGGAAGAACTTGGTTTTTATGGGCTTCTAGTGCCATTTGACATAGCCCATGGTACCAAACTGTTTGCATGGGGTTGGTAGAGAGAACAGAGGCCATACAGGAGARCTGTGCCTGGCTGAAGCTGTAACTGGAGCCAGATAGGATTGCCTAGGGTGTCTAAAATGGCACTAGAGACCTCTGTTTAAGYAGTTGAGTGCTGCCCATAGTCTCCGTTGATTTTAATGGGAGCTCAGACACTAGCATACAGGTACATGCCAACACCTACATGTGGATATCCTAAATCTGAGTGCTACCTGTGATGTCAGGTGACTGAGAAGGCTCTAGGTTTTCTTTTATTCCAGGCTGGTTTTGATAGAGCCTGATCCAAAACCATAGGAAATCATCAAGGGTCTGCTCACGTGGCTAGTTCAGCATGCATGCAGGTCCAACCTCAACCGCTGTTTACATTGCTTATGTGAATGCTGAAATACAAATGGTCTGACATGGGTTGAGGAGTATGGGAGGTCCAAGTGCCTGTTCATGCAGCATGGGCAGATGAAGCATGGGCAAAATGCAGTCCGTGGGAAGGTATCTGAGCTTGGCTTTCTGTAAACATGATGTACCTGCTTTGAGTCTGGGCTATAGTCAGTCTGAACACCTCCAATGTAGACTTGGCCAGATCATGTTCATGATCAGACCTGCTCTTCATCTTGCGGTTTGTATAGACTCCTCTGGATCTTGGTATCAGGGCTGTAAACAGGCTTCAGCCTCTCCCAGTTCCATTATTGGGTAAATCTGCAGCAGAGCTGGAGTTTGTAAGTGGGACTGGATGGGAGGCTGGAGGGAGAAAGCTTTTTTCGTGAAACAAACAGGCGAAACTTCCAGACTTTATCTACCTATCAGTTTAAGTATTAGGTAATAACTGTAGCTAAAATGCATCGCCATTAAGGAAGGTCTCATTAATTATTTGTCCTGCCAGTGTTAAGCACATATGCTAGCTATCCATACCCAGGACAGAMTGGTGTTGCGCAGTTTGGCCACCATTCACAGTAATTTGATAACAAAGAGAGAAGCATATTTATCTCAGTTAGCGACAATGAGATGTAAATTACAGGAATTCTCCTCTTTCACCCCACTCACAGACACTTGGGTGTTTTCCCCCTATYACTTGCAAATAGCAGCTTATTCAATAAAGAAGCAGAGCTGAAAATAAACCCCTTCTCCKCTCCTTGAGCTCTCTCTTGGTTCCTTCTGTGTGGTACCAGAGATAAGTGAAGACCTTTCTCCTTACAACAGCCTTCTGGGCCAGCAGCATTAACCTAGTTTTATAGAGTCAGATCTGAAGGACACAGAGAAATCAAGCAACTTTCTCAGAGCCATAGAGGGAATGGGAGGTGGCACGAAGACCTGAACCTGCTCCTCACCGGGCTGGCATTGTGTGTCAAATCAGCAGAAGGATTTTTGCTTCTTTTATGATTTGCAAAGTGATGATAAGAAGCTTCTCTCCATGGATGACTGGAAATTCCTGGAGGTGGCAGTGGCAGAAACAGAGATTTCCCCTGTTTCTTCTTGATTGAAATGAAAATCAGTGTCAGTGGTATAGGCTATATAGTGATGTGCTAAGCTGTTCCAGTGCTGTCCTACCCACTTAGTACATATATAAGGGGCAGAGTTTCACTGTTCATTGAGCATGCAATAGCCAGGAATGCAGTGCAAACAATAGCAGCATGCTTGTCTAGCCCTGTCTAACCCTGTCTGACTATACCTAAAAAAATCCACATAGTTGTTTCTTTGATGTACCAGTGCTTTGTAAACTCCTGAGCTACTTGCTGTGCCCTGTGGTTGAAAGAAGCTCAAACCCTGGCACAGAGCACTCTGCCCTTTACTGTTGCATGGTGGGTGTCTAAGTCCCCCGAGAATGCCTCACCTCTTCCTGAAAGAGTCACACCTGGAAGGAGACTCCAGACTTTGGGTGAACACYGTCATTCAAGGGTAGAAACCTTCCTGCTTCTACCTGCAGCATACCAGACACTTCGTATGGCTGTGAGTTGAAAAATGTGGATATTTCACATATATTTGGAGAGCTGGAACTGCTCCAGGGATACTCCACGGGCAGGACAGGACACAACAGAGTGACAGGACACAATCAGAGTGGCATTGGCTGGGCTACATGACAGAGTCCCAGCAGCCACCTGGAGAGGTTGGGTTGTCCATCCTCTCTGCTTATCTCCTACAGTGACCAAGGGGTCAGAAACCCTGGCAGTTYGGCACTGCTGCAGGGCCAGGGATGTAACGTGAGAGCCATTTCTGGACTGCGCGGGGAGCAAATGAAGTCTGGCAGCCGGGGGCTAGCTGTGCCCGTTCTAACAATGCCGGCGCACAGCTATTGTCTGCAAGGGCATACACCATCAAATCCCTTTTTCTATTTGCGGCTTCCTGGGTTCATGCCATGTGTTTGAAAGTCACTTTCCCAGAGTAGGTTAACAAATACGAAAAGCCAAATGCCCTTCTGCTTGCAGAACGGAAGGAAAAGCGTAACAGCTTCTCCTTCCCTCTTCCTTGATATTCAGTGCAAGAACAGATGTGGATATAGTGTATAATTCCACAGGAATGCAGCTGTAATTTCACATGAACTAATACCCACTTGTTATACCAGCTATTAGAGGGTAGAAAGGATCCTTCTAGCTGGTTTTAGCAGACACCTGGCGCCTCTGTTTTCATTTGTTTTCCTGGTAGCAAGATCCCTTACCACTTTTTGTGTGTGCAGTTAAAGATGAAAAGAGCATCTAGCATTTTTTGGCATGAGCTGGGTGGATGGCTGCAGAAGAGCTATGGCAAGGCAGGATGTTCTTGGAGCTGGAGTTTTTCTTGGATGTCAGCCCAGGATTTTTTGGAATGGGAGCCGGTTTTGCTGAAAGGTTCATGAACTCTCGAGGACTGGGCCCAGATTTCCTCTGTCAAAGCTCCACACAGCTCTACTGGGACAGACTGGAGCATAGCATAGCTGTAACCATTCCAGGAGAAATTTTGGCCCTGCGGAATTCAGCTTTGCTGTAATTGTCCATCATTGCCGTAGGTGAGATGAGACRGCAGCACTCTGGGGAAAGGGGTTGCAGTGCTGGTCTGTAACTGGGAACTGTGTGCTCTACAGTGGGTCTCTCTTGAGTGGGAATGATATCCTCAACATAGAGGACTTACAAAGTCTGGGGATTTCATTACACTGCCTCCTGTGTTTTCTCAACCATTTACTCCCATCCTTTCATCCCTTTCCCTGTTCCCCTCATTGGTTATGCCCACTACTCTTCCATGGTGATCAAGACTTGTCTCCTCTAGAGCAGACCAATTGCTTTCACACTRCATTGGGCTCTTCACTGTGGAGGATGAAAAGCCAGCTGGGACCCTGTTTGAACACACTGGAAGGCAGGGAGAGCTGAACCTGGCAAAATCTTGTCTACGTTGCTCACTGATCAAGGGTTTTGGAGTAAAAACTACCCATGGCAAACTAGGGGTTGTTTTGGAGAGGACTGGCTGGTTTATTGCAAAATAGCTTGGGATTGAAMTGATGTTTATGCAGCTGTGGATGATCAAGGACTAGGGCCCTGGAGATGACTGGGAAGCTAAGTTATATGATRGTAGGGACATATCCAGTGAGACCTGAGTCCAAAGGTCTCTGCATAACACTCTTGACAGTCATAAGGCTTCTCCRGGGCTGACTTGAAAAGACGAAGAACGATACTGTATACAAACCAAATCTCCTTTCTTCACTTCTCTTCTGGCTGAAAGCACATTRCTTTCACTGAGTATCTCTCTCCGTTATGGTGTCCTCCCCACATTTCCAGTTCTAGTTGCAATTCCCAGTGTACAGCTACATTGGCTGTCACCCTTCAGGTTTAACCTGAAAGCCAACATCCAGTGCACAGAGGCACTCAAGCCTCTGGATGGGTTGCATTTGGCTGGGGAGGAAGCAAGGACCATCACAGGGATTCTACCACGAGCTGATGTTGCATCACCAATATACTTTGAGGTCCTTGTGGAGATGCCCCTGGTGATCAAGGACAGAGGAATTACCAAACAGGGTCRGCTAATTGTCTTTGACGGTAGCCCATAACACATACCTTGAGATGCTACAGGTAGTCCTGCTGTCATAGGATAATCTGCCAGCGAGGAGGTGTTCTCCCGACCTCTACTAGTTGGAGATTACCAATGCACCCTGAGGCATTGATGCACCCAATGCACCATGATCATTTCTCAGCCTTGCCAAAGCTCTAGAGACTCTGCTTTAAATCATAAATAACAGAAGTCTGGGTTTTCTTGTTTCTTGTGTAGAATGGGTTTCCAAAAAGGCCTGAGGCACTCTGGTATATTGGCAGACCTGTAGCGTGTTCGATTGCAGGTGAATTAGTAACAGATACAGTTGTACAAGCTTTGTGATGTTTGGACATCATAGCCAAAAGTCTTGTACCAATCAGACTCATATTACCACTTCTCTGGATATATTTATTCTAAGGTATTTTCTTCCCATGCTCTGTTAATTGCTAAATGGAGGAAATTAAGTTACACCATTCAGGGAATAACCACCTCACTGTTTGGTTTCCATCATATGTAATATACTATATAATTTAGGCACATGCTGAAGTTCTTTGCCAAATTATAGCTTTTCTGAGCCGAGAAAGTGCAGTTTTCTGCACTTTTGCTATAATATGCCTCCTTGCTGGTAATACTGCTTTGACAAATGCGCCTTTCTGCTTTCACTGTTTTGATTGATTTTTCGCTCAAGTTCTAACAGTGTTGGAAGAAATTACTCATTCTGGTAATAATTTTGATAAGCTTATCAAGGAATTTTCTTCCAATAGAGTTACATTTTTAGACAACTCTAAATGATCTATTGTCCTAAGTTCCCTGGACCTCCGCCTTACTGGAGGGCAGTGGAATTTCAATAATAATTTATACTGAGTGTGGATGTAGTTGCTGTAGAGCTGGCAGTAAATATTAATCCTGCTATCCCAGCCCTCTTTTCCTTCTTGGGAATAAAGAGATTTTTCTTAAGTACATTATACCTTTCCCATGTTAACTCTGTGTTAATCATGTAAGCCATTATATTTTGAACACATGACTCAGTGCCTTGCTAGGCTTGTGTCTAAATGAAAGAGCCATTAATCAAAAAGAGTGCCTTTGGGAGAGATAGCTTTTTCATTTAAATTAGGATTATCCTATTGTTTGACAGATTCCATTAAGACCATCTACTCAACCCGATCAAAGACCTTCATAACAATGTGAAATGGTAACAATAAGGCAAGGTTCTGTTTTCCTGACTCAGCCAAGGGGATATAATTAAGTGAACATCAAAACTTATTTTAAGAGTGCTATCTAATAACGTGGCCTATTTTGCTTTCACAGGCTCAGTTGATTCCATTCTCCTGTGGCTGAACATTTCAGTGTAAATGTTAGTATCTGAATTTAAAATAAAACTGTTTTTTGTCAGTAGTTTTCCCAGCCATTTATGCACTTTCTGCCTGATGCCAGCTTTTATGTTTTTTTTTTTTTCTTTTTTCCCAGGGAGTTCCTTAGCAGTAGAAACTCCAGATCTTGACGTCATCATAAGAACAGCATTCTTGGGAAAGATTTGGAGTAATTTGGTTGTTCAGAGAAGTCAGTCTTTCCCTGGTTGCAGCCTGGCGGTAGGCTGTATAATGTCCTCTCCAGGATACTGACTGCTCCAGCTCACCTGCAACACGTCCCTGACCACTGAGCATGTGGGTAACTTGTCCACCATCTCTGTCTTGGATATATCCCTCTTCCTGCTATATATTCCTCTGCTTATGCTTTGAACAGAGCTTTCAGCCAACTCTTACCATGTTTTTATTTTCATCCTGCATTGGATGCTGGTGTCATTCTTTCTTGATCAATTAATTTTTCTATCAAAAGCCAGTAAGTATTGCATTAGATGCCTTGTCAAGATCATCTTCTTTCAGCTTCTTTCTCCATGACTTTTTTTATCTTCACATTCATGTCCATGTCCATGTGTGTGCAGCATCTAGAATACCACCCTGGCCTTAGTCTCTCCTCTCTGCTTGTGTGGAACAAGCATCACCTGATGGCTGTGTTAGTCAGCTAGGAATTACATTCCGTGTAGGATAGCAACCTTTCCTTTTTTGATCTTCTTAATGGAAGTTGGACATACACATTCAGTGTTACCAGTTATTAGTTTAGTTGGTCCTTTTTCAGAGTGAAAAGATGTAGATATTTTCATTGACTGTTTAGTCAAGTTAGCCTTTCCAAAACTTTAAACTAATATGGTATACTGCTGAAGGAGAATGCTATTTAATTCCAACTTTTGCTGTCAGTGGTATCTTGTTTGACATTTTTACCATGGCTCCATAGAGAAAAAAGTTATGAATCATACAAGGAAATTGTGAATGTAAATCACATAGTGCAATGTATAAATTTTTGCCAATCTGTTTTTAGGTGGGGAAAACAGTTTGGTGTCTAAAACAAGCCATGGGTTCAGTAATGTGTACAACAACAGCGTCAATCAAGAGCATTGAAGGAAGAGGAGAAGATGACTCAGTTGCATTACCATGTGATGTCCTAACGCCCGATCACAAGGAGTGAGTTAGAGGAAACCATTTGCCTTCCCTTCAGGGAGAAAGTGAGTGAATCCACTAAAACAAGCCCCAATCTCCTCTTACCTCTGATTGATAGTTTTTAATGGGAGGAAATGGCTCCATTCCTGATGCTTTGGCAGCAGTGTAGCAGTTGGTGCTGGGTTTCGGTTTCAACCCTAAGAAAGTTTCTGTTCTGCAGCACAGCAAGGTCATTAATCCTCAGTTTAGTAAAAGCACCATGAAATCACTCCAGTCACATCTGAAATGGAGACTATACCCCACTTCAGTAGGTGATAACACTTCTGAGACAGGTACCTTGGCAGCTAGGTGCTTCCCGGGCACAGGGTCTGCGTGAAGGGGGTGGCACCTTTGCCATTTTAGGTGGTTACAGTCACCGACGTTGCTGCTGCCATTGCTCAGGGAGCAGAGCATGTCGGGGGGGCCTGTGGGAAGCTCCAAAGTGTGAGCTTGGAGGCTGCACCACAATGGTGGCTGCAATGCTGGCAGCACATCTTCATTCTCCTCCCCACCACCACACCTTGAGCTCCAGTGAATTAAGGGAAAAGAGCAAGATGGGTGAAAAGGGGAGGGAAATACCTTCACTGCTCTGAGAGCACACATGGGCATTGGAAAATGCCCCCATCGGTSCTTCAGCTGGGGTGACGCTGTAGGAACATTTCATTACTGCTTCTTCTGCAGAGCATTCACTCCACAGGTTTTTCCCAGAGCAGGTRGTCGGGAAGTGTTAATCCTGGTCTCCACTAATACTCCGTACCTGCTTGCTACCTCTGCGAATTTGCTCCCATCGGGGCGGCTCTGCTCTGGCAAGACCTGTCATGCATATGAGGGAGCCTATAATTTCCAGGGGGGCTCTGCAGTCCCCGATTTGAAAGGTTTGAGAGGTTTCCTAGCTGAGCAGGAGAGGGCAGCAAAACATAGAGATTGAGAGAGAGASAGGGAGATCCCCTTGCAGAGCTTTTAGGAGTTCATTAAATAGTTTCAGGAAGGGTACACTGGTGGGGAGTGGGATTTAGSGTTGTCCGGTGCTGCGCATGGGGATGTTACTGCAGACCGGGCAGAGCCGCTGGGGTGGGCAGTTTGCTATAGCTCCCACTCAGAGCAGTCCCGGGCTAAAGAGGGATTCTCCTTGGTCCTTTGAGGATGGTCAGAGATGTGGAAACCTTGATTACCTGCAGAGAATGATTTGTAAGAGTCAACTGCCTCAGAAAACAGCAATATTTCCAATGAGAAATGTGAATACGGGGCTTTGGAGAAGGAGATACCTTTCTTCTTTCTTGCCTCATGACTTGCAGCCAAAAGCTTCCAAACCACTGATAAAGGGGAGAAGATAAGGGTGTAAGTTTCAACAAAAAAAGACCAAGATTCTTGGCAACAGTGGGAACAAACACAGTCCATATAACAATTGGTGTGGAACAAATAAGGAGTGTTGGGGAATGCAGTTACTGTGGCAACCCRGTAATAATAGATGACAGCAGTACAGAGGTGGAAATAAAAGTCAGAACAAGGAAAGCATCTAGAAATACAAATATGTTAGTCAAAATCTGGAGTAATAAAAACCTTGTCAGAGCATTAAAACTGAAGGTATGCAACAGCATAATTATGCTGCTGGTGTTTTATTTGGCAGAATTATGGCCARAGACAACCGCTCCTGAAAAAACCAGCAGAGTTTTCATGCATGGTGTGTATGAAGAATGGTAAGAGTTAAGTGGGGAAAAATGGTTATAAATCTGAAAGCACAGGAAAGATCAAGATGGATACCAGAGCATCCTGAAATCACACTCCAGAGCATTGGAAAGCACCAGTTGGGTTACACAGAATAGGAGGGGGGTTTATTGCACTGGGACAGTGGTAGAAACAAACAGGGGGATTCCCAAGGGCTGTGTTCACATGGGATATAGCATGGGACACAGTGTATACACAGACCTGGCTTTCAGCTTACTATGTTAGTCCTTAGACTTCCAGGTGGAGACTTAGACTGCCTCTCCTGACTTCCAGGAATCAGATACCAAAGGCAAACCTTCAGCAAAGATCCTGTTCCCACTACATTGACTGTACAGATCTCCTTTAGCTCCGATTACTGGGATCTGTTTGGGCTGAAAAGTAACAAGAGATAAACACTCTGGAGGTAAGACTGGTGGGGATACACTGCCACCATCCACTAACCCCATGAGCAGGTTGTTCAGAACAAGGCTGGTCAACCTTCTGGCGATATTCCTRGATTGCCTTCACATCCTCGCAAGGATTAATGGGAAAATTAACCTGTTTGCTGCCATGGTTTTCCATCGCATTGAMCTAGGAGTCAAAAACTGCTTTCTGTGGATGCTGTAGAGAAATAGTACCTGATTTTCCAAGCAAGGAGGCCAGATGACTTATTCCAATGCAAAGGGAAGGTTGTACGATGAGGCCCTGTAGATCAGCAGGGAAAAGGGCTGCCATGGCCAGGCAGTGAGCAAATTAATTGTCCTGGCAGCTGAATGTGATTAGACACTGTTAGTGTAGCACATTAGTTTTGACGGTAAATAAATGTTCCCTTCTGTGGGAAAAGCTGCCATTTTGAAAATTGCTTTTGCGGCAAAATGAAACTTTAGTGAAATGAAAAAAAAAAGCCATCAAAACCATCAGTGATTGTACAAATATTATGATGTGAAGTAATCAATACTGTTCAGAGAAAATATGAAATATACTCATTTTCTTTCATCTCAGCATATTTTCAGATGGCCCAAGGGACTGTTACTATAATAGGCAAATATATAAACACAGTATTGAAAGGTTCATAATATAAAATTAGGGTGAAATAAAACAGAGTAAGAAAGTCAAAATGAAACCTCTCTGCTTTACTGAAACAAAACATTTCAACATCAGAGTGAAATGAGAAAATCAAAACAATCCCTGTTTCTCCAATTTTCCCGTCARAAATTTCACCGAAATCAAAATGTTTCAGCACAATGTCTCCGTTTCCACAAAATGTTGTTTACAGGTGGAAAATTGTTGTGTCACAAATGTTCCCAACGTGCTCTAAAGATGCCACACCTGAAGAGTGGCACCTTTGTGGCCAACAGAGTTGGACAACTTTGGGAGGGGTGTCATGGCAGCTTTCCAAGCTCAGCTGCCCATGGTGCGTATCCTGCCTCTTTGGGTCAAGGATCTTCGTGAACAGCCTTTCCCTCACTTAGCAGCAAAGATGATGAGACACCAAAGGTATTCTCTGATCAGGCTTGGTGGAGTCTCGCCTTGCCTGACTTATGTCAGCTGAATTCAACTGCAACCCTGGTCTAAAGCTGTCAGAATTCATTCAAAGAAAGAACATGTTTAGTAAAGCGGGGAGTTTCTGCTGTGGTTGATATTGTTTTCCTGACATACTCATTTGAAATTCATCTAACATACTCTTATATGTATGTTAGCTGAGGGGAGGGAAGGATTACCATTTCAGCAACAGTAATATGTAAGTGCTATTATTAATAACAATCTATATTTCAATACTGCTTGGAGGCTTCAAATAAGATTAGTGGCTCATTATGTTAAGCTATATGTAAATACACAGGCACAGAGTGTTTTATAAAGTAACCCTTATCTAGACCAACAAGACGAAATAAGGGAGAGCAAGAGGAATTTTTATGACTTTCAATTTATAGAAGGGGAAAAATTTAGATTAGGTATGATTATGAATAAAACTGGCCAAAAGAGACAACTAAATTTTGGCTCTTTCAGGCCAAGGTGATCAGCTGTCTTGTGAGAATTTGGTGTTTTATAGAGGRTTTCAAGAATATTACCTTAGGATAATGTTAAACACCCACCCCCTCAGCCTTACCACTGAAAGCAACTAGAAAACAAGCTATTCATTGAGACATGTTATTCATATGAACTTCCTACTGAAATGGTTAGATGTTGTCTCAGAAGACAATTTCTGGGGTACCATTCCCTCTGGATATCTCTAAGGTGGAATCACAGAAGTCTGCTTACTTTTACAGAATAGCAAAAGAAACATTGTTAATACAGCAAACAAAGAAGGACCAGCATCTTTTTAACCAAGCACAAAATTATCCAGAATAACTTGTGTGCATTCTCCTCCAACCACAGCCAATATGAGCCCAAAAAAGCCTGAAGTGTTTGAATTTTCTGTAAGGAAYAGTCCCATCAGTTAAATTCTTGCAAGTCCAGCCCATCGCATAGTCAGAGTCTCTGCATATTTTGTGTGCACAGCACAAAATACTGCAAAAAAAAATCCAGAAAACAAAAACAAACCCAACCTCACATTCCCACTTGTTCAACTCACGCTGTGACACTGCATGCATTGGGAGGTTCAATTGATACATTGACTTTCTGGAGCAAGATTTGTGTCCATGGGTGCCTGGGAACTTCTATATCAAATCCTTTATTGCATTCCTGTCTCTTACCCCTTTCTGTCTTTGCACATGGTACTTGAGGCTACCTAAAATAAAGCCCTTTAGAGGCAGGGGAATTTCACACACCAGTATGTCTCCTTACCATGGAACTTCTTGATAGTTGTACTATTTTGTTTCCTCTCTAGGAAATGTGAGKTTTTTTTCCTAGAAAAATCAGCTAAGCACAAACTGCTGTGGTCTCAGAGGACATTGCTAGTTTTCCCTAATGACCTTCTGCTCTTTGTGTCCCAGCAAGTCTGGTTTTTATGTGACATGAGCACTTGATCTGGAAAGGAGAACTGAGCGTCCTGAAAAGTGAAGGTAGGATAAATCTTTGTGAAAGGCCAGTTCACACATGACAAGGATAAATCAGCCCTGTTGCTCCAAAAAGCCATTAGATGAAGAGGTGAAATGTTTAGGGAAGGAGAACAGGAGACAGTCATTGACTGTCTTTAGTGGCATCCATTAGAGTTGTGTTTCCTGCAAAAATTCATCTCTCTGCAGCTTTCCCTTCACTGAGGGAGAAAGTGTCCCAGCATTTCTGCAAGGAGGAAGAGGTAGGCACCAGTTACTTTATAATTCTTTTCTACATTCATAGTTGGAACATGTTTTATCTTCACCAAAATGACACCACCACCACCAGCCAATTCCCCTCTAACTCCATGCTCCCCCAACACCAAAAAGTGCAAACTGAAATGGCCAATTCTTAATGATTTTTCCACTCTGTTAAGGTTGCATAGATCTCAAGTTTAAAGCTCAAGGCAAGTAGAGCCCTGAGACATGCAGGAGACAGATGGAGGTGAGTGTGCAGAGACTGGCTGCTGGAAATGGGGTTTGCACGTGTTGAGGCAGTGTTGCATAGATCCACCCTCCCTTTGACAGACTGCCTTCTGCTATTGAAGGCTGCAGACCTGCCCCCAGCTCAAGGAAGGCCACCTAGCTGCACTTATTTGACTTACTGAGCCCTACTAGGTGCATTGACAGCCAGACCCTTTCCAGTGTTTGCAAACATGTGGAAGAACTGGTAATTACATCCCCTCTGTAGTCTCCCATAAGGGGTGGGTGTGGGGAGTTGCTTATCAGTTTTGACAGTGTCTTAATTTGTATGCCATTTCGGGCATTGAAGACTACTCAAGGCTTCTTAGCAAGAGGCAGAACTGATCAGGAGCTGGAGCTGAGCTGCTCCTGCTGTGGGAAAAGAGGAGCAAGAAGAGCATTGCACAATGGGGTGGAGATTTGTGATGGAAAGCTCTGGAGAGCTGGACCTGYTGCCCCACCACAGCAGTGAGAGATTGGGAACTATTCTGGGGAAATGCCACAGCTCTGATCTCTCTCTCAATGGTAGCAGATACCCTGTTTTCCACAGCAAAAGAGGCAGCAGAGCTGTGGCAATGTCACAGGTAGTGTGTGKGGACACGCACCCTTGTTTGGCTGTGGTGAAGGAGAGGACGTGGAGAAGAAAAGCAGGAGCTTGGAAGGCAGAGGAGGACAAAATTGCCACAACTCCTATTATTCCTCTTTCCTTTGATAAGTTCTCAAAAGCCATGTTTTTGATGCGTACCCAGAAAATGAAACCCAATCATTCACATCTTCCAAAAACATAGTTTAAAAAATTCAGAACTTTTAACCTCTCAAGGGGTGATGGRTGCTTACAGGAAAAAGGAATCAAACTATGGCAGGTTAGGTTGTTTGTCCTGGACCTGTGATGAAGGCAAATGTTCTTGAACCATTCAKAAACTGATGTTTCTCCAAAGCAACCAAAAGGTAGGGTGTTGGTAAGTCAGTTGGCTTCCTCTTTTGCTAAAAATCCAGCTTCCAGTTCTGATGTTTTTTCTTTAATAAATGAGTGCTGATATTTTGTTTTCTGCTGGGCTTCAGGGATCAGTGCAGAAAGCAAAATTAGTTTAACTTACTGGGAYGAAATAACAAGTTTATTCCTTAACAAACAAAACAAAATATTCAAGCTTATGGCTAGTAGCAATAGGTTCAAGAGGGCTTGAATCCTGGTATAGTCTCTGGAGACAAAATTTTTCTGAAGAAACAAAAAATAGCAACAGGCAAGAATTTCCTCTGTACAGAGAAACAACACTCAATCAGTTTTAGTAGATAAAATGTTTTCTTGACTCCTRTGGCATTTCAGAATTGATGAATGTTTCCAAAATAGAGATAGTTAAAATATTATCTCTTTCCCACAAGTCTTTTTGGCTTATATTCTGGCTTTGTTACAGTTGCGACCCAGGCAGTTTTAATTTATAATCTCACCTCTCCACCATCTATGCTGAGATGACTAATTAACGTGACTGCCATGTGTAATTGCAGTAACGGATATCTCGTACCCTCACATTGTGTTTTGATGTATTTTGCTATCATTTTGAACCAGGGATGCAAAAGAAGACAAACATTGTTGTGCTAGTAAATGTTTTCATTTAGCTGAAGAACAGGCATAAATGATCTCAGGGTATCTTAGCTCTGCCTGTTAACTAAAACCATAGGAATGATGCAGGATGCTTTTCTACCAYGTCGCCTCTTCAAAACTATTTGTGATTATTAAAGACCAGATTATGGCTCTACAAGTAGGAAGATGGTCAGAAAAGAGATGACCAGAAACTTGCTCTATTTTTCCTTTAATTTGTCCTCAGGGAAATGTACACAAAACCAGAGTATTCTATCAATATTTCTCTGAAGTAATAACTCCAAAGTTATCATACAGAGAAAAGTTACAAAATGCATTTTGGTGTTAAAACTCAGGCACCGATGCCTGGAGAATCAAGCTTCCTCCAAGAACCTGTTTTCAGGTATGTCAAACACAGAGCTTTTCCCAAATCCACGGCAACTACAGTCACCAAAAGCAGGACTCTTCACCAGCAATAGATTGTGTGCAAGAACCCTCCGGCACAAGGACTTCAGCTTAGATTCCCAGCAAGAGATGTTGTGCCTTGCCCACCTTATTTCATATATTATGCTTCAGATTACTTCAAATTCTTTTGGAAATGGTGAACTTGTGTGGAAAAATATCATAGAAATGCCAAAAAGAAAAATGAATCCTCCATGTCTAAATGGCAGAGACTTTTTTTCTCAACTAGAAGAGAAGAAAGTTTGGCAGGGACCCCAGACATCAGTCTGAGTGTTGAGTTGCTAATGAGAAAAAACACATAAACAATGATGTGCACCTACCCGAAGATAATCTGGCAGTCCAGGAGAAATATAGATATKTATTTAAAAAAAAGAAAAATGTGGAAAAAATGAAGCATTCAGCCAACTGAATRCTATGAAAGCATTTAATCTGACAGTCCTGGAGACGATGCATATATTTCAATAGTATAAGATCCCACCACACCATTTTGCAAATTTATCTCTATGCTTTCCAGAGGGGATGCTGGATCTTTATTGACTGTGGACTGTTTTTTCTCAGTGCTGAAGGAAAGACAGCCAGGTCAAGAGGTAAAAGAACCTCTGGCTTTGTGAGAAAAGCAGACATCCGGGGGAAACAAGCTTTTGTGCTGTAAAGCTATTATGTAGTAGCAAGCTCACGTCTGCTGCCATTACTCATGGAGGAAGTCCTTAAAGTGTAAGCCCTGTGACTTTACACACTTTTTAATTTATTTTACTGTCATAGTGACCACCAGCAGTACTTCACCAGTGCTTTCAATGTCTGGTCCTTGCCTGAACCCTACTGGCTATACCACTCTGTTACTGGAGACACTCTGCAGAGTGCCTGCCTTACTTCTCCTTCAGTCTCATCTTTTCCATCTTTTCTATCTTTTCCATGCTGACCACAGCTTCTACAAGCTTGGTTTAGCCATCAGACTCAATGATCYGTATGGGTCCCTTCCAACGTGAGATATTCTATGATTCTATGATTTAAGGTGCCTTGCCTTTTCTGGTATGCAGTGTGCTTTCTTAATGTCTTCAAAGACCATGTGTTGTGCTTGCAATTTCCCAACAGTGAMGGTACCAAGGATAAAGACTTAAAGACTGAAGCTGCATTCTCTTTTCTTTCTATCCTCTCTTCCTCCCTGAGTGGCTCTTAGGCTTGTCTTCAAGCAGGCGGGGTCAGGATTCAGTGGTAGCAACTCACAACTATCTAAATATGGTCATACTGGAGAAGAATAAAGGGTGGGAGCTTCTGACATATGAGGACAGGCTGAGAGAGCTGGGACTGTTCATCCTGGAGAAGAGAAGGCTCATGGGTATCTTATCCATGTGTATMAATACCTGATGTGAGGAGGTAAAGAAGACAAAGACAGATGCTTCTCAGTGATGTCCAGTGTCAGGACAAAACACAACAGGCAGAAACTGAAATACAGGAAATTCCATTTAACCATAAGAAAATAATTTTTTGGTTTGTTTTGTTTTGTTTTTATTGTGAGGGTGGTCAAACAGTGAAACAGGTTGCCCAGAAAGGTTGTGTGTCTCCCTCCTTGGAGATATTCAAAACTTAGCTAAGCAAACTCCTCCAGCTGACCCTGTTTTGATCAGTGTTGGAGTAGGCGATTTCCCTGCTAACTTCAACAATTCTGTGATCTTCTCATAAAAACATCCCAAATTATTTTAAAGCAGAGACTCTTTATACCTGAAGATTAAAGCAGGTAAATGAAAAGGAGGAGACTGTTAAAACTAAGGTTTCATCTRATACTTTTTCATTTCTAAAAGCTTTTTTTTTTTCTTCTCTTTTTCTTGCTTAGGCAGACATTAAATGGGTTAGGACCATAGTAATATAACAATACTCTTGATATTCCCTTGTGTACAGCGARTACGAGGTACTTCATCTTCAGAGATAAATGACCTAAGGGCTTTTCCCWCAGTAAATCCACGGCAGCTTCAACCTTTCAGTCCCTGTAACACTCTTCTCTTGGAGTCACAGCTAAATCAGTACCACTGTGTGTAAGCACGGGTTGTGTAACAGATGAGACTTTATTTTGGAAGAGACCTGAAAAAGATTTTGAAGTCTTTTCGCAAATGCTGGCATGTCAACAATGATTTCTGATCAAATTCCAGTAAGACTCTGTCCAAAATYAAAGCAAAYAAACAAACAAAAAATCCCACAGCTGGGTGGTATCCTTCCTTCCTTGTCTTCAAGCCTGTATATGCATATTCTTATATAAGTGTATAWGCATATTCCTATATAAATGTCCAAAAAGCTAACACTTCTCTTTATTTGGAGGTGATTGTATTCTAGAGAGTGATTTAATTTAAAAACAGGTAAAATTTAAGAACTGGAAACAGGTTTTCTGCTTCTATATGTGCTGTTAATAATCCTTTCATTCATCACCACAGTGTTGTGGAAACACACAGAGGATGAAGGACTGTTGTTCACAGTCTGCTCTTCTTCCTTTGCCTTCTTTTGATGACCTGAATTAATTTATCTGTGACGACAGTATTTTTCCTGGATAAATTTGGAGTGTATGTCTCTTCCCATCACTGTTGGTAAATGTACTGCCATTGCTGGATATGAATTGCATCATACAACTACTTTGAGGGAATTCTAGAGTCAATAACCATCCATCATCCTGGCAAAGTCTGAGCCCTTACATCTCTCTTAACTACAGCTGTTGCAGTTCTGCAGTAGAAAAATGGGCTTGCTGAGGAGGTCTGATTCATTTTTCTAAGGACTTTAAAGATGATGATGAGAGTCTAAAAGCAGAACCAGCATTTGTGATACCAGGAATGAGCAGAAAGCACAGGTGGGAGTTGGTCTCATCAGATTTTTTCAGTGGGAAGGTGGGATGCTGTCAATCCCAGTGGGCCAGAGATTCTGCTAGGACTTTATAATTAGTATTGAGCACAACTCCTCGAAGCTGCTTCATCAGGTGGTGAATATGTCACTGTGATAATGCAATCTCACAGTCCTCCCTCCACTTGGAGGAGAAGAGGAGCTACAGAGGGGTGGTCACTGAGAGTCCTGTTCCCACTTGCAAGAGATTCACAACAGTTTCAAGCTGCTCAAACAAGAAACCAGTGATCTGAGTTGGACTTATTTTCTGGCTATTCTTAAAGTAGATCTAGTTGTCATGGAAAGTGACGAACTGGTGAAATGAGGGACTGATGATGTCTTTGCACAGAGCAGAGAGCAATGAGGAGCAAAACACCTTTCCTGTGTCCTATCTTTCCACTGATATCCACTGCTTCCCATAGAACTGGTATGCTAGAGGAACTCATCCAGCAAGCAYATTAGTTTCTTGGATTTTCTGTTACTAAACATATGTGGCATGTCAACAGTGACTTGGATCCTATCAAGTAGGTAAGTTCCTAAAATAAGCGTAGTCACCAAAGCAGGTGATGGGAGGGTATATCAGAGAAGAACCATTTTCTCTATGACCTGTCCTTATACTCCTCTTTAACTACTGTGTGCTTGCCRTACTCTGGGGTAGGACACCAGGAGCTCTGATCTGGGCCTGTTCTTGAGTCCTTCCAAGGCTGYAGACAAATGGCCAAGAAGTGTTGTGAAGCCAATGTGCAGGGTTTGTGTTGTGTGAGACCGGCATCTCAACCCCTCCTGCTTCCAAGAGGAACTTTATCTCTTCCAACATCGCCCCTCCTCTGATAGGAATCCATCCATCTAAAAATCCCCCCAAAACACAAAGCAATTTGAAAGTTCACAGTCTCCGGAGCAATGGCAATGAACAGTCAGTAAGTTGAAATCTCGCTCATATGATATTCAGCTAGTATCTAGTCTTTGAAGAGTTTGAAATATAGCATGGTGTGTTCAACATTTTATTAAATATTAACCATGCCTAATACGAACATCAGCCATTGGCAGAAGTCTTTTCATAAGAAATTATTCCCCACTTTAAATTCCCACAGAAATGGAAAGATTTGGAGCTGAGAGAGACATTTCCTTTTATGAAAATGCTGTTACTGGCAGTCCTTAAAGGTGGGATCAAGGGATTTAATAAACGTAATTTACTTTTTATTACTGCTCAGAACTGGAGCTACTTTGGAGTGAARTGGGTATGTGCTGCGGGAAAGTGCTACCATAAATCTCTCCCCATCAAATGAATCTGCCCCAGAGAGGTATTTTTGAGCAGTGTTTTCAAATGGGAAGGGTAAATCTAGGCAGTAGTTTGCAGGAAACGTGTGTGTCTGTGCCCTTTTGCTTCTTTAATCCAGTCAGTCACATCTGATTCTTACGTCTCAGAAACAG
The DNA here is from genome assembly GCA_030449065.1 of Oceanodroma leucorhoa. Taxonomy (NCBI): domain Eukaryota; kingdom Metazoa; phylum Chordata; class Aves; order Procellariiformes; genus Oceanodroma; species Oceanodroma leucorhoa. The sequence goes on from JASVER010000106.1 coordinate 2,439,625, forward strand.
TTGTCCAGCTGAATTGTCTGGGAACCATTCTCTCTGACATCTTCCTAAAGAAAACTGATTAATTAACACATTTATTGAGTGTTGCTCCTATGTTGCAATGGGTCTTTGTTGTGCAGAGGAAAGATAGGCCCTGTTCCAAGTCATTCCTTCAAAGCACCATCTGTAAATTTTGACTGTGTTAGCTAAAGGCTACAGTTCTCATGCAGTCAAGAGTATCTTTCTCCTTGTTCACTCTCTACTAAAAGGTAATTTTTGCTATTTGTAAAACATAAGATCGCCCAGAAAATCACACAGTTACTAAACTGAACACCTGGGGAAGAGGTGTCTCGAAGCAAATTTAGGTTAGCCAAACCCAGTGTCAGGATTTTTCCTGCAGCAGGGCAGGATACAGCTTGAAACAGCCCTCTGTCTGACAGGCAGCAACRAGTCTCTGGGAACCAAGAAATACAGCATGGGTGAGGAAATATTGAACTTGTAAGGAGAAGTCATAGAAARAATGCTGAGAAAAACACACCTGCTACTGGAATTGCTGATCTGTGTCATTTGCAACATCCCGAGGAAGGTTTTGGTGTGGGKTTTTTTCCATTCAGGAAATTGCTTACGAGCCTGCTCTACTTGCAGGTTCCCTGCCAGCACCCTGTGACCAGCATGCTGGATGGACGGCTACCTGTCAGTGTCTCGCAGCCTCTGGAGTTCTTCGCTCCAGTGCCGATGGCTGGGAAGTGTAGCAGTCAGAAAACCAGGWTTCCATCCTCTTCTGGGGAAGAAAGAAATATTGAGGTTTCATGATGAATTGCAACTGGTTCACATTTCGGGATATTTGAGTCTCCCATGGTATTGCATTGGGCCCTGTTAGATTTTCACTTAGCATAGGCCAGGAGTGGTCTGCTAAAGTCATTGTATCCAGCAGTTGGTCCAGCCATGTAATAGAAAGCTGGTGSAGAAATGGGGTAAGAGTATTCAGTCTAGATCCTTCCATTTCCAAACATTTCCACATATCTTCTCACAAATTTAATACTTTTAATGCCAAAAACCTAGGGAATGATGACATTCTTCAGGAAGAAAGCAGGAGAGATCAAGGACATTTCCATTGCCTCGGGTCTTTGCCATTGCCTGGAGTCCTTGGGCTGTAAATCCCTGTATGATCCTAGGAGGTGAAGAGTGATTCCCYGTGGTATTCTGAAGATCATATCTTGGGTAAATATATCTGAACAGGAAGAGAAAGGGAAAGTAATTCCTTGAATGTCAATGGCGGATTTACCCTAATTCRTAAGGATGCTTTAGAAAATCCCTCCGAGGCTTTCTTTGCTTGAAGTGGGACTTCTCCCTTTGTCTGTCCAGCAAACAGATTCTTAGGCCATGTCTCCTTGAGATGCTAAAATGAAGCATTGGTCTCTTGACAGTGAGAAAATCCAGAGTGGGAAAAGACTGACAGAAGAATGAACTGGAGGGGACAGTGTGACACTGGCAGCATTTGTCCCTTTCTGTGCTGCAGCTTGACTATATCCTGCTGGTTTCTGAATTTTTCCTTAAAGGAAAAACACACCTGCCTGTAGAAGTCTTGTTAAAGCCTCCAGATTGGCACTGATACCATATAACAAATTTTGTTTTAAGCAAAAGCTTGTGAGTATTCGCTTATTTGTGAAGCTCAGACAGTGTGATGGATTAGAGCTCTGAACGTTAAATCCACCAAAARAATAAACAGATACAAAGGCTCAGGGTGTGGAGAAAGATGTCTTAGGTGGATACTCCGCATGGTTTTATAATCTTATTCAGATTGTTTCTTAATGATTTATCACCACTCTTTTTAGAAGGATATCCAACTTTGATTAAGGGGCTCAAGCARTGGAGGTTTTTCCTTCATCCCATCATAACAGGCTCCAATAGTTAACTGTCCTCTGTTAAAATAAGCCTCTCATTTCCATTTCAAACTTTGCRGACTTTCAGATTGAAACTAATGTCTAGATCTTTGTATGATTAAGAAAATKCCTCCAGCAGAAAGCTTCTGGCAGGGCAAAGGGTTGCAGATCATCATAAAGTCTCTTTTTCTAAAAGAAAAATGAAGCTAAGTCTTGTCACCTGTCTTGCCTCAAGTGCCTGCACTAATGGCAGAAGGGATTGCAACGGGTTATAGTATCACAGCTGCAAACTGGAAGTCAGCTGGGCAGTGATGGAAAATGAACGGGTTGATGCCAATTTAACTGAGATGAGAACGTGGTCTTTGGGCTTAGTGTCACCAACATGCAGGCAAGTAGTTTGGGGACATGGCTTTCCCCTTTGTGCAGSAAGTTTGGAAAATGAACAGGTTTCCTATTTTGAGAAGTTTTACTTGTATAGGCACAGAATCTAACACAGCTGGTTCCAGATTTGTTTCTCTTCATTATGGCATAAAAATAGGGCATACACGCAAAGATGTTTAACAGTGTGCCTTAGGAAATGGGAATCCTTCCCTTTCTAAAAAGAGCTAGGAGGGAACTTTGTACTGAACAAAGCAACTAATAAGCAATGAAATCTCTCTTGCCCTAAACACTGCTGCAATTCTACAGTTGAGCAATTGGAGAGCTCATAGGTTGTCAAAACGAATATTCAGCAGTTTTACCGTCTTTGCGCCTCATCCCTAATATATTCATTGCTGCCTTTCAGATAACGATGTGTTCTGATTACCCTTGTAGGCAGTGTACCTTGTACAAGGAGGGGATGGCTGGCACCACTTCAGAGCTAAGCTGCCTGGCTGTGTAGCAATCGCCTCGTGAAAGCTGAACCCAATGAATGGCTTCCTTCAGATGGCTCAGAATCAGGCAGGAATGTAATTGAACAAGAGTAATAATGTACTTATTGATCCCTTCAAGGTCTCCGATTTCCTTGAAGGCGAAGGAAGTAATGAGCCTCAAGGAGCAATAATGCACCTGCAGTATAGAAATAATGGCGCTCCCAGCTCTAAAATGTTTCATTCCTGCTACCTCTGGAAATCTGCTCCTCCCTTTGGCATGGAATAACAAGAAGAGAGAATATCTAGGCTGCATGTAATCAAAGATTAGCACTTGCAGCCCCTGTGTGCAAGGGCATGTGAGTTTACGGTCTAAGCACTTGATGAAGGACAGGAGGTGGGCACAATGTGTTGTGGGCAGGAAGATCATGAGATCAGAGTGAGACAGTTAACAGTTCTATGAAAAATCAGTGGCTGCAGCATCCAGGCTGCAAGAGCCACGTACAAAGTGCTGCAGCTGATTTGAAGTGATTGCACTTTGAAATGAAAACTGATTCCAGACACTTCATTTGTTTCCTGGCTGCTCCTAGTTATATAGTTGGTTAATATAGCCATCACCATGTATTGTGACATTTGGCTCTTATTTAGCATTTTTGGTCAAATGATGCTTAGCTATTTGATGAACAGTGAAGAAACGAGTTGCTCATAAGAAAGGTAATTTCCTATATTATCCCTCTGCCCAATGTGATACCATCTGAACACCCTCCGTATRAAATGAAAGCAGTAGTCAATCCTTTAAGACTGCATGAATTTCTTCTGCATAAGCCTCAAACAGAGAGACATTCTCCACCCTTCCTCTGGGATAAGACTTGGATAATAGCAGGCAGGCTTCAATGCTACTAAATTGGGATAATATCTGTTTCTTAGTTGATCCTGTGATTGACCAAGTCTTAAATATGGGTAGGGATGTCACACAGCTATTGGAAAGCGGTTACTCAGCTACTGACATGAGGTTACTTGGTTCGTCATAGCCCRTCATCTGAACTCAGGACACCCATCACCCAGCAAGGCTCTGTGTCATCTGTCCTAGCCGTATAAATCATGAGATTTATCCACTCCTGCACTATAAAAATGGGAAACTGAGAATGAYAAACCAGTTAGAGTTTTCTAAGCCATGACCTGCACTTCCTTCGGCTTTATGAAACTAAACTACTCGAGGTCATAGCATTTTGAAGTGGTAATGCTTCCTTACTTAAAACAGKTTGTCCAGAGAGGTGGTAGATGCCCCATCCCTGGAAACATTCAAGGTCACGCTGGATGGGGCTCTGAGCAACCTGATCTAGTTGAAGATGTCCCTGCCATGGCAGAGGGGTTGGACTAGATGACCTTTAAAGGTCCCTTCCAACCCAAGCTATTCTATGATTCTATAAAAATAAGGACTCTTCAGAAAACTGAAAAAAGACATAGTTTTCCCGACAGTGATTAGTTTTTGAGGTTTGGTTTTTTTTTTTTTTTTTTTTTGGGGGGGGGGGGTTTTTTTTTTTTTTTTTTTTTTTTTTCTTGCCTGATATTGACATTTCAATTTATGCTAATTTATACCACTTGAAAAGCCCAAATAAATCACCCGGGCGGAACTGAAGAGAGGGTGAGTGTAAGGAAATTAAAATTATAAAGTTGATGCCTGTGCTAAGATAGCACTTGAGACACAAAGCATTTGCAATCACTGTAGCATGCATCTAGTCTGTATGATACTTAATTAGTTTTTCAACAAGTGGTATGAATTCCTTTGAAAATTTGTTTACTGCCAACCAGCCTCCTCATGTCCACACAATAAATAATCATAGAGCTGGGGCCATCTGGAAACCTGAAAACAGGATATTTTTCAAGTCTTGATAAAGAAGTATTTAAAAAAAAAAAAAAAGGCAAGAAAATATCAAAACTTTTTCCCTTTTTCCCACTTATTCCAGATAGAAAGAACTGTGAGAAGTGTCTTCAGATGGCTGGTTTGATCCATTGACTCTTCTTTTCGATGGTACCAATAAAAAGTTTGCATCAACAGGCAGAAAGGCTGAAGGAAGTGATTTCCAGATTGTTGCCCATGAGGCCACAGTAAATATTCTGAAATTGGATCTGAACAAGAAGTGTCCATGGGCAATCAATTTGAAAGCAGTCACAGTCCCTGCTTGTGGGGACTCTCAAATCAATAGTTTGAGATATTGATAATGAGACACGAAGAACAGAGATACGATGCTAGTCAAGTCCAGCCTCGCAGGTGCTCATTCAARATTTGTTCCAAAATGTGGTAATCCAATGGTTAGAGAAGACTGGGATGAATGTCTATGTGCAATATTGCACATAGAATTTCTGTGCTATCAATGCTAGTTTAAACACTGAAACAGGTTGCCCAGAAAGGCTGTAGAGTTTCCATCCTTGGAGATATTAAAAAAATTTATAGGACAAGGCCCTGAGCAATCAGATCTAATCTCAAAGCCCTTTTTTGAGCAGGGGTTTGGACAAGAGGATTTCTTGAGGTCTTTTCTGATTTTAATTTTATTATGATTCTGGCAATTGTGTGCACACTTCTTGAAGGAGGATGCACTGCAGAAGGTGCAGGGAAGGACAGCAAGGATGACAAAAAATACTGCTTCAAAGAAGAAAGCTTTTGTAGGTCAACCTTGACCTATTCTTGTCCTAAAGTTGTTCAGAATTCATTCCTAAACACAAACGTTGCACACCATAATGAGAATACTCGTATACCATGTAGCTGCATCTAGTGTGCTTGCACAGATACCTACAGGTGTAAGGATATATCAAACATAAGGTACAGCAGGAGATGCACTTCCCACTGGAAGATGTACATAGTTGTGAAAGATGAAGGGGTTGCCCTTTGTTGAGGCAACAAGTTGTTATTTAGTCAGTCAAATGCCGGAGATAGATAACACATGCAGAGAGGCATTTGCCTCTGCAAATGCTTGTTTTAATTAAGAGGAATAGCAAGACTGCCACCTGAATAGGAAGCAGATAAACCAAAGCTGGAGAGGAAAGCTAAATGTGTTCAAATGGCTGGGAGAGCCTGGCTTTGAGGACAGTGGTCTACAAGGATGTATCCTCCACAGTGAGGGATACAGAAGGAAAGAGTCTTTGGCAAGCTGAATAACAGAGAAGTCTACAGTAAATCAGGTGGATAAAGGGATAGAGGGAGAGATCTCAATGTTTGCACATTAAAAAATACTTTTCTTTCATTTCTTCATGTTGGTTTTTTTATTAAATTTTTAATTTCTTGCCACAGGTCAGTGAGAATGCCAGAAGTCTGGGTGGAGTAAAATAGCAGTGGCTAAATTAAAAGGGGGAAAAAATTCCATCAAAAGCCATTAAATGTAAAGATCACAGCTCTGTCAGAGGAAGTCCCTAACGCTAGAAAATTATCACTGTGTGCTGGCCATAAGCCAAATAACTGTTCTCAAATTATACTAGGTCTTGCTCAACACTTTTGTTCCCCTTAGTGTTTAATACATGGTTTAATATAGGGGTCTAGAGCTGACCTGCTGTGAAAGACATTACTCTTTTCAGACCAGTTTCTGGCAGTCACATCGCAGACAGCACAACTCTGGAAAAATTCCCCAGAAAAGCCCAGAGATGAGAGGTGACAACAGTGCTCTCGTTCCAGCACAAGCAATGAATTTGTGGCAGAAATTGCTAACTGAGGAGCTATGTCCAGGATGAGCTGAGGAGTCTGATTACATGAATATAGTTGCTCCCCTTATACATCTATGTATTGAGAATGGGGTACTTTGCTTTGGAGGAGCTGGATGTTAGATCGCTGTAGAAAGAACCTGAACTTTTAATCCCGAAGGAGCTGGAACGAAATTGTCCCACTGGCCAAACTGGAGCTGTATAGCAAGACTCCTTTCCTATTGAGTCATAGGAATCACTGTGATGCCTTTCAACAATATTTCAGCACAAAACCTAACCCCTTTACATGGCTATTAATCTCACATGCCAGATCTGAGCATACTTGAAAGCCTTTAGCAGAGATAACACAACCACAGAGGTTGCCCTGAGGTCAAAGCCTGCTGCTGTGGGAATGAAATATTTGCATAACCTTTTCTTTCAAGAATTTATGTGATGCGCAAATGCATTCATTCAGGCTGCTTCCTCAGTGCTTTGCTGAAGCTGCCAGACAGGAGAGAAACAATGCAGTGTATTTCTGGGAAAGAACATGATTGTCATCAGCCCTAAATAGGCATGGTAGGGCTGTGATAGGGAGTACAGGCACAGTTGCCCCAGGGAGAAAGTAACTAGATGTAGCTATCCCTCTCCAGACTTGTGTTCCTGTGATGGGGCATGAGCACATCTTGCATCCGTCAGCCAGTTCAATTGCTTGGTCTTTCTGGGCAGCAAAGATGTGTACATCAGTAACGTGCAGCGCTTTTCTCTCTCCCTGTGGCTGTAGATGGAGGGGGGTGGCTGGGGCAGAGTGATAGTGGGTACTGCCCACTCATTGTGCATCTTGGAAGGTAAMTGTATCTCCTGCAAGACAGCTGCTGCCCCTGCTCACCAGACCAAAGTCCAACTCAAGAAGTTGCTCTTCTCAGGTCTAGGAAGCCTTTGCTTTGGGTTCAGAACTTGCAGCTAGTGCATTTGTCCTGAAAATGTGTATGAAGTCAGCACTGCTAGGCTTACTTTTGACCCATCTTCAAGCAGGACTAGCTCCCCGGCAATCTTTCAGCTAACTCCTCCTGAAGAGTATGAGTTGTTGAGTTTGTTGACTGTGACGCCAGGTTACACTAGCAGATAATGTGTTCCAGGGTAAGTCTGAGCCCCACTATGACTGTGGCACAGTGGATTAACATTTTTGCATTGCCCATAGGAAATGTGTGGCTACATGATTTCACTAAAATTTGAAACATGGTTGTGGTGGGTTGACCTTGGTTGGATGCCAGATGCCCACCAAAGCCACACTATCACTCTCCCTCCTCAGCTGAACAGGAGGAGGAAAAAAAAGTAATGAAGGGCTCATGGATCGAGATAAGGACGGGGAGATCATTCACCAATTACCGTCATGGGCAAAACAGACTCTTTGGGGAAATTAATTTAATTTATTGCCAATCAAATTAGAGTAGGGTAATGAGAAATAAACCCCAAATCTTAAAACACCTTACCCCCACCCTTCCCTTCTTCCTGGGCTAAACATCACTCCCAATTTGTCTACCTCCTCCCCCTGAGTGGCACAGGGGGACAGGGAATGGGGGTTGCGGTCAGTTCATCACATTTTGTCTCTCTCGCCCTTTCCTCCTTGCTTTCTTCCCCTGCTGCATCATCCCCCTGTCCCTCCTGCGGGAGACAGTCCTCCASGAGCTTCTCCAACGTGAGTCCTTCCCACGGGCTACAGTTCTTCATGAACTGCTCCAGCGTGGGTGCCTTCCACAGGGTGCAGTCCTTCAGGAACAGACTGCTCCAGCGTGGGTCCCCCAGGGGGTCACAAGTCCTGCCAGCAAACCTGCTCCAGTGTGGGCTCCTCTCTCCATGGGTCCACAGGTCCTGCCAGGAGCCTGCTCCAGCATGGGCTTCCCACGGGGTCACAGCCTCCTTCACACACATCCATCTGCTCTGGCGTGGGGTCCTCCCCAGGCTACAGGTGGATGTCTGCTCCACCGAGGACCTCCATGGGCTGCAGGGGGACAGCCTGCCTCACCACGGTCTTCAGCACGAGCTGCAGGGCAATCTCTGCTCCAGCACCTGGAGSACCTCCTCCCCCTCCTTCTTCACTGATCTTGGTGTCTACGGAGTTGTTTCTCTCACATATTCTCACTCCTTTCTCCRGCTGCTGTTGTGCAGCGCTTTTTTTCCCCTTCTTAAATATGCTATCCCAGAGGTGCTACCGCCGTTGTTGATGGGCTCAGCCTTGGCCAGAGGTGGGCTCATCTTGGAGCCAGCTGGCATTGGCTCTATCAGACATAGGGGAAGCTTCTGGCATCTTCTTACAGAAGCCACCTCTGTAGCTCCCATGCTACCAAAACCTTGCCACGCAACATAGTACATTGGTGTAGCACCTCTTGGGATAAGGGTGTTGCCCTGGTATAAGAATAGTTCAAGGAAGAAAGTGTCCGGACTGTTTCTTTCTCAAACAACTTGTTTGACTGCACTGCTAGTGTCTGCTTAGCAGCTTCCTCTCACCTTCCTTGCTCTCCTCCCACACTTTGACATCTCTGGATCCCTTCCCAATGTATATTCCTATCTATCAGGACGAAATTAGACCTCTGCAAAGCAGAGTCTGCCAAATCATTTTGTACCCTATGGCATGGAAAGTCATCTACAACTAGCACTTACTCTTGTGTGCTGAGTGAGCCCTCAATTTTAGGGAAGCATGAGGTGTATTTTCAAATATGCAGCTAAAGAGATTAATGCTCACAGTGTTGGGAGGAACAGCAAACCTTCGTGGCCCTGGGTGTCATGGGACAAGGAATTGAGTGGGGTTTTCATTTTGCACTATGCTTTTCTTTTGCACAAATGAGAAACCAGCTTGTTGGTTCCTGAGATTTGCAGCCTGCTGCTGAGGCTTTTGTGATGGTTATTCCCTTTTTAATATGCCTCCTGGGCATGAATGTTAAAAGTACTGATACACTGAAGGCCTGGATCGTGGGTTCAGTGTTCGGCTGACACAGCCAGTAGGGCCAAAGCTTTCACTGGAGGTTGTGATGAAGCAGACTAGCTATTTGGTGAAAAAATCATGAGAGCCAAAGCTCATCTTTTCTTGTTTTCTGAGTTACATGGTGTTTTGCTGAAGGTATCCAAAGAGTTTTCCTGTGACTTGCTCTTTATTGCATTTTTCTTTTGTTTAGTGTCTCCAGGTTTTGCACCTGAAKGAGATTTCCCACCGTCTGGCATGGATCTCTCATTTAAATCCGATCTCTGTCATTCAAATCCCAGTCCCCTTTGGCCTTCTGGAGTTACTATTTTGGTTTATTTTTTTAAACCAGATGAGTGCAATCTGAAATGCAAAAAAGCAGAGGGATTGCACACAGCTGCCATACTACACTTTGTTCRGCTGTCTTCCTGGTGTTATTGACCTTCTGACAGCTTTCTGCCACTCAGAAAGACGAATGTTGCTGACGTTCCTGCTCTTAGGCTACTCAGTTGTTTTTTTTTTAAACTGCCTGTTTTACTTCCCCTAAGTTTTCTTTCAATCTGCTGTCTGTAGCTGGAGAAAGCTGCCAATCACATCTGCCCAGAGAGTGACTACCAGTGGATGTAAGTGTGCATATATTGTTTCCTTCTTGTTAAAAAACAAGCAAACCTACCTTTTCATTGTATTTAATATGGTCTTATACTCTCAGAAAGAAAATATCATTCCTCACTGATTTAATCTGACAAAATGCACACTAGTTGGTTTGTATTTATTTTTCTTCCTGGAATTTTCAAAGCAGTGAAATAATCTCTGTTATATTTACTCTTCTGTTTGTGCATGAGAATCAATAGTTATTTTGCCTTTAAAAATATCAGAAACATTCTTAGGTGTCAGATAATCTTATCCCTGCCTGGTATTATATGGAATGAGTACACCTCCTAAAGAAACATTTTCTATTGAGAATTTGCTTTGAGATGTGCTCTTTATAGAAATGCATTCTTAGAATTAGAAATTTGAGAAGACTACAAGCAATCCCACCATGGGCAAAGAAAAGATAAACGTTCAACCCTCAGCATGTGTAAAAGTTGTGTGCATAATATTGCTTTGAAAACTAACAGAAATAGTAATTGGCTGTTACTGGATGGTCTCAGAAGATGGGCCTGAGAGTCGAGAGGCAGTTTCTATGCAGGTAATGTGCCTGGAAGGTCAAATTCATGGTTCCCCAGGCAAGTGCTGAGCCAGTCAAGCTACCAAGAGTGAAGAAGGCTAAAATATGAGGCTGTGTTGGTTTAGTGCCTGATCAACAGGGAAACTAGAGTTGTGTGAGCAGGATCTTGAGTACATAGGATGCAGGCCATACATACCTGTTTCACCAGCATTTAAACTATTATGCCTGGGCTGGAACACTAATTGCTCTGGAAAAACTTCCGTTTACTTAATTGTTGAGAGAGTCTGAAATGTTTGGGAAAACTTTTTGCTCTGAAGTTTCCATATCACAAATTATGGACCTGTTGAAGACGACAAGATCACCTTTAAATTATGATCAGAGGGAAAGAGTGTCTGTGCACATACATGCTAAAAAAAAATAAATGGATGAGAGCAAAAGAAGTTCAGTTCAGATAGACAGCATTGCCACAGCATATGCTTTCTTGCTTGCGCTTTCTTTGTTGAAGAGGACACTTCTGATGATATTTGCTTAACAGGTGAGTGCACATTGCTTTCTGCTTTAGGCAGACTGAAGGATCTGCTGGCTGAACCAGTCAGGAAGCTGTGGAGATGGCTGCTCACACCTCCCAGGATGACACAGTCCATCAGAAATGGGCTAAAGTGCCACCTTCAAGTGCGAGGGAGCGGTGAAGGCCCAAGGAAGAGGCAGGTTCTCAGATGCTGCAAATTGGCAATTTATGCTGGCGGAGGCTCTGCTCATAGATATTTTGTGGTTGTTTCATGAAGAGCAATGGTCACTCACAGTGTCTGGCAAACTTCAGAGGAGTCCTGAGCATCGAGGTGAAAGCTGTTTGGCAAACCCAGTTCATTTTAGAGCACATCCATCTCCACAGCTTTGATATGGAAAGGAGCTGGGGAGAGGTCACCCGGGGCTCCTTCTTTTCCTGCAAGAAAAACAAGAAACACCAGAGGATAAAGGAGCAAAGGGGAAAAAACAAAGCTCCATCTAACAAAGCAGGATTTCACCCAGCTTGTTGGGTTGCCTCCGTTTTATGAGCCAGCGAGACACATCTGAAAGGATCTTACAGCTTTTTTCTTTGGAACACAGCTTCATGATTTTCCCTTTTGAAGCCTCTGCATTGCTTCCCATCTGTTTGCTTACTCATGGAGGGAAAATATATTCATTATTTACTTCTCTGTCTGAAATCATGTTTGTGGACTTGATGATTGCATGTCTTCGAAGCTTCTCTTTATGTCCTGTAGAGCTCGAGACTCTTTTACTAATATACATTTTGTTTCTCTTAGGAAACTTGATCAAAAGTTAAACACTGGTCAGATATGTATATTATGTCTAATTTATTAGATGAACATAGCCATCTAAAGCCCTAAAATTCCTACTAATGCACATCCCAGTTTTGCAGAAACTTGTGTGTGAGTCATCCCACTGAACTGTAGTTAGTGCAACTGCTTTCTGCATGGTGTTAGGCAGATGCGTATGTCTGAATGCATGCAAAGAAGCCAACAAAACACAAAGCTGGCTAAGGAAGAAAGTGGCAATGGACTTCTTTTACTGTAAACTGCTCCTGTTCCCTAGCTTGAAAATCACTTGGCTGGACAGAAGGCAAGTGCTAAGTCTTCTTCCTGACTTACTAGGTTTCATGATAACTTCTCTTTTATGAGAGATAACTTCTCTTTCTATCTTTTATGAGAG
>JASVER010000106.1:2452018-2471219 GCA_030449065.1 Oceanodroma leucorhoa
GAGAGATAACTTCTCTTTCTATCTTTTATGAGAGATAACTTCTCATAAAAATTACGGCAGTAGTGCAAAGCCCATCTTCACACAAGAAGAGCAAGGCCAGAGCAGGACAGTATGGATCAGTTCAGAAGAAACCTCTGCCTTGATAAAGAAATCAAGAGTCAGGATTTTTGTCAACAAAGTCAGTATTCCCATTCCCTTGGTATTCTTCAAGTACTGCCTTCAGGCACTACACTCCTCCAGCAAAGGCTGGAGCCCAGGACTGCCCTTGTCAGAGTCATTAACCCTTTCCCAATCAGGATTTTTTTGTTTGCATGTTGGAATTCCACGTCCTAAAGCTCTAATTAATTCATATAAGTAACTGTTCTTGGTGAAGAAGTTCTACTTTGCAAATCCCAGAACCTTCCACATGAAGTAGTCAATAATTTAATTCCAGCCGCTGCAGCGCAGCAGAGGCAGTAGTAAAATCTATATTCCATCTCGGGCTCAAAGCCCTGTAGAAGCCATGAGCTCAGCCTGGCTGGAGATCATTTGGAAAATTAAAATTTCAATGAAAGTACATGCAGAAAGCCAAAAAAGTCAGATTTTGTTTCTCTCTGGAAAGCAGTGATATCTTGCCTTAACAACTAGCCATATCCAAAGCCTGTAATTTGCAAACAGCCCTTACCCGAAATTGTTTTACTCTGCTTGCTTATACAGTGCAAAGTGCATGGAAGGCAAACACTAGATATCTGTGGGAGGAGCTGTTGATCACGGCATGGGCACTCACACCCGGAGCTACAGCAGAAGCAAGGCTGGGTTACCAAAGCCAAGGTGAGRACATGGCGAAGTGATGGGATGCAGCAGTCTGAAGGGCAAGACAGGACCCCATGGGTCCACAAACAGTCAGGACAAGTAGTGGAAGGTGCTGACAGCAAGAGCTAGGAGTGGGGCTGAATAGCCCAGAAGAAGAAGTAAGAATTGGGGCCACCAAAGAACTGTAGTTGTCCAACAGAGAACAAGGTTGAAAGAGCAGGAGATGGATGCAAGAACAATGTGTGGATCTAGACAAGGAAAGGGTAAAGGGGCTAAAAGTATGACTCCAGACCAAATTGTTTGGAGTTTTAGTCTTATGCTGCCTATGATTATTTAGGGTTGGACTAGATGATCTTTAAAGGTCCCTCCCAACCCAAACCATTCTATGATTCTATGATTATTTAGGAATCATTGCCTTCATCTCCTATTGTCAGTAACACATACTTCCTCATTTTGCTTGGGTGGGTACAGCTCCAGAGGGCAGCAGAGGAGGGTGTGGACAGAAAACTGTCCCAGGACGAGATGTGTGCAGGTAGCGAGTTCAATCCACGTGCTGCACATGGAGAAGGACATATTTGTCCTAGTTATACATGTCCTGTGGCCATAGTGTCACTGTGTCACTGCATATATAGTGGGGTTGCCACACAGAAATGTAGCCCTGCAAGGTTTGGTTAAGTCTGAGCATCTTTCTCAAGTGGTGAGGTAATGGGAAACCATAGAAATACCKAGGTAAGCTGACATAGTTTGGAGGCATATCATCAATAGTCGTTACTGGAAGGAACCAAAGCTGCAGTGGTTCAGGCTGTAATTCCTATTGGTTCCTCTTTGACTTTAGTGGTATAGTCTGAGTCTATGGAGGAAGAATATTTGTTTTTTTTTTTTTTTGTCTTAATTTTCTCTGTGAAATAGCACTGGGCTATAATAGTCATCCTAAAATACATTCAGCTGGGTCTAGAGTCTAGTTTCTAGGGCAATGTTTTACAGGTAAATAAAGGACCAAGTCCATTCTATGGTCCGGAGGACACATAGCAAGTTGGCATGTGTATGATTAAACACTCTTACCTGAAATGGGCAATTTGTTTTGCCCTTTGGGAGCAGTCCCTGGCCTGTGCTACTCCTCAAATGATATTTAGACATTGTCTGGGAAAGAGCTACKTGAAAGGGGACACAATTGTTTGAAATTAAGATGGCAGTGGTCCAGCCAGCAGCAAATCAGTGCCCAAGCCTGTGTCCTTATTACCTYTCCAGTGTATGGCCAAAGAGCTGGATGCAGAACAAGGACAAGTCTGCAGTCAGAGCTTGCCAGGAAGCTTTTAAACATGTTGTCGAGCTTGTGACAACCTCTGCGACCTCTGTGGCTGATATTTGATCTGCATGTCATGTACTGTCTCTCCTCACCCTTGTCCTGTTTAATAAATATTCTGAGTGTGGACCTGTGTGTGTGTGATCTTACCGCAGCCAGCAGATACCCAGCAGGGTCTCATCTCCCTCTCCTTGCTGCAGGGAAAACAGCACAGAGCCCTGAAATGTGAGGCAGATTAAAAATAACTATTGTTTCTGCACATAAAAGTGCATCTTTCAGAGCCTTGTGACTTGCCAATGCCCTGCCTGGATGGCTGCTCCGCTCAGGCAGCTCTCAGATTGAGATGGAAAAGGCACAAGTAATGGCTCAGCTCACGCACACAATTCATCATCCACCTATTAATCAGGGTGGCTGCTTGCCCCAAATCCCCTCCCAACACACACATCCCTGACTGGGTTTCAGGATCTGAGAGACCTATAAAAGAGCCATTTTTAGAAAAAAAGAGCCGTGCCCAGCAATGCTGCATGAAAGGGAGTACTTGCTGCTGTGGTGATGTTTGCCACCAGAGCAAACAATTTCTTATGAGCCTGCAGGAACATGCTGCAACTCCAGGATGGTAATGATCAAATTACCATGCTGGAATRGGTAGCTGGGTGGGTATTACACCTCCCTTCTGGCACAAGAAATGTGTCAATGGCATTTGGTCAGTCCTAGAACATATATTGCCTGAAGACATGGTTGTTTAAGGAAGAAGTGGGGGGAAAGTCTGTGGGCAAGCAAARCCCAAATAGTTTGTAAACTGTTAAATGATATGCCCTAAGCCAACCTGTAAATGTTGCACTTGTTCCCTTTACACAAGATGCCTTAGGCCAACAGCTTCTAAGACAAAGATAGTCTAAGTTATTGGAAATCATTTTGTATCACAGACCTGTTTTGGCCTGAGCTCATGCTGTTTCCTAAGAAAAGACATCTTCTTTAGATAGATTTCTGTCTTTGACAAGGGTACAAGAGATTTCTTAGGTACTTGTTACACTTCACAACAAAAATAGCATTTTACGAAGCAAACAAAGCTTTAAAAGCATCTTCTTGAGAGTACATGTTGGCACTGGCAACTAGGAAAAAAAGTGTAAGCTAGGAGAAAAAAACAACCTAGACTKTGAAGTAGCAGAAGATAAGAAATCTTGTTGGTTTTGTAGATTTATTTAGCTTACTCTTCCCTTCCCAGATCATGTGCTTTTACACTTTCCTACCATCTCCCAAACCTGACTTTGGGAATCTGAGGTTCTTGGTGGGGGGCCTCAGGCAGAAAGGACTAAGGCATTACTGGGACTACCTTGGATCTGGTGACAGCCCCTGGAGCCTTTGAGTGATTGAAATGATGCTGGAAGCTGAATACTGGGTCAATATTGGAAAGAGGGGTCTAAGGGACTGACATGACACTGATGTCAAAGGTAGGGTGTTGGGATSATATTGGTGGGAAGAGGTGGGACATACTGAAAGACCAAAAGCTGTCTGTTGCAGTGAAGGGTTGTGCGTTTGTGTGTGCACTCAGCAGAGGAGGGGATATTGCTTACATGAAGGATGTAACAGGTCCTGAGCTAACAGAAGGACTAAGGCTGTATTGGCTGTGTAGCTAGTGTCCTGTTTCTGACAGTGATCCAGGGTGATACCAGGTATAAGAACAAGGTAAGCATATATTTCCCTAAATTATTCTTCTGGCATCCAACCACTTGGTGTTCAGAGATTTCCTGACCTGGAGGTGGTTTCTGTGTATTTGTAAAATCAGTGGCTCTCTTGGCAGGAACRTGCCCATGAATACTCGTCACTTTTCAGCACCTACAACATCCTGTGGTGAAGAGTTCCCGAGCTTCATGATGAATCTCCTTGGGTTTGTTTTGAACTTGCTCCATGGGTTGATTTGAAGCCTATGTCCTATTCTTACTCTCTTTCTCTGTCTTATCATCTCCACTAGAGAATAAAGTGCAACAGTGGGAGAAGTAGCTGACGGGCCTAARGAAGGGTGTGTTCCTCCCCCAGGTCACAACAGAAGGGCATGCCCAGCCAAGCCTTGTCACTATTGCTTACTTCTCCAGTGACCTTGGGGAAGCCAGAAGGGGTGAAGGGGTGAAGGTATAGAGGAATGAAGGGAYGGAGGAACACAAAGATGAAGGCATGGAAGTATGGATGGTTGGAGCAAGCCCAGTGCCCACTCTGTCCCCACAGCTCTCACCTGTGTGCTCAAGCCATCAGTGAGGCCCACACATAACAGCTCCCTCCAGGAGCTACAATTTTAAAACGGTTTAAATTCCTGGCGACACATTCAATGGAAACAGGGTAGATGGCAACGTTGCTGATGGTCTTCATGAAAGGGTCCAGTTCCTGCTCGACACTGACTGAAGAGGACCAGCCAACACTACTATCAGTGTCCTCAGCATTCTTTGGTTAAATAATCATAGAATCATAGAATCATTTAGGTTGGAAAAGACCTTTAAGATCATGAAGTTCAACCGTTAACCTAGCACTGCCAAGTCCACCACTAAATCRTGTCCCTAAGCACCACATCTACATGTCTTTTAAATATCTCCARGGATAGTGACTCAACCAATTCCCTGGACAGCCTGTTCCAATGCTTCTTTCAGTGAAGAAATTTTTCCTAATATCTGATCTAAACCTCCGCTGGCACAACTTGAGGCCATTTCCTCTTGTCCTATCACTTGTTACTTGGGAGAAGAGACCAACCCCCACCTTGCTACAACCTCCTTTCAGGTAGTTGTAGAGAGCGATAAGGTCTCCCCTCAGCCTCCTTTTCTYGAGGCTAAACAATCCCAGTTCCCTCAGCCATTCYTCATAAGACTTGTTTTCTAGACCCTTCACCATCTTTGTTGCTTTTCTTGGGACACACTCCAGAGCTCCAGCACCTCGATGTCTTTCTTGTAGTGAGGGGCCCAAAACTGAACACAGTATTTGAGGCAAGGCCTCACCAGTGMCAAGTACAGAGTCCCCCTAGTCCTGCTGGCTACACTATTTCTTATACAAGGCAGGGTGCTATTTGCCTTCTTGGCCACCTGGGCACACTGTTGGCTCGTATTCAGCTGGCTGTCCACCAACACCCCCAGGTCCTTTTCCACCGGGCARCTTTCCAGSCACTCTTCCCCAAGCCTGTAGCRTTGCCYGGGGTTGTTGTGACCCAAGTGCAGGACCCGGCACTTGGTCTTGTTGAACCTCATACAGCTGGCCTTGGCCCATCGATCCAGCCTGTCCAGATCCCTCTGCAGAGCCTTCCTACCCTCAAGCAGATCAACRCTCCCGCCCARCTTGGTGTCATCTGCAAACTTACTGAGGGTGCGCTCAATCCCCTCATCCAGATCATTGATAAAGATATTAAACAGAACTAGCCCCAATACTCAGCCCTGGGGAACACCACTTGTGACCGGCTGCCAACTGGGTTGAACTCCATTCATCACAACTCTTTGGGCCTGGCCAYCCAGCCAGTTTTTCACCCAGCGAAGAATATGCCCGTCCAAGCCATGAGCAGCCAKTTTCTCCAGGAGAAAGCTGTSGGAAACGGTGTCAAAGGCTTTACTAAAATCTAGGTAGACAACATCCACCCCCTTTCCCTCATCCACTAAGTGGGTCACTTTGTCATAGAGGGAGATCAGGTTAGTCAAGCAGGACCTGCTTTTCATAAAGCCATGCTGACTGGGCCTGATCACCTGAGTGTCCTGTATGTGCCGTATGATGGCACTCAAGAAAATCTGCTCCATAACCTTTGCCAGCACTGAGGTCAGACTGACAGGCCTGTAGTTCCCTGGATCCTCCTTCCAGCCCTTCTTGTAGATGAGTGTCACATTTGCTAACCTCCAGTCAACTGGGACCTCCCCGGTTAGCCAGGACTGCTGATAAATGATTGAATATGGTTTGGTGAGCACTTCCACCAGCTCCCTCAGTACCCTTGGGTGGATCCCATCTGGTCTCATAGACTTGTGTGTGTTTAAGTGGTGTAGCAGGTCGCTAACCATTTCCCCGTGTATTATGGTGGCTTCGTTTTGCTCTCCATCCCTGTCTTCCAGCTCAGGGGGCTGGGTACCCTGAGAACAACTGGTCTTACTATCAAAGACTGAGRCAAAGGCGGCATTAAGTACCTCAGCCTTTTCCTCATCCTTTGTCACTATGTTTCCCCCCGCATCCAATAAAGGATGGAGATTCTCCTTAGCCCTCCTTTGTAGTGAATGTATTTATAGAACGATTTTTTATTGTCTTCTACAGCAGTAGCCAGATGAAGTTCTAGTTGGGCTTTGGCTCTTCTAATTTTCTCCTTGCATAACCTCACATCTTGTAGTCCTCCTGAGTTGCCTGCCCCTTCTTCCAAAGCTCATAAACTCTCCTTTTTTTCCTGAGTTCCAGCCAAAGCTTTCTGTTCAGCCAGGCCTGCTCATCTTTCGACACATGGGGACAGCCTGCTCCTGYGCCTTTAAGATTTCCTTCTTGAAGAATGTCCTGCCTTCCTGGACTCCTTTKCCCTTCAGGACTGCCTCCCAAGGGWCTCTGTCAACCAGGCCCCTAAACAGGCCAAAGTCTRCCCTCCAGAAGCCCAAGGTGGCAGTTCTGCTGACCCCCCTCCTTACTTCTCCAAGAATTGAAAACTCTTACCATTTTGTGATCGCTATGCTGAAGATGGCCTCCAACCATCACATCACCCACAAGYCYTTYTCTGTTGGCAAACAAGAGTTCCAGCGGGGCACCTTCCCTAGTTGGCTCCCTCACCAGCTGTGTCAGGAAGTTATCATCTTCCACACACTTCAGGAACCTCCTAGGCTGTTTCCTCTCTGCTGCCTTGTATTTYCAGCAGACATCTGGTAAGTTGAAGTCCCCCACARGAACAAGGGCTAGTGATTGTGAGATTTCTCCTAGGTGCTTATAGAATATTTCTTCTGCCTCTTCATCCTGGTTGGGTGGTCTATAACAGACTCCCACCATGATATCTGCCTTGCTAGCACACCGTCGCTCACACATTGACGTGCCGCTCCCAGGCTTATCTCTAGCTAGCTTGGTTTTATCCCTTTCCCCCTTCAAATCCAGTTTAAAGCTCTTTCAATGAGCCCTGCTAACTCCTGTGCAAAGATCCTTTTCCCCCTTTGAGAAAGGTGTACCTCATCTGTCGCCAGCAGGCCTGGTATAGTATGGAAAGGCACATGATCAAAAAACCCAAAATTCTGCTGGTGACACCAGGCTCGGAGCCAGGTATTGATCTGCTGACTCTTCTTGTTTCTTCCCGCACCATTCTCTGCAACCAGAAGGATGGAGGAGAACACTATTTGTGCTCCTGATCYGTTAAYCAGTTGTCCCAAGGCCCTGAAGTCTCTCTTGGTTGCCCTTGGACTTCTTGTTGCAAATTCATCACTGCCTACCTGAAAAATCAATAATGGATAATAATCTGAGGGCTGTACCAGGGTAGGAAGTTTTCTCATCACGTCTTTAACCCAGGCCCCAGGGAGGCAGCAGACTTCCCTAACAAGTGGGTCCGATCTGCATATTGGGCCTTCTGTTCCCCTCAGAAGGGAGGAGAAGGTCYCCTATGACAATGACCCATCTTTTTTCCTTTATGGAAGCGGCTTTAATGTAGGRCGTAGGCCAACTTAACCTTGGCGACACCTCCAAGCTAGATGAACTATCGTCCTTGTCATTGTTCAGTTCCACTTGCAGAGCTTCGTACCCATTATGCAAGGGCACCTGGGGAGGTGGGGTAGTCATGGAGGGGACGCGCCTGCTGCACCAAGCAGGAACTTGTCACCATTGTCCCCTATCCCTTAAGTCATTGTGCTCTGCTGGGTGGAGAGAGGTTAGGRAGTCCTCTGTATCATGYGTCCTGTCTGCCTGACAAGCCTGTCCCAGGGATGGTAGGGTGCGGTTCCAGTGGTCTCTCAATCTCCCTGATMCTCCTCAACCTACTCACCTCCTCCCGGAGCTCTGTCACTAAGCAGRGGAGTTCCTCTGCCTGGGCGCACCTCCCACAGGCGTGCTCACTGCTGCCGGCCGGTGCTGGCATAAGAGCAGGGCACAGCCGGCAGCCTGGCACCTGGGTGGCTGCGTGTTCCCACCCTTCCCAGAGCTCTGTCTGGGAAGCTGTGTTAGTCGTGGTGGGTACAGAGCTTTGAGAGGCCATGGCCTTCTGCTGGGTGGATACCGTTGCTCCTGGATGGAGCTGGCAGAGCTTCAGCACCCTTCCTGTGCRCCCTTCTGCAAGAACTGCTGTGCCACGCCCCTGCTGCTGTGCCACACCCTGTTTGCCTGCCCTGTTCGTGGTGCTCCTGGTCCCACCGCTCCCTAAGGGCTTCTTTTACAGGTGTGTGGACTTGGCCACTGTTGCTCCTGTCCCCACCCATGTCTCCTCAGCCGCTGTGGCACGAGCTGYGGTCTCCTGGCGGGTCTCTCTGCTCCCCCCAAGGTTTCCCCAGTTCAGGAACCCCCCCCTGTACACCAYGCTAGAGTGCTCCACTGCGGATCCTGCCAGCACTGGATCTGGTCACCTCGGTGACATATGAAAGCATACGCATTTTGTTTTTTTCCCCCCCTTTGTTTTTTTTCCCTGTCATTGTTTTATTCCAACCACATCCCTCTCCAGCTGCACATTAGCATTCTTCCTGTCTCCAAATCCTCCTCCCTCATTTCCTGCCCACGCTGCTCCCTTTCTTCACTCTTCCACAGAGCTGCTTATCATCGCATAGTGAAACAGGAGTGACTGTGTGGACACTAGCATGGAGTYGTCACTCACCATTACAGCGTAGGAACCAGCAGGACAATGGCAGTAAGAAGGGCAGATTTCTCCTTGCTGTCTCTCTTTGCTGTGTAGCAGAGCTACCATGCTGCCATGGCCATTTCCAAAGTTGTATTGCCTCATTTTCCTTTACCCCRCAGCAGAAGCAGTGGCCAAGCTGTGTTGACTTGGGAAATTGATAGCTCTGTGGATGGTGCATCAGAGATAACCCTTTATGTGTTATATATGTGCAATATAGCAGGAATTTCCCCCTGCACTATCCGTTACGGTGCTTTCCTTATGGCTCTGGAGTAGTTACTGCCACCCATATATTTACCTGATAGGACACTGCCTATAAAGACCTCTAAAGAGTATGGTAGGTCACTGGAAAAGAAAAGACATAAAGCCCACACATTCTCAGCAAGTGAAGAGCTGGTTCCATGTCGCTGAGGTGGTGGTGATAGAGCGAGAGTGTTGGTGAGAGTTCATCTTTTCACAGCCTTCCCCAGAAGATGTGGCTGTAAGATCATGCTGAAAGCTGCAACTTGTTGTGCATCTTGGATGCGGTATAAACTGAGAAATTGGAAGTGATCTGAAGTGAAAGGAAAATAATTTGTTTTGCTCCCTTCGTTTGCAGTGCGTTTTCCCTCTAAATTAACTGGCATGATAATTCAGTCACTGAGAAAGGAGAAAAAAAAAGAGGCCTGGGAATCCATTTCATAGTGTTTCATACAGGACTGAGTTTCAGCTAATAATGCTTTYGTGTATGGCAGAACGGAATCTGCTTTCCGAGTGAAAGACTGCTCAGGCACTTGCATGCAGTGAGCTGAAGAAGAATGTCACTCTATGGATATATGATGCGGGTGCACCCTTCACACATCAGTTCTAACCTCTTCTGGGAGGCAGGCAAACGAACCCCCATACAATGAGAGAAAGGGGTTTGTTTGCCAGGGAGTGCCTTTAAGATCRGATGCAAGCAGCCTTCTGGGATGCCTATCTCAGTGCATGCCTGTGAGCAAATTCTGTCGCTGTCAACCTTTTTGAAGTTAATATCTGATCTTAGGGACCTTTTGATAAAAAAAATAAAAAAAATRTTATTCAGTAGAAGAGATACCAACTATTAGATGATGAAATTCTACCCATTTGCTGGACCTGTTTCACTTGGATTTGTATATATGGTAGGTATGAGAATAACTAGGCTTTTTTTGGSTCTGCATTGTCTGAGAAATAAAATCCAAAGAAATGCATGAGCACTCCCCTCCCCACTGACACTGTCATAGRATTATAGAATAATTAARGTTGGAAAAGACCTCTATCATGATCAAGTCCATCCATCAACCCAACACCACCAAATTGTCTTTCATACAATTCTTTTAAAAACAAAACCCARTCCTGAACATTGCTTGAGGCTGGTGTGTCCTTTTAAAATGGAGTTCATGAATATTTCTTCTTATGTGSAGTCCCTTACATGACATACTGGTACATGAAGTTTTGGAGATCCAGTATGGGACAAGTTTTTGCCCAAGAATGGGCTCTGTAGTAGGCAGTGCTATTCTGGAACATAGGAAGACCTCCATGTAGAATAAAAAAGAGACAGTTGTGGGAAGGTTTCATTAGATCTACTTTAGTGATGGCTCTGTAGTTGAGACATTGACTGGAAGGCTTAAAGACTCCTTCAGTTCTTTGATCATGTCACTTTTGGACATGCTATTGACTCTCAGTTCCTCATCCACGATATGGGGCAGTTGGACTGAAACAGATGCAACATTTTGGGTTAGACAGTTTTACTAACCAGCTGATAGCAGCTTCAGGAGGCAAAAAAAATGGTTTCTCTCTCTCTCGCACACTTTCCTCCAAAATTTCCTAACCTCCTAGTTGTTAAGTTCAAGACACATCCTGGCTATAAGTCTTAAGACAGATTTATTAGTAAATGTCACTAAGAACAAAAGCACAGGGAGAATAAATACAGTAAGATTTGGGAAGGACATTCCTGGGTCCTTCATCACGTCTTGCAATATAGGTTGTAGGATAAAGCACTTCCACATAGTGGTCAGAGCAGACAACTCAGCGGAATGTCAGAACTGTGAAGCAGCCGAGCCAGGAGCAGGGACTATAGGGTGTGTAGGGCTCTTTCCAGAGCAAAATAAATGTTGCAGTACTTACAGAAAAACTGCTGTTACCATGCTGTACCTCTCATTCACAGAGGTGTTTTCCCAGTGATGATTCCAGTGGCAGGACTTGGACCAGTAAGGCCTCCCTATAGGAAACTTGGCTGGATTGAGTTCTC
Source organism: Oceanodroma leucorhoa (assembly GCA_030449065.1). Taxonomy (NCBI): domain Eukaryota; kingdom Metazoa; phylum Chordata; class Aves; order Procellariiformes; genus Oceanodroma; species Oceanodroma leucorhoa. Next base: position 2,463,155 of record JASVER010000106.1, read on the forward strand.
CTGTAGGCTGCAAACACTTCCACCCAGTATAACTCCCCAAGGGCGAGCTGCCGGCTCTTCATGTTGGTTTAGATCAAGGGAAATTGTGTTGCCCTGTTGAGTATAGGGTAGAATTCATATGACTGCACGTGGGCTTCTAAAATTTTGACATCTATGTAAAAGCATGTATCTTAGATGMTTTTTCAGTCAATGGGAGCTAGCTAGTAGGTAAAGTAGGAACAYGATTGTGTCAACCTAAAGTAGTTGTCTATGTATGTTTGTTACTTCAATGTCTGTTGCCATTGCTTATCTTGCCACTTGGGCTGCCTCAAGGGTAATCCTCAGGGGCTGAGTAATGGATRCCTGCTGTGATTGTAAATGCTCTGGGATATTTTGGCTAGTCTCCAGCACCCAGCCTCCCAGAATGGTGCTGGCATCCCAGAAGTCCTTTACCCTATCTGCCAGTCCCACAAGGCTCAAGTAGTCTATTGTATCCTTTGTGGCACGAGATGCGTAAGTGTAGGTAAATGAATCTTTCCCAGCAAGACCACCATAGATGCAGATATCYGTATTGTAGATACTTACATTTGACAATACTATATTTACAACAGTTAATGCGACACCAAATCCCTGTGTCCCAGCTAATATATGATCTTTGAATATAAGCTATTCAGAGAAGAATAAGACTGGCCTATTGATTTATTAACCATTTTTTATTAACCATTTCAATATATCGACATCTTTTAGCAGGTCAGTTGATATCACAGGATACAGAGGAATACTGAAGCTGCTTCCTTGTTCCATGAAAAGGTTAACAAACAGAGTTATCACCTCATAGGAGTTCATTTAACCTATTTTTGAAAGCTCTTCTAGTGAGGGTTTATACCTTTCCTTGGGTGAGCTTCTCCAGTTCCTGGCTGCTTGGATAAACAGCTTGCAAAAATCTATGCTATTATTTCCGTGAGCTTACTTCAGACAAGAAACATCACGGCTTGATTTACCTGAGGCAATTACGAATATAAAGCATAAGGTTGACAATTATTGTTGAAGAAGCAGCAGATGGGAGAACACTTCTGCTACCTGACCTTACTTCAGGACAGAGGACAGAGGACAGCTGTCACCTGTGACAGCCATGACTCTCTAGCAGCACTGTTTCTTGCCTCTGCTAAATGGACTCTATTTACTGTTCTGTTCATAACAGTGGTTAGCTGGAGATGTCCAATTTTGTGAGTAACAGCTGTTAATTTAAAAGTGACAGGCWCTATTCATCTAAAACAATCTCTGATCTGAGCTGTACAACCAACCAAATGGACCTTCTATCTGAGATGTGATGAGGATTGTACAGGGAGATGCCTGGCATACCTCTAGGCCAGCAGCTAATTTGAGACACAACCTTGTGCCGATACCTGTGTTGTGCTTTCATGTCTGTAAAACAGCAGTCCTTCCTGGGCTATGAAGTCCAGGCTGGCAGAGGAAATCACAGAGTATAAATGGCTTGCCACCTCTCCCAGGCTGTTCTCCAGAGGCAAGTCCCAGAGCCAAGGTTGGAGGGTTGACCTGTGCTTGTGTTTGCTGAGATTTCAGATCTCTCATGGCTCCTCCAGGCATTCCAGCCCTCACAAATTCAGCAATTTTTGCATTCCTGGAAGTATGTAAACTAACACTAACAGGTTATTTCAATTGASTTCCAGCTCCTTGGAAACCTGAGAGACAGAGATTTTGCTCAGTCCTGCCCTTGGCTTTCCTAGACACTTCCTGCAAACAGACTTACCTGTGTTATTGCTCTGTCCAGAGAAAGGTTATGGGATCTTCTGCTGCCAGAAYCTCCTCATGCTGTTTCCCTGCTTGGTTACCTCCTTCTGATGCCCCAACACAGCCTGGAATGAAAGGGTCAGTCCACGTGCTTGTGTTTGCATACKTATGTTTGTGCCTGCACAGAGATCAGAACCCCCTCCTCCCCTAAACAAATAATTCAGGGATCCTTTTGTATACATAGGGATTCATTTAAAGACAATATCAACAAGGACGAGAGGCAAGCACTCAGAAAAATTACCTTTCCCCTCCTTCATCCTTCTTTGCCTCCTCATCTAGTCCYAATCTTTAGTGTCCTAGTCTCCTTGCCTTCAACAGTCCTTTACTGCTATACATGCATTTGGTCATTTTACAGCTTCCCTACCCTTTATGGGTACAGCGCTATTCCTCATACTCTGCTTCTCAAGGGATCCATTGGTGTTTCATCCCCCTCCTGGACCACTAGCTGCTAGTCGCATATAAGATGTCTTCACTTTTCCACCTATTAACTCTCAAAGGAACTGCAGGTAGTGATGGTGGTAAAAAGCCAGGACTTCAGACAGCTCTTGAAAACAAAAATAAATAAAAGCAACTCAGTTAATCAATTAGCTGCATTTACAACAAAACTCAGAAAATGTATAGCACACCAAAAGGCAGGCACTTTTAATCCCTAAATTTTGTTGAAAGGCTGCAAAAATATCTGAGAATTGTAAAAGTGTTTTTGGCTTGTGGATAGCCTCTGAAGTCATTGCAATTTCCTGATGCTATAATAATAAAATCCAGAAAGACTGCTCAGCTCAGCTTTTCAGATCATATTGACTGACAGGAAGACTAATTCCATGGAAACCCCCAAATCTGCCCCATTTTCTTCTTCTAAGACCCTCATGCATGACTGAGTCTCATTTACCTCTGCACAATTTAGCATAATTGCATCTCTCTAATTTAAGTAGAACTTTTTTCTGGGAAGGATGTTTAGAAAGATGAGAGTGAATGCCTTTTGGAAACTGCACAGGGTTTTAGTCTCTGCACTATAGAAAAATACAAACTTAATTTTCCTGATTCCTTCACTGTTTCAATCTCTTTCATTTCCATGTGGGGTAGAAATGGCTCATAGTTCCTATCTGGTACTGATTTTCATTCTCTGAATTCAGCTTCTCAGACACAGGTACTTGATTCAAATCAATATCAGGACTTACGGAGAAAATCAAGAATATTTTGYCGAGTGCAGTGATTAAGGAAAGGAAAGAGAAATTTGGGGTCAGGCAAGGGGAGATGTTGATTCTTTAGTAAACACATGATAAGATGTTTTCAATGACAAGAGTAATTGAAATGCACAGTGCAACAGACTCAGCACGCACAGTGAGATGTCTCTTAWTTTTCCTATCATCTCGGGAAACAGTGAAGTTCCTGTGGCTGTTTCGGTTTGTGAAGCAGGCGCTGACAAAAATCTATATTTTCGCTAATCAGTATGCTTTGACTGGTATATAAATAATTATGAAAGAAGTCAATAACAGCTTCCCATCTTAGTCCCCAAACTCTGTGYGCTAGCCACAGGAGAGCACGCACCAGCATGGCGACAGCAGGAAGGACAAGRCAGGAACACATCTCTTGCTCATTCATGCTCTATTCCTACTCTCCTTGAGGCGTTGCAATTTTGGGAGAACCACAGAGATTTCTCCTGGAGTCCTGATTGCCACCAGGGTTGAAGGCACATTATAGCCCCATGGGTAGAAACTTCACAGATATTTGCTTCATGATGAAAGTGGACCACTTCCCACTCTTGGGACTTTCTTTCCCAGTTGTATTTCTTTTTCCCTGAGGAAAATGACCACTGCCATAGAGGTTGGGCCTGTCCTCAACTCATCAAAGGTTTGTAGGAGACCAGGCTTTGAAGGCTAACCTGGGGTTTGRTGATGAGTGAGCGGAGCTCCCAGTTGAGATACCCACTGGAAACACTGCCGTGCAGCAAGTTGCCCCCTCCACACATCAGAGCTTTTTCTGTGCCTGTTCTTCATTCCCATGCTTTTATTGCTGTACTAAATCACTCCTGGAAATTATGAATGCTAAYGGCATAGTGGCTGACAGCAAAGCTGCCCAGCAGGAGGTGAGCTCTTGGGCCCTGTGTGATGAATTTGCRTTGCTGCAACACCAAGGATTCCCATGAAAGGATCAGGACTCTGTTTGTTGGGGATCTGTATGAAAAGATAATAGCAGAGCTCTCAGCCTCGGGGATAAGCAATGTGCAACAGCGTCTAAAACCAGTAAGAGAGGAGAAGGTGTGAGAGTAAAGGAGGAAAACTGCCTACCAGGGACAGATAAAGCCATTTGTTCTGCTTAACCTCAGCCAAATCCTTGTGCAAGTCTACCAAGGCTTCATAAGCAGGTAAATTATAYACAAACATGCCTTCATAAAAATGAAGAGGATTTAATGATATTAATGAACTGTTGTTTAACATGGTTTATTTTCTAAATAAACTATGTTAAAGGTAAGGTGGGACATGTACAGGCCACCACTGGTGAGAAAGAGGAGCTTGAACACCGTATTGGCTTTTAATTCCAGGACCTGATTAACCACCAGAAATTGATTGCACCCCTGGTTTTGAGTGTAAGCCTCTCAGATCAAGATCTAACACAGTAAACCTGGCCAAAGGGCCAACCAAGTGACCTATAAAGCCCCTTCTTAATTACAGCATAGCTTCTGGGGCAGGGAAGAGACAGCAGAAGAGACACTGCTCAAAGAATATTAGTATGGGAGGCAGAAATTAAAGTAATTTATAATATTTAACATTTTTAAAGTTCAGTACCCTCTGGCTGACTGTTATSTAAGCCATTCCCTGACACAAGAATTCCTCCATGTGCAGAAAATAACACAAAGGACATTATTTATTCTGTTTAAAAAACCAAACCAAACCAAATCTGCTCTTTATACCTAGCCTTCTATGCAGACAGAAGAGCAAAAATCTCATTTTACTCCCTGCATGCAACACCTTTCCCTATATAAATGTGACTCTGTGGCATCCTACCCACAAGTTTACGGTTATGGAAGATAAAAGTTTGGATGACCTGAGGGCAAAGTTATGGCCACCTGTCCAGGCTGTGGAGCTGGCAGTCACCCTGCTCAGAATGGCTTGCTGGATCTGGGCAATGCTCTCTACAGCAAATGGAGCCACAGAAAACATCCTCTGCTGTCTCCTGCAGTTCTGACATGGAGAAACTCCTTGCACTGCTGGAAATCAGGCGTGCAAAATTCCCATTGTGCAGCTTCAGCTTTTTTGGTTGGTGTAGAGGAGCTGAAGAAGAGGGTGAGAATGCTGTAGAAATGCTGGGCTRGAAAAGATTTCTGGTCAAGCCATTTCCTCAAGAAGATATTGACTTGGACTGAAACCATGCTAGTCTAACATTTCCTTAAACATGTCTGCTGATGGAAATTTTGCAGATTCCCTGTAAATGTTTTAATAATTTCTATAGGTTTTTGCTTTCGTCTCCTAATTGCGTTGTAAAGTTAAATGCTTTAACAATTTTGCATTTCTCTCTCAAGAAATCCATTCCCTTTTTTGTCTTCTTGAGATGTTTTCCATTCTCTGTTTTGCCTCTATTGTTGCTTTTTCAAAAAGATYGGATTCTAGCCGTGGCTACAAGTGGACAATGTGTTTATGTGATGTGATCTTTTTTAAGAGCCTTGTATATTTATCTAAAGATAGAATCAGACTAAAAGATCTTTTTTTTTTTCCAATTAAGACTTTTCCCAGGTCACTACATACATGAAAATTCATCTTCTAATCAGAGACTGTCATACGCCTTTAGGTTAATGGTGTAAAACAACACCTGTGGGATTTTAAACATTAGATAAGTAATTGCCTGTAAAGCTTGTTTCAAAATTTGAGGTGCCTTGTGCTGCTAATGAATGGTAGAAGACATGTTGCACTTCTTTGCTTGTGAAATCACAGACACCTGGTTGGGATACAAAGTACTTGCATTGTATTTCGATACTTGGTGGGAATTTAATGTACTCAGCAAGAAATACTGGTATTTCTTTTTAGTTCCGAATAATCTTTCCTTCATGTTTGATTTCTCTCCAGAGCATAACAAAAGGACAGCCAATAGCCCAGGAGCCCCATTACAAAATTCTTAAGGGACATTGGCATGAAATTCTGACTCTGATGAATATCCCACAGTGGATATCTGAAAGGTAAGCATTGCTCAGATATTTATGGCTTTATGTTTTGAATTAACCTTATCTTGTTTTCTGTCCTAGTGTCTGTAATGACTCATGGTACCACTAAGGTCACTTAGATTACACTTCTTGAATAGATGCATAAAACACTGTGTATCATATCTCCAATTATTTTGTTTGCAAATGAACATTATTTTTTACCTGGCCCTTCCTGGCCATCAGTGTTAGATGCTGTCCAGATAAACTGACAACACAATGTTCAGTGTAAATCTTTAAGGCCAGCAAATCCCCTTGTTTGTTGTCAGAAGTGTCACACTATTCTTGCTTGCACCCCAGCCATGGGATTTTCCAAATCTCCCATCCTGCTCCCAACTGCAAGATATATCTGGTGAATCTATTCATTAGCTACTTCTGGAAGAGGGATGTGGGCAACCACAGTATGCAACAAAATGCGATGGACCTCGTATGTGAAGTGGCTGGCATGAAAAAAGCTGCCTCTCTGCTATGTCTTTTGGACTCCTTGAGCCTCTTAGAAATCACTGCAAATGTAGCAGAAGTGACAGACGTCATCCATTAGCACGTTAGTATGCTTTGCACTTGCCAAGCCTTGATGTCAGCACTGGAGAACAACCACAAATTTGATGTGTGCTRATCCCCAGCATCTCAGAGGGATATTGCTGCTGAGCAGGGAAGAGAAGTCACGTGTGCAGGAATGGGAAAGCAGTCAGTTGGTGTCACTTCTTAAACAGCTTCATCATGCTGGAGGATGGGAGAAAGCTGGGCTATCTCAACTCTTTTCACATGGCTGAGGTATTGTTCTGTGCTGAAAAAAAACATTAGCAGGGCAGAGCTGTGGAAAAGGACTTTTAAGAAAGGACATACAAAGTTGTTTCAAGAGGAAATTCACATCCAGCTCAGTGCTTTGGCCTAGTTTAAATTGGATATATTGCTCAACCAGAGAGCTGTTTGTGAGGTTGGGGGCTGTACATCCAGCACCTGAATTGTGATCCGACTTCTGCAAATAGTTTCTCCAGGCCTTCATGGCTGACAAATACACCCTGCGATTGCTGCCCCTCTGAGTGCRGATCGTGTACCAGGGTTAATTGAACAAAGTTCAGTTGTTAAACCGGTCTAATTGATTTTTCCAGAGGTTTCTGAGTAAATAGCTATCTATCCTCTGTCTTGAAAATACTAACTCAGCGATGGACTTGCTATGGGGGTGATCATTTTTAAAGCAGTGCTGTTTCTTTCTAGAGGTATGTAAGAGTTCTCTTGGACCTCTGTTGTAATAGACTGTAATTACYGGTGCCACTGCATCTTTACTTGACATAGCTGTAGCATAAACAGTGGCCAAGAGGATGCAGCTGCTAAGGCTTTCTGGGAAATGTCTGGGGGTCATATAGTATGTCCCACATTTTCTATTTTGAAAATGGCTCAATTCCATAAGACTGAACTCTTCCATAGGTGGATATTCTGATCTCTTCCATTGGTGGGTACTTGGGCTTCAGCTTCTAGCTAGCAGCTGGTTTCCAGAAGAGTTGCTTCTGATTGGCATTTCATTGCCTTCCTGATGAGTGCAATGCCTCCCTATCAATGTCACAAGAAAACTTGTTTAAAGACAAGAGAAGTCCAGRCATTGGCACTCATGTGGAATTATTTTGTCAGATACCTACATCACCCTTGTGCAACATGCTCTCTTTTAAACCTGTGGATGTCTGGAACAATTTTGTGTGGTAAAAATACAATATTCTTTTGAGTGTAAGGACCACTGCTCAAACAATACAAAACAATTTTTCCACCATTTAATCTTTCAGTGGGAAAACTAGGGGTATTGAAAAAATCCATATGACGTCCAGGTTAAGTTAATGCCAGTTTCTGAAAAATGAACTGAGGATAGTTCCAACTGCACTATAGTGCAGCCATGAAAACCTCTGCATTGATTTTCACAAACCTGACTCTAACCTGCACATCCACTGGCTCATTCTCAGTCACAGCTTCCACCTGCTCCTGTTGTGAATATCTTAGAATCATAGAATCATAGAATCATTAAGATTGGAAAAGACCTCTAAGATCATCATGTCCAACCATCAACCCAGTACCCATGCCCACTAAACCATGTCC
>JASVER010000106.1:2472254-2500895 GCA_030449065.1 Oceanodroma leucorhoa
ACCACATCCACAGCCTTCCCCTCATCCACTAGGCAGGTCACCCAGTCGTAGAAGGAGATCAGGTTGATCTTGCCTCAATTCTGCCAAAGTCTGTGGCTTCTTGAGTGTTTGACCCTGCAATTCTCTTGACTTTGAACAAGTTTTCTTGTGACTTTGATAGGGTTGAGGACCCAGAGGTGGGTTTAATTTCACCTACCTTAGATGATGCCTGCGTTTCTGTCAGTGTCAGAAACACTAAACTCACCTTAGAGACACTGCAGAGRAACAGGTACTATCCATCTGACCGATTTTTAACATTTGAATTGTACCCTATGATGGACTATTTTTTTCAATTGACTCTAAAAATACCGTCATAGCTAGTTCAGATATAGACATGTACATTTTAGACCTTTTGATGAGATTAATCCAAATCACACAAGCTTTTGACTGAATAATGTAATTTTATTTGGAAATGTTGTAAATCAACAATTTTTAAACTGTTTTCTCTGAAGGTGTTATTTTTTGAAAAATAAAATTTTCCTGTTTTTMATTTTTGATTTTGCTCTTTTTCTTTGGCTCTTGTTTCTCTTTTTTTTTTTCCTGCTATCACTGCATTACATCCCTCCTTCTTAAAAAGGTTTTCTGACTTTTTCTTCACTTTCTGTTCAAAATGTAAGAAAGTTCAGGAAAACTTAAAAGCAGAATTGTTTTCAAATACTAATATTTCGTAAGATATTCAAGAATGAATTTGAAAAGTTTTTAGACAAAAGTTGATTTTACATTTTCAACAAAAGGCTAACTTTCAGTGAAATAAAAAGTTATGAACTCTAATTATAACAATGAACTATAATTATAACGTTTCATATTTTCATYGATACTCAGACTGACTGCAAATGTAGGCACAATGAGGTCTCTTYTACTGACACATCCAGAAATAGTTTTATCTATAAAATTTCAATGGCATGGACTAAAGAACAAGTTGTTCAATTCTTGGAAGATTTTTTTAAATGTTACTCTTTTCTTTTTTTGACTGTAGAAAGGACTTACAGTTAAACAAATGAATAAAAATAACAAGATGACACAATGTAGAGACCTGGAGAATAAATGGTGTTCAGACTGTGGAATTAATCCAAAAGATATATTATTCTATGATTATCTCAATGGCAATATCTCTGATCTTTTGACGATTTGTTGCGCAAGTGTTAATATACAAGACGTGAGCAACTTAGCAAACCCGAAAAAAACCCCTAAGTGCTGGTTCAGGCAGCATGGGGTGATAATACAGGGAGGATGGTGTGGAGATGCATGGTCCGTGCAGCCCTGCTGGAATATCACCAGGAACAGCGTGTGCAGTGCTGACATCCCAGTGTCAGAAAGATGTTGCTGCAGTTTAATAAGGCAAAACACAATCAGTCAGGGAAGTTGGATTTCTCCTATTTCACAGAGATGCAGGGAAGAGGTAGTGTAGCTAATTGGATGTTCAGCCATTGACTAGGTGTACATGTTTTCCTTATAAATGCAAATTCCTTCTGGGCATAAACCCCTAGCAAGAGAAGAGTTAATGGAGGTACCTGGTGGTTTCTGCCTAGACTGTGGATGATTTGAACCTGGTGCCATCTTTTTCCATTTTTTGTGCAGCACATAGTATAGGGGGATCATCACTAAGCTCCAACTATTACTATTCATGAAACAGCATATAAAAAACATCTACTCATCTCTAAGATCTGCAGAGACATTTTAGTTTAAATAGTAGACAGTGAATCTTAAATTACATCCTTTTAATACAAATATAGTTAAACTCCTAAAAGCAGCTGAGTGTAAATCTAAAAAAAGATTTCATCACAGTGAGCCACACCAAAATTTCTACTTGGTAAATAAGCAAATCACAAAGCACTGCACCACTTTGTTTATTAAAACATGATATATTAACTGAAAACTTACTGTTGGTTACTATGGGAAGGGGACTTAGGTTATGCTAACGTTTTAATGGTGAGTTTGCACATTTTGGGGGGAATATTTGAAGTGGGGCTGGGTGGTAAGATTTTGTAATCAGGCATCTTATCTTTAACTTCTCATCCAATTTCCATTTTGAAAATCTTTAATGGAGAAGCAAGGCATGTTTAATTGATTGCTATTAAAATCTTCAAAGGAATTGACAAGATGAAAGTTGTTTCTAATTACTGCATTATGATGTAAGCTTAACGATAAGCCACTTACCCAAATTGATTTTGTTAGAATTTAAGATGAGGAATTAATTGAGYTGCTGTATTGATCCATTTTATTTTTCCACCATTTAACATGTCCAGTGAAAAAAAAGCTATTGAGCTGTGGAATAGTAATGAGGAATTAAGAAAGGAAGTAGAAGTGAAGATGGATGGGCCAATAAAAATAACTTATAAAAACCATAAAGTGATGGCAGAATATAGTGACAGAGACCAATTTATCACTAGGTTAATTAGGGTAAATTAAGGTTAATTCTTTTGTTATTTAACTTTTATTTCTTTGTCTCACTTTATCCTATTTGTTTCTACTAGAATAACTGCTTGTCAGGTAAAGCAATATTCTGCAAACCTACTTCCAGTGTTGCTAAATTTGCCTTTGAAGATCTCTCTAAAATTACCCCCAAAACCAAAAAATATGCAAATATTTAGTCTTTCCTAAAAATCTTCTTAAGGATGTTTAAGATTGCTTTGTTGGTCGTCTTCTCTTAGAACTGATTCTTGCTTTTTTCCTTATATGTCAGTGCAAGACAGGTGCTTTTAGAGCATGAGACACGTGCTCCATGCTCTTTCATATATGTTCTCCTCAGATATGGGCACTGATGATATCCTGATTGTATTCATTTTAATCAGTTGCTATTTGTCAACTGAACCGTAAGTACCAGGCATGCATATGCTTTTATTGTACGACAGCTGACAACTACACATGGACACATCAACTCCAAGAGTGTGACTTAATGAAACATGTCTAGTCCTTCAATGAAGTGGGCGCGGCACGACCATCAGGTCTGCTATGGTGAAATGAGCAGAAATTTGGTGATACAAATATAACCCATTAAATTATTTTAAACAGTTACTGGGGTAACTATTCATAATATCACAGAATCGCAGAATGGATGAAATAGGAATGGACCTCTGGAGATTTTCTTGTCCAACCCCCTGATCAAGCAGGGTCAGCTAGAGCCGATTGCACGCGACTGTGTCCAGTTGGGTTTCATATATCTCCATGGACGGAGACTCCACAACCTCTTGGGAAAACTTGTATCATTATCAGAGCAAAGATCATCTTTGTGTCTTGTGCTTGCAGAGTGCACTAAACAACAGGGTCTCATTCTATGTTTAGAGGGCATGGTTCCACCCCGTTGTTCTTCATAAATCCTGCAAACAGAGCATTTGAGGACCGCTGTTTTGGCTTCACTGGTTGTAGTGGGCAAATTAACTGTTATATTTGAGATTTCAAAGTTCATACTATCTTTCCTATTGATTATGCAAACTGGAATATTATGTGTATACACAGAGATTGCAATGTAATTAAATACATGATTTATAATTGTATTTTAAGCTCTGATAAATTTAGGAGAAGCTGTGTCTATTTGAGCCTTGAAGCTGTAAATTCGAGGCTGAGTTCTGCTAATACTTAAAGCTGTAACACTGATCAGAAAGAAATGAGAATGGACATACTGGAAATGTTAATTATAACCATGCCTGGTTTATCCTTGGATTTTATATCTCTTCATCAACACTGCTATCTTTCCTTTGAAGACAGAAATCCCCAAATCAATGATGTTCTTATTCCCTATGCAGGGAGAAGAAAAATTGTAATGAAAGCRTATTTTAATGGTCACCTCATCAAAAAAATTATCATCCTCTCTTCCATTGGAAAGACTCTTTGGCAAAGGGAGAATGGTGCCAGCTTTCTAGCCAAGTGGGGCTCTAGGAGATAATTTGTCCCTTTTGTCCCTGAATAATTTACATGTGATACAGAGCCAGTCTATCTGCAGCCATATAACAGATACTTATAAAAGCTCTATCTAAGTAGCTCCTTTGTTAAAACCAGTAATAGCCTCTTATTCTAAATAACCAGCTCTAGTGGTCATGATATCTCACACATTTACTAACAAGTGACATTAGCATGGAGTAATTGAGAAAGTGATTGCAGAAATAGAGTGTTGTATTCAGGAGGAAGCTTAATGAGCTCCTAGAGGATCAAAGACTCTTTTGGAAGTTCAGATATTGCCCATTTCTAAAGTTCAAACACTCCACCAAATCTACTAGCATTTGGAACATTGTACTATAGGAGAAAGGAGTGTGTTCAATAAGGTCCAACAAGGGAAATGAAAATAAGCTGCAAATATCTCAAAATCTGGCTTTTTTAAAATTCAGTTTTCAGTTAAGGTGCCAGGTGTAAAGCCAAATAATTGTCTTGAGTTTTAAATGAAAAGTTAATTACAGAAATCTTCAGTGAAGAAACAGACCTAAGGTGCAGCCAGGAAATACTTATTAAATAAGGAGTGATGGCTTGGTAGAGTAACTAGGTAAACTTTTAAAAGTTTTCTCAGTGGTAAATATCAAATTSCTTTTTGTTTATATGTTGCAGAAATATGGTCTTAGCTCCCAAACAGGTAGATACCTGCCTCACCAAAGAGACACTGAACAGCTGCTGAATGAACACAAGTAGTATTACTTGATTGCTTAAAATTAAAAGTAAAATYAAGAGCTATGAATCTTTACAAATATAAAATGTAACTGTGTCTCATTTACTCACCCTCTGGATGAGGAAGCAAATGCGATGGAGCACAAGAGGGCTTGATTAACCCCGTCTAATTTGCAGTGCCAACGAGAAAGGCTCCAGCAGGAAAGTTTGGAGGGTTGGCAGAAAACTTTGAGGGTCGAGTTGATTTTGTCCCTAAGCTTTTTGTAGTGGAGTAGTGACACCATGGAACTGTTATGTCTCTTACATTGCCATGCATGTGCACACGCACACACGCACACATATATTTGTATGAATTGCTTCTAAAAAAACTCTGGAGGCCAGGAAGGGAACTATTTCTCTTTATAAGTGTAACTGCTTTCATGGGTTGTATAGTCAAAAAGTGGAAATAAAACAGTATTTTATGAGTTCTAGAATAAATTGCTGCAATTTATTTCACCACTGAGCATATTTGACCAAAGAATGCTGCTAGGTGCAATCTAATGAATTCACCAGGGAATGAGAACAAAGTAAATATATTTTGTGAAGGATCAATTAGGGGCTGCAGTTTCTTTTTCTTTGTCCATTTTCCTCTCTTTCCTACTCTTTTGTGGATCTTACCTCTCCGCAGAGCAAATAAGGCTGCATCACTGTTCTTGAAACTGGTACATGCTTTGCTAATGGAGCGGAGCAAGGGGATTATGCACTGGCAGTCTCTTGCAAAATTTTCCAGGATTTATGGGCACTGATCACATATCTGAGCAAGCCCATGCATTAATCTATGCCCACGTCACTGATTTCTTCCCATAATTAACTGTGATGTGCCTGCAAAGCAGAGATGGGAAAGCCATTGAGTGTTTAAGTAAGTGGGGTTTGTGTGGTGMGATACACCAGAGGTAAGATTCATCTCACCTAACTTCAGCTTTTAGGCATCAGTTCAAATCTAGCTGCCTAGTTTCCCTCAACAGTGAGTGGAAAAAGAATAAGAGAGTGTTCAAAGAATGATCCATTGCATCCTAAAATAGGGATTCAAGAACTGCCTTTTTTCTGCAACTTCTGTGTCACTACTGGCTCCTGAAGGAGCCTGATTAATTGATTTTAATAGATGCCTAAGTATGGGATGGTAAGTAAGTTGAAATGAATCCCTCTTCAAGTGATGGTGACTTGGATAGGGTAGGCTACTAAAATGAATTACTTGTAATTTGATGCAACTCACATGCATTCCAGCAACAGAAGAGGGCAGGATGTAAAAAATGGCTTCTTACATTGTCTAAAGTCTTCCCTCCTGTCTTGCTCGTTCCAGTTCATACTTGGTCCTTGGTATCACTGGCGTCTCTGCCATGGGAAGAAGTGCCCAAGTAATTTCTAAATATTTTTGATTATCTCTTTCTGGCAACACCTCTCTAGAGAAAGAAGGAAGCATTGGGAATTCAGCACAAGAACAGCATGGTAGCAATTACGGCTTTTCTTCAGGATGCTTAATATTCCTATTATCTCATATGCATACATATTTAAATGCTACATGCTTCCTTTTAGGAATAGACTGCTAGTGGTTTGAAGTACCCATAAAACTGCTGGAAAGTGACAGTGCCAATTAATCTATTGACAGATTTGTTGTTTAAATATTAACAGAACATTAAGCAAATGTTGGCTGCTGCACTGAGATCCCTTCAGAGCTCCTTCCTCTGAAGTGCTGAGCATTTCCAGACACTGAAAATGTCCCGGACACTGCAGGGTGGGAAGGGTATCATAAATTTTTTAGTCCCTTTTTCCCCACAGCTGCTAAACATACCATAAATATCATCTACCCCTGTGAAAAAGAAAAGATTTGTAAAAGCCTCATACAGAATATAAACCCCTTACAGCAGTAACAGATTGAGTTGTGAGCTTGTGGAGGGTATAGCAGGGAAGGGCTTTGCCTCTAACTACTTCACCTAAGCAGTAGAATAAGAAATGAACGTGGGGCACTGAATTTATCAATCTGCTCAGTTGGTGACCTGGGAAATCTTGGAAAAGCCTCTGCAGAGGAAGGTAATTTTGATGCAAGATCAAGATGGGCTTGGGCCATATGACCCAGAGGGCCATGCCGTGATGAATTTGGTTTCCTCGGTGCTTATGGGTGTTGTGAGTTGGAAGCAGAATGTTGGTGGAAGCCAGGGTGGAAGTCAGGTCTAGCTCAGTCTTGTCCATAAACAAAGACATGGGGTACACAAAATGAACGCTGACTTCTTTGYGTTTGATTTTCCTGGCCAAATATGTGTACCTCAGAGAAGACCTGGAGCACACAGTGACTTACAGACTGTGTGAACTTAAGCATCAAATTGAGAGTGCATCAACATGACAGTAAAGATGCCTCCTGCTCTGCAGTTTCAGTCCACTACTTTTCCCATTTCCTTTTTCCATCAAGCATATTTATGGTTCTAAACAGTTTCTTGTTGTCATTTCATCCTTTTACCTCTTTTATTCCAACAGGTTTCGTATCTCAGAACCCATCCATCACACTTCAATTCAGTCTTGTATTATTGCTGGAAGCTTCCCAATTTAATTTCTATTATTTTAACACATTACATAATAGTCTGAACATAATTTGTTGACTCTTTCTAGCTGCACATATTTTTTATTTCATGAAGGTTGCATTAAAGACTTCTTCAAAGATTTTGAAGTATCCTTACTGTAATCTTACTGCCCTTCAGTTATAATAACTCCTTAYTGACTTTTGCTTTGCTACAGGTTCACTCTTAAATGTTAGTCATTCATTTTAGTAGCACATTGCAGTTCTTTCTATCCAACTTTAACTGAATATGGAAGAAAAATGGAAAATTATTACTTTTATGTTAATTGAAGATAAAGACTCAGGAAAGCCAGGTTTCTAGCAAGAGGTCTGCTCTAGAATTTGAATTTTTCTGACTTTGTAAGGGTTTAGGGACAGGGGCTGTGATCTCTSCCTGTCTGGAGTGTTGTTTACAGGAATCAACGTGGACAAAAGTTCAGTATTGCTCCACAGTTCATTTCTTGTGCCTTTTCCTCTTTTCTGAGTGATATTTGAGCTGCAGCAAAACTTACCCATTTTTTTTCAGWAAGAGGCACAGAATAGCCATCACTGCAAAAGAAGAGGTGACTACAGCTTGAAACGAAGGCTGCCTTCAGTCACAGATGGSTCATGTCACAGTCAGGAGGGAGCATTCAGGTCTCTTGGGTCGCTGTTCCTTCCACTGTGTAGACATTCCTCTTCATCTAAAAATTCCATTTGTTTTRCTTCCTTTCAAAATAAATCATTGGATCTGGTTTTTGATTTGAAATTAAATGAAAAGGGAGTAGATGATAGCCAGAGAGAAAAGGTTCACTAAAACAAGAAAATGTGTAGGTTTTGTGGAATAAAAGACAATTTGCCTCAAAAAAAATCCATAATAAGATATTGATTACAGTTTTTCTTACGAGATTACTATTGAGTCAGGGACAGCTTCAGTAAATAATACCAAAGCTCAAAAATTCTCAAGCTTTAGTTTCACAGTAAAGGGTGATAATTACAGTTTGGAGTAGTTTAAACAGATTAATAACATCTCTTAGAGAAATATAAACCATGGGGGGGAGTTATGTTCTTCCCTAGGCAGACAAGATTTGGATATTAAAAAAAAATATTAGGTGACATAAAACCTCATGTAATTTCCTTATTTTTTATTTCTTTTATGTGTTTACCCATATTTTTATTTTATTATTTTCATTTGGTTTTGCTGTTTTGATTTTCTACTGTGAAGGGAAGCATTGTAAYGGTGACAGTTTTGACAAGTCATGCTCAAACACACTGTGGGTCCTTTGATGTCAAGGTGGGGGTTCCTGATGCCTCTGATTATTTTGACTCACGTCCTTTCAATTCTTAGGGGAGCAWGCAAACCTGATAAAGTGTCTGTGAGAATAAAATGCAAAGTAAAATCAGAAGCAATATTTTCTCTATTAATGCATATGTGTGGTTGGCAGGGTCCCATTTTTCCATGAAGACTGTGCCTGGTTGACTGTAAATGATTATTACAGGGTCCATACACAGCTGTCTCATGCCATTTGAGATGCTTTTGAGTATCTCTCTTGGCCTACAGGTGCTTCTGCAGAAGGGTTTGCGTCATCAGTAGGTTTTCTGCCATAGCTGTCAGTCCTGTGCGGATGTCTTGCACACCAGAATGTCTCAAATGGCACTAGCTGCTTATGTTTAGGCTATTGAATTGCACCCCAAGGCAAAAACTGCAAATAAGAAAAGTGAAGTTGTATAAGGTAATCACAAAGGGCCTGTGCTGGAGTGCAATGGTGAGAGTGAGGACACAGGCAGTGTTTAATGGAGGTCGTACCTAGCASATCCAGGATGCTTCTACTTAACTAACTTAGCGCAGAGGCAATCTGCAGGCTGCTACAGCTGCAGGTATACCAGATAAGCATGTGCTATCTGCATGGTGAATTGTAGAGCATCAACAAAGGAGGGACCAATGAGCAAATGCAAAATAAAGGGTCATAAAGGTGRATGCTATGTTTAAAGGGAGCTGTGGTCTTTGGACTGCTAGGTGTCAACACACAGTTGTCACTGTCTAAGCAGCAATACACTGCATTTCTATTTGCCTGAGTAATGAATACACAAATGGCGAGTCTATTACTAAGCTAGTTTTATGACCCTGGAAAGGAGGAAAAGCAAACAATAGGAGGAAAGAAGCAACAGTAGCTGCATAGGGAAAAAATCCCTATAGTCCTCACCACTGATGTGGARGAGGACTGAGCTGCCTAACCTATCATCCCATCTGGGTAAAGGTAGCTCTTGTTGCCAAGTCCATAGCCACGTGCCTTGCAAAGCACATGTACCTTATGTGGCTCATCTCAAATTTCTGCCTTTAGTAATAAGTGCAATTATTAGTATTGTTGCACAACTAGCACTGCCAGGGATATACATAGAGATGGGTGATGAAGGTTAATGTACCCACATACCAATTTCCATGAGCTGGGTACTTCTTCTCTGTGTCAGATGAAAGTATCTGTGTTGTCTGGCTTGCTAGATGTAAGAGTTTATAACCATGCAAATACAATGAATGCACTGGGGCTTCTTCTGCAAGAAAGCTCTGGAGCTCAGTTTAAGTCTGCAYTTGGTTTTGAGAGTTGGGATTTGAGAGTCTTGCTGTACGTGCACTTAGCTGAGAAGGTACCCCTAATCTTTGGGCCATGGGCGGCAAGCACAGAACTTGCAAAATGTGTTAACAAGCATTGAAGTTCTTGTTATGACCTTACTAAACTGGTTTTTGTACATTTAATGAAGTCGTTTTTTACTTCTCCTCTGAATCTTTTCCTATGCCTCCAGTACATAATTCTCACTATTTGAAGGGAGAACTTGGCCAGCATTTTCTGTACCTTCTGTGGAAAAAGAGTGTTATATCACGTATTAATAGCCTCATGCAGAAGGAATATCTTAAAAAGCAGGGAAATTGTGCCAGAAAAGGAAAAGAAAAATCAGGGTCAGTATTACTTCGGTACTTTTTTTTTTTTTTTTTTATTTTTCCAAGGCATTGCTCTTGGGCGGAGCCTTCCTCTTTCATGAAGCCTGTCTTGCTTCTACTGTCTTCTGCAGAGATAGTAAAACCAGTCACATGAATGTTACAGTGAAATATGGTTTTGAAATATTGTTTTCTCAGCATGGAAATCTCCCATGTTTTTTTTTCCCCATATGTATTTTTGCTGTTTTTGTAGTGCCAAGAGCAGTTAACAAATATGAGGCAAGAATAATGAACCATATCTTTTGCAAACAGCGAGTTGTGATCTGGGCCTTGGCTTTTGCCAACGCARCAGACCTCAACATGCTTTGCACAGTCACTCCTGATAGTGGCACCCTATGGCTGAATAATATCATGGCTGGAAACCAATGCCACTGGGAGAAAACAGGCTCTTTAGAACATAAAGTTTTGGATTAATTAGAAGCTCTATAATAAATCAAACAACAAAAAMCGGTGAATCTTTATCCAGAACAAACACCTGAAAAAGCCATGTGTGATACTACTTGTAGCTAATCATCAAACAATGGCAAATACAGATGGTGATTTCCCATCAGGAAAACAAAACAGACGGTGCAAATAGACTTTTTGAGCCAAAGCTACAGATAAATGTCAAGCAGGAAGCAGTTGGTTTAGGAACAGAACTTAKTTAATGTTAGGTCCTGAGAGCATGAAGAAAATACCCATGATTTTCATTCTCACTTTATCATGCAGCAACAGGAACATCTTAACTAGACTCATCTCAGAGATTTTGGGAGATCTTCCTTTATAGGATTCGCAGTGTGGGTTCCCTGTGCTGGGCCAGTGAAAGGAGCGCTCGCTGCCTATGCCTGGCCCAGTGTGGCAGTGAGATCTGGAAGGCTGCCCATTATTTYGCATTTTAGGATGTAAGACTGGAACTGCAGTGGGATGCAACGTAACTCTTAATGCTAGGACTTGAGCAAGAGTCATGTTCTAGATAAAAATTAATGATCTAATTTTCAAGCTGGAAGGACAGTAAAATCTGTGTTAAACAGCAGTGTCTGACAAACTTGTTCTGGCTCTTCTTGGTTGGTTTGGAGAATATTTCTCCATACCCATCAGCTGTTCTAGAAATAGAATAAAAYGTATCAGCTCAGACATTGAGGAGCAAAGAGCTGGACTCTCATCCTGGMCAGCACCTTTACCCTTCTGARTAACAGWGAACGTACGTCACCTTGYAGAGTCTGACRTAGTGAACATGGGAGAAAGCATCTAGATCCTGATTTTAACTGACATAAAACCACACCAATGGATGTCAAGRCATCCCACCTCATTCTGCCTGAGCTCTAAGCTGGCCAGACATGAGCAGYCTGTGTTCATAAAAATGTTGACACATCCTTATCAGATATATTGGGGTGATAATGCAAATGGGCAGCTTTTGGATGGGTTCAGCCTTTTTTCTGGTTACCTGCTCATGCAGGCTTAGTGGCCTGTCTGTCCTTCCCATTGTGGACATATCTACTGATTGCAAATGTCTGGAGTACCTGCTGAATGACTTTCAAGAATTACCTCCTCCAAGGTCAAGAATTGTCCATACCCACGTGCAGGAAGGCAAGCGAAGGYGGCAGGAGGGCTGTAGCTGGGGAGGAGGAATAACCCCATGCACCAGGAAGAGCTGGGGGCTGGCTGGCTGGAAAGCAGCTTTTCAGAGAAAGACCTGGGGGTCCTGGTGGACAACAAGTTGCACRTGAGCCAGCAATGTGCCCTTGCTACAAAGAAGGCCAAAATCTTACCAGTGTGTAGTAGTACCTGATGTGGGGGAGTAAAGAAGATAGAGCCAGACTCTTCTCAGTGGTGTCCAGTGGCCAGGACAAGRGACAATGGGCACAAAGTGAAATACAGGAAATTCTTATAAATATGAAAAAAACCTCCACTTATTTACAGGCAGGATGGTCAAACACTGGAGCTTGTTACCCAGAGAGGTTTAGGGGTCTTCATCCTTACAACGTTCAAATGCAATGTCAGGACATGGTCTTGAGCACCCTCCTCTAGCTGACCCTGCTTTGAGCAGGTGGTTGGACTAGACAATCTCCAGAGGACCCTGCCAACCTCAGTGACTGTCATACTATGAAGTCATTTGTCTTCCAACGTCCGGTCCYCCTCCTTCATCTTCCTATTGAGGATGCTAATCTCCTATCTCCTAGAGGGTGTGATGATGGGAAAGTAAGAGGGCTCTCTGAAGGCTGGATATATGTAGGGATGCTGACTACAAATGTGACTTTCCTGTAATTCTGAGCACATCAGCAGTACTCACTGGGTTTGTTTCTTGCTCTCACTTTCATGGGTATAACACTGGACTGGGTATAACTGGGTATAACTGGGTATAACACAATGACATTTATTAAATTCTTTCTACTTTCAGCTTGCTGCAGTCTGGAGATTCTCAGCTTCATCACCAGAACTGTTGGATCTCACCTTAGTAACAACCTCATTCAATGCTTGATATGGTGTTCAGAGAGCCTTATAAGCGTGGAATTGTTTATTTAAAATGTGCTTTGATAGCAAAGGTTGAGTTTACTGAGCACTGAGTAGCAACAAGAAYAGCATAAAGATGGTGATCATCTTAATACTATACATTAGCTCATCAGGATTAATGTTATTATGACAAAACCTGGACAAATTAATGGACATTAGACTGCTGTGATGTGAAGTTAATATCTTCATTTTTGGGCTGAGTGAAATCTCTGCACATGATAAAAGGTACCTGGCAATAAATATACCAGCTCTGAATAAGTCAACTGCTATKCTATTGAGAGTGACCTTATATGGTAGGAGACGAAGTAGACGATTCTCCCAGTCCTGGGAACATGGAGTTCTCTGCTTGCTTGCATTTGTTTTCTCAAATTTTGCAGTCCTAGACATAATTCTATAACATGCCATCTGTTTTTGTTAGCCTGCTTTTATTTGCCTGTCTCTGGAGGAAGCATGAACTGTCTTTGTTCATCAATGTCCAAACATCTCATAGCACTCTTCCTCTCTCCCTTCTTGCAAGTCAGATGGAAGACACAGCAGCGCAAAGGCTAACTGATCCTGAYCAGTCTGGAGTTTATATCAGTGACAAATTCACACAGCATACAGCCAGAAAGAGCAATTGAAATTACTTCATTTGATTTCCCATAGAAGAGAAACCAGGGGTTTTCTTGGAATTCATTATCGTTTGAACAATACCTAAAATTTAAGGAAACCACTTCCCCCCTGCCCAGTGATGGAGAATCCGCTGCAAATTTAGTAAGTTTTGGCGCTTCTCTACCCTTGCAATTAAAAGTCTTAACTTCATTTCCCTCTGAATTTGCCAATGTTAATCTCCTAGCTATTTGGTAGATACTCTTCCCTACCTATCCACTATTGGCAACTACTAGAAAGAGACATAGGAAACCAAATGTTCCTTTGGCTGTCTGGTACAACCATTTTTAAATTCTTACTGTTCTGCTAATCTGAAAGCCTATGTTMTACAATATCTTTTCCCTTCATGGAAATTTATAGTCTCATTATAGACTCTTTAACTTTCTTTTTGTTGAATGAAAGAGATCAAGCTCTTTCAGTTCTTCACGCAAAGGTGCAATTTGTATCATTATATCATATTGTGATCTTTGTATGATTTGCATGCCTYCTTCTTGCACTGGGGACACTGTAACTAAAGAAAGGTAAAATAATCTTAACATGTCACCCTGATATATTCTGATTTGTACAATGAAAGTTTTTATTAGCCTTTACAGCTACAGCGTGGAGAAATATATTGCAGAGAATTGCAATTTAGATGAAACATCACTTTACTGCACAGAAAATAAATGACTTCAGTGGCACTATATGTAGCATAAGAAAACTTCCTGTAAAACAGTTGCAGCATCTTCTGGCTCAAAGTTTATKAATTAGGGGGAAGGTGTTCAAATGGTCTTAGTGGAAGTCAATGCAGTAGGTCAAAATTATGCTGGTTGAAGAAATATTACCTTTGTCTTAAGTTTGTATAGGGAAAAATAGTACAAATATGCTTCTGATGATTTTYGGTTTGTACCCTGGGAGATGTGATGAAGGACAGTACAGAAATTGCAATGGGAAGAGATGCTTGCCCCTTTTAACATGAAATTTCACCACATAGTTYATCTCTCAGCACATCTCTTTGTAACAGATTTACAGTGTTTGGACAAAGCTCAGGCTAGCTCTTGGAGGCCCTTCAATGTGTTTCAATCTCATTTAGGATGTGAAGTTTGTCTGGAAAATATTAAAGCTTCTCAGTCAACAGAAATTGCGGTGAAATCATAGGTGGGCTCATGAGGTTGCTGTTATCATTGCTTTCATGTTGCAGATGGTTCTGTTTTCCAAAATGGCCAGACAACTGACATAGATAGCAGGAAGTTTTATTTCTGACTCTTTACTCATAAAGCTCCAAGTTGTACCAGTGCAGAATTGTTTCACATGCTCCAGTCAGCTGAGGTTCTACATTTACTGAAAAACCCACAATTCCTTTCTACTAGCCTGGAGCATTAATGCTATGCGTGTGCAATTGCGAAGCAAGTGGGTTTAGTCTGAGGCATTATATTATTGAAAAAGCATAGGCTGGCCATACTTGATAATGTCTTTATAACTTCCCTGAGTCTCAATTTAGTACTTGTGAACAACCAGCTAATTGGATGTGGCCAACACAAACCATTCAAACCAGTTTCCTAGTCTATAAGGTCATCACAAGATGAGACTGATTTCAGATACATACTCCTGTGAACAAATCTCAGGCTCTTCTTGAGGGGTCCATTTCAACCATTGCATGCCTGGAAACTGGGAGATGGGGAGGACGTCTTGTACAAAGTCCTTTTCTAAGTGTCCAGCTGACTGCCTGAAAAAGCAGAAGAGGTCATTCAGAGGCTGGAAATACCTGATGTTTCAATGATAGAGGGAAGAGTAGTAGATGCTTGAAGATGGTCTGGGCACTACACACAATGTGAGGTATTGGGTAATGGCATGCACCCTGATGCTAAGGATGAAATGAAGACCATCTGTCTGGCTCATTTCCACTGCTTTCCCCATCCTCAWCGCTTGCCCATATAGGCTTTGGGCGATGCCGATGTTACACCACTTGCTGATTTGATAGCTACCSTAGTGAAATTAGCAGCCTCAGTCAACTTCATGGCAGGACAGGAGACTTGTTTTTGCTCGCTGTTATYATGCAAATACCGTGACTGACTCTGTTAAAATGTTCACTTTGACCAGCTTTATTGATGTGCATGTGTATAAGGGTATGCAAGTCTGTGAATCTACGTGTGGAAGGAAAATCCACTCTAGAATATCATCTTCACTCAGCAAAGCAGCATGTCTCCCAGATACTCTGCAACAGCCAGGAGGGTGCAAATGAGATTTGAATAGCTCACTTTGAGTCAAATAGTAAATTCCTCCAAATACCTGCTATTTCAGGTGAATGCTTTTGGTAAATAAAAGGGTGTGAAAGGTTTTATTTGATAACACCAATAAGCACCAATATTTTTAAAAAGTTCAATTCCAGAAAAAGCTGAAGACTTTTTTTTGGCATTTTTGAAGTAATAATGGCAATATTTTAAAAGGTAGAAGACTAAATGACTAACATCCTGCCCAGCCTTGACTGGTTAAAGCTGCAGAATACCCTCCTCATCATAACTCTCCCCAGCAATTTGAAGAGGGTCCATCCCTGYTACGTGTTTCTGGTGTCTAACTGCAGGGTTTTGTTATTCTTTTAACAAACCACTCTTTGGTTTGTTAAAAGAATTTTCCCTTTTTCCTGCACACTGGCAATATCAGGGTGAGATGGGTCTTTCAGTCTCTTCAGTGTCTGTGGTCTGATGATTCTGTGGTTTGTTCTTGYGGTATCCATAATTTCTTGGTGGTGTTATACCATAGTACCAAATATATGTCTTTATTTTCACTGCCAGTTAAAATAAAATACTTGCAGCCCATTGTGACTCAGTCTTCTTGATTCTAACAACATAAGGGGGAATGTGAAATATKTGCTTTACCAGGGGTTTTTGGAGTGATATTGGCTAGCGTTTTTTCAGCTCATTAAGATTTTCCAATAGCAACTGGCAAATACCACAAATGTGAAGTGATGACAGGATCTGCAAACCAAAAAGCAATGCAAACAGAAGGCACTAATAGTCTTTACATGGTGGGATTGCATTTTGCATAGGAATATTGGCACAGCAGCAGCAATCAGCACAAAGAGCTGCGCAGCCACAGCAGAGCATGTCCCAGCAATAACCGGACAGTTCTCCAAGCTCATTTCTGCACATTAGACTCACTGCTTTCTGTCACAAATGCATAAATAATGCATTGGTTCAGCAACAAAGTTGGCAAGCTGAGACTCATTAGGATTGGATTTCTTTCTTCTCCCCTTCCCAGAGATCAGAAGCATCAAACGAGGCTTTGTGGGAGATAATTGATAGCAGAAAAGGTAGGCAGAAGCCATTTACTCTTCACATGTCACCCCCAGGATGCAGTGTAAAAAATCCCAGGGACATAATAAGCCACTCAGGGAACTGGCGTAGAAAAGGGAACATGGTTCCCTGGATGGGAATCCTTCTAAGAAAGACCTTCACCTGTTTGCTTCTTAATCAAAACTTGCCACTGTAAAATTAGCATGTTCTGAATACTTATTCATGCCTTTCACTTCCTATGTCTTCCAGACAATCAGAGAAAAAAGAACTGGAAGGGACTGAGAAAATGCACAGGATCAACTATTCTGTATTATTCCATGATGGATGTTTGGACTGTTTTTGAGAACATGCAATGTTTTTGGACATGCATGGATAATGTCCCATCCCTGGGCTATCTATCCCAAACTTCCCTTATGCTCCTATCAGAAAGGTGTCTTTTTTTSGTTTGTTTGGTTTTTTTGGGTTGTCTTCCCCCCCAGCCCCCACCCAGTTCCAGCCTAAATTCCCTTATTTCAGTTCAAAACCATGTTTTTCACCTCGGTCAAAGTGCAGAGTTCTCTCTCTCCTTGGTTTCTCCTTCTCTGGCAGAGAAAGTCAGTTCCTGTTTTCCTCCCGTGCATGCTCTGTTTCCCAAAGCATGATCACTATTGGTAGACTGGAAATACAATGTCTTTTTTTTTTCCTCTGTCTCTTTTTTTTCCCCCTAATAGTTTGATGCTGTTGCATCATCTTGAGCTGATGACTGACAGTAAGTRGTAAGAAAGTTTGGTAGAACTTCTACCCCATTAGTTGGTCCTGGCTTGCAGAAATATTCGTTAAGACTATTCTCTTTGGAGATGTGCCTGAGGTGGGAGTTTCAAAGCTAATGTCCATATGGGATTGGGGGGCTCTGATTGGGGACTCAACGTATACTTCTTCTGTTCATATATTTTGAAAGGTACCGAGGAACGCAGGAACCCTTGTTCTGGTTACCTGGCAAGTATATTGAGTGTGGTGTACCCCATCTTCTGCACGCCATCTCCTGATGGATGTGACAAGGGATTCCACTGTCCAACCCTGTGTTGTTAGCACTGATGTGAAGGCAGCAGAGGTGGGGTGGCCCGAACACCAAATTCAGAGAGGCTTCCCAGTCAGAAGGAGGATACCTCKGCTACTTGGGGTATCTTGGATGGCAATAAACACTTATGTTCAGGTAGCTGACTCTCATTGTATGCWTCCATTTCAGGAAGAACTGAATTGCTTACTTGGTTCCTTTGATGTTTGCCACTAGTGCACATGTAGTAAACACCACTATGTAGATAGTATCACTTAAGTGCTGAAATATGGAGCTGAATCCCACCCTTGAACAAAAAAAAATCCTTAACATTCACATACAGAATATCCTTCTAGATGCATCTTTGGCTGTAAACTGTCAAAGCTTTTTGAAAAGTGATGATTTTGACAAAATTTCATTATTAAAGCATGAAAAATTTAGCATCCTAGAAATAATGCAACAGCTCAGTTTCTCATTTCAGAAAACCTTGGGCATTACTATTCCTGACTTCAATTATCTCAACCAGTCCTGTATGACTCCTCTTGTTAGCTGGTGGCTTTAATGGAGTTCTATTACATGCAACCATTTCCTGAGCAGCCTGAGCCCTACGTGGGACTTTGGTTCCTGACCTAAATGTGGTCTCCTGACCTAAATGTGGTCTCCTGACTATGTTACATGAACTGGAATTAATCATCAAGATGATAGACTGGTCACATGGATTTCTGATAAATAGATATTGCTCGTTTCTGCAATTACCAGTTAGGAAGCTGGAGATGAATGGTCACTGAGAGTTCAGATTGCCAGCGATAACCAGCTTAACTTCTAATTACCAGTACAGTTAGAATGCCAATTGCCTATTTAGAATACCAATGTATGTTCATTTGATTTCACATTTTAATTTAAGAAGCATAACCAAATCCTAATTTTAAAAAGAATGGTTTATATATATATCTCTATATGAATTTCAGTAATGAAATGAGCTAGAAATATTCCAATGCATCARAGCAAAGTGGAATGCCTTGATTGAGCTGAAACAATTAAGAAATGTTTCAGSCAATTAAATTTTGTGAGAAATGTCAAAAATTGGCTTTGTTTCATTTCAGTGTAACAAATCTATTCTGAAGATGTCATAATTTCCGCAGAATGGAAACCTCAAGTTTCTATGAGCTTCACATTTATTGTTATTGGGTTTTAAACTCCTGTGAAAATGACTTCACATATTTATTCCAATACAGTAACTGTGAAATAAACATATTTCTTTCAACTTGTGATTAGTTTGGCTTGTGTTTGAACTTGTCTGATGGCTCTTTCCCTTTCCCCCCTTTCTTTTAAATTATACTTATTGTTGTTTTTTAAATTAGCCTTTGAGCTCAGAGCATCTGCTCTCCTTGGGTATGTACAGGCAGCTCATTGTTCCACACTGACGCTAAATGGAAACTCGGACAGATACGGCATTTACACAGCCATGAGCATAGAAAGGTGATATGATTCAGCCAGTGAGGTAGRGCTGTGAAAGCCTTGAAATGCGGGTACTCATCCTGACTTGTCCATCTGTCCCATCTGGGACAAGACACTGCCCCTTTTAATCACTCTAGGCCTGTGGTTTCCCAGAATCTCTCTGCTCTTTGATTGTAAACCCACAATGAAGAGACTGTCTCTCTTGCAAAAAATATACAGCTCCTAGCACTATCAGTTTTTCAATCTGAATCTGATACAGAAAATGAATTTCCTTTTGCCTTTATATTAAGTCTGATGAATKTCAATAATATGGTATATTATGGAAATCTCGTAACTACGTTGTATTACTGAGTTGGCATTTAATAAACAAAAGCAAAGTGTGAATCTCCTGATTATTGTTCATCCTTTTCTTCTCCTGTGAATGACAAGTTCTTTATACAAGGACAAAGAATTTCTTATGACTAAGTGTTAGTCACTGAAGGCTGTTAGAAAACAATCACTGCTGGATTTTCAATAAACTGCCTCCTGGTTAGGAGCAAAATTAAGTTTAAGGTATGCTGGAAAAAAAATTCCTCATGTCCTTTAATGTCAAAGAGAGCAGGGCAGAACTGCCTTCTGCAGAAAACATAATAAAGTTGATGCTTGGATAAATGTTCGTAGCTGTTTCTGAATTAACAGCAAGGCTTYAATGCACTTCAGGTAAAAGCCGTACACAAATATTTTGCAAGAGCAAAGAGTAGGATTTTTTGTGGGGAATTTGTTCCAAAGATAGGTAATTAAGATAAAGAAATATCCTTGAACTGAAACTGATTCTAACATCTTGTTCTCTAGAAATGTATTTAAACATATGCTTTGCTCTGAGCATGCAAACATTGCCACTGAAGTCACTGAAAATGACCCTAAAGCTAAGCCAAACCATGCTGAATCGAGTTTCTTTGTTTTAAAAACATGGTTATTAAGCAGTTAACAATGCTATTGCTGTAGCTTCTCTTTTGCTAAGATAGGCTAATAAATATGACATTTTTAATGTATAATTTGCATAATGCTTCTGTTAATTTGTTATTTTCATTATGGTAACAGAATGAAAACGACATATTACACCCATAAAAACTATACAGCAGTGCTAATCCCTGTAGTCATTATACTGTTAACTGAATTGCATCTTTTGCATGGTCATTATTATTATTTATAAAGCCCCTTGATAAGGGCTCAGTGCAATGCAATGGGAAAGTTTCCTGATTTATCAAGGAAAGAATAAAATACTAAAATGAGGGAGAAAGTCAAGAGGGAGAGGAACTGGCAGCCAAAACACAAACTGAAGTATATGCTTCAATGTAAAGCATCAAATGGGCTTGTCTAGAGGTGAGATTTTTTGTAACAGCCATTTGCTGTTTGGATGTGGTGTCTACTAAATTTAACCCCATTGTACCAGGTGCCTCACATACATATGACAAAGGGTAAACCATGTCCCATGATGTCTCAGTGCAAAAGAATTATGCAGCGCGAGCATTACAGGGAGAAAGAAGCAATTTTTATGTACAGAGAGCTGTGAAGGAAGCAGGCCTAATGCTGCTGATGTTGTCCTACAAGGATCCCCATTCAGTTCTCTGCTCTGTAGAAGTTTCTTGCCTGGCCTTAGAAAAGTCATATTGTATCCTTACTTGCCAGCTATGGCACACAGCTCGTGTATTTCAAAGAGAGAACATAAAAATGCATAACAGACAACTAAGGAATAACATTCCTGGGTAAAAAATTCATGGTTTCACTTGGGTCTGTATTATGAAGGTCAGTGTATATTTTATTTTAGCTGTATTTGTGTGCCTACATGTGGATATCTAGCACCATTAGCGGTGCCCTAAGTTATTCCATAGCTTCGTATGGGGCTGGTAGAAATGACAGAGGATTAATGGAAGACTCATACCTTCTGGGTGGCAGCTAGATGCTAGACAAGATACCCTAGGACTTCTCAAGGCCTCCATGTAGGCAGCTGAATCCATCTCCAGGCTCTGCTGAGAGTATTGACTAGATCTTCAGGAGCTATAAGGGCTGTTTGGATACCTAGTGCACATTGCAACACCAATTTACTGACACCTATAACATCTTAGGTGTTATAATCTCAAATTTTGGGTGCAATTCTGTTACTTAAATAGAGGCATTTTAGAAACCTCAGAGTATTTGAAACTTTTGTTCAGGGTCAACTGATATGACACATGACGTACAGGAGCACCATGGTATTTTGGCCCAGGAGCTTGCAGCTAGGAGGGTTATAGAATCATAGAATCATTAAGGTTGGAAAAGACCTCTAAGATCATCAAGTCCAACCATCAACACAACACCACCATGCCCACTAAACCATGTCCTAAAGTGCCACATCTACACTTTTTTTGAACGCTTCCAGTGATGGTGACTCCACCACTTCCCTGGGCAGCCTGTTCCAGTGCTTGACAACCCTTTYGGTGAAGAAATTTTTCCCAATGTCCAATCTAAACCTCCCCTGGTGCAACTTGAAGCCATTTCCTCTCGTCCTATCGCTTGTTACTTGGGAGAAGAGACCAACACCCACCTTGCTACAACCTCCTTTCAGGTAGTTGTAGAGAGCGATAAGGTCTCCCCTCAGCCTCCTCTTCTCCAGGCTAAACAATCCCAGCTCCCTCAGCCGCTCCTCATAAGACCTGTTCTCCAGACCCTTCACCAGCCTTGTCGCCCGTCTCTGGACACGCTCCAGCACCTCAATGTCCTTCTTGTAGTGAAGGGCCCAAAACTGAACACAGTATTCGAGGTGCAGCCTCACCAGTGCCAAGTACAGGGGCACGATCACCTCCCTACTCCTGCTGGCCACACTATTCCTGACACAAGCCAGGATGCCATTGGCCTTCTTGGCCACCTGGGCACACCGCTGGCTCATGTTCAGCCAGTTGTCAACCAGCACTCCCAGGTCCTTTTCTGCCAGGCAGCTTTCCAGCCACTCTAGTATAGTCCTCAGGAAGGGAAGAATGACAATATTAAAAGAAAAGCTATATGTGAGGGATGGGGTCAGTTACCAGGATGTTAAGCAAGATGCTTCATTGCTGTGATTTAGGATGAAAAACTGAGAGAAAAGGTGTCATCTAGCATAGGACAGACTGGATAACAGTACTACAGTGCAAAAGTTGAAAGGAGGGAGAGAATAATCTGTTCTCTCTGTTCCTCATGAGCAGATCATGAAATAAGAAATGTTACTGCAACAAGGGAGTTTTGGATTAGACACTAGGAAAGAAAATTCTGACAGTAAACTTTGAGAAATGTTGGAATAAGCTGCCTGAGTTAAATGTGGACTCTGTCCCAGAAGGCTTTATAAATGGGATGGGTAAAGGTCTGGAAAGAATGACCTAGGGACAGGGAATTAGGCTACTACATGATTTCTTGATGTCCTGCCAGCCCTAAATTTTCACTACCAATGCCTAGGCAGACAGATAGAGAAGGCTACAAGTGACCCTCTTATTCCCACCTCCCTTTCTACCCTCTTATCATTCCTTGGAGCCAAACTTTCATCATTTTAAGTTCTTCTATTTGCTGTTCTGTAATGCACGTCACTCTTTCTCCCTCTCTCTCTTCCTTTATAATTCATCCATCATCACTGTATCTATCTAAATGTCCCTCATTTATAAACATCATTCATGATTATATATCCCTTATAACCTCTTCTGTCTGCTCCCCTGTACAGACTCACACAGTGCCTACTGAATAGTGCCATTAGTTACTGAATATTCACAGTAGTGTTGCTGTTTGAGGTAACACTTTTATTTTCTCCTGCACATCATCACTAGCTGACTTACAGCCCTTTCTCAGAGGGAAAGCAAAACTGAGCCATTCTCTCATCTCATTCTCAAATGTAAAATAGTTAAGTACTATAGGAAGCTATTTCTTTATTGCTTTTGTGCTTCCTCTCCTTTAGCCACCTCCACAACTGCCAAACGATATAAGACTGTGACAGACAAGTTGCCATAAATCTTGCTGCAGTGATGTGAGATGCAGCCACCTGCTGCCAGGGACTATCACACCTTAGGGATGGGACAAGGCAGAGGGATGCAGGTATCTGGACTTTGATCACTGAGCTCACAGCCTGACATATTTGACTAAAGTGCCCATAAAGGTGCAGTGGCATGATAAACCTGGCTTGGACTAATATAGCTGTGGCTCGATGGTGCTGCTCAGCTGAGGAGCAGTAACACCTAGTAGTGAGGAAGGGAGTATAACTGGGTGTCATCTCTGCTTGTAACCTAAGAGGGTCAGGGCACAGGCCATTATCTGCTGGCTTGACCAATGGATAATGACCTTTTGGATTTATTACACGGTGATGACCTTGAAGGTAGTAACACCATAAACGACTTCAGCAAAAATGTATCACAAATCTCAGAGGCACAGAGATTTGAGATAATTGTTTGGGGAGACAGAGATAGCAGGAAGGACTTTTTTAGTTATTGTGATGGAAAATGTCAATTTTATTTGTCTGAGTTTGTTATGTTCCTTGAAAAGAGGCTGTCTGGAAAAAGGAGAGCCTGCTCTTTCCTTTCGACTGCTACTGAACTCACTCCTGCCAAAAAGTAGTTGAACACATTGTGCAACAGGTTAGGAAATCCCAGCACAGAGTTGAAGACCTGCAGACATGCAGACCTCAGAGACATGAAGAGGTGACCAGGAGGTTGGGACAGATCTCAGGGAGGACAAGAACTTGCTAAAGGGGAGAGAGGAGTGGGTATGGTTTGATGCTGCTCAGAAATTCACTGAGTTAATTAAAGGGCATGCAAGGACACAGTGGGTAAATGAGTGCTGTGTAGAAACATTTTAATAAATTTTCTGTCTGACAAATATATAATGCTTTTTAATAACAGTTGTCTCACTAGCCAGGGTAAAACCTTATTAACGTGGAGATAGCTGGGCAATGTGTGGACATGTGCAAAGAATTGAGTTACCTCAGCTTAACAAGTTATTTCTCATTGGCCGCACACTGTTAATGACTGAATGCATGAGCCTCACCTGCTGTGAGTGCAGAGTGAAAAGTTTTGACTCAAACAGCTACCAAATGTTTCCCTTGGCACTTAGAGTTGGACAGGAGAAGTATCTTTTCATTTGATGATATAGGCCTAGAAGATTGTTTTTATCAAGAAAGCTTTGGGATTGGCTTACCCTTAAATATTTCTCATGGCAGCTGCATGAGCAATATTTCTTGGATCCCACAATCCTGACCTGGACTGTGGGAATTACAGAGCATATGACATCAACTAGAAGACGTATGGCACACTGGATGATGCTGACAGGGAGGGCAGGGTTTGTAGTTCTACTAACCTCTTCCACTCTGCTTTCTCTTAGGTTGAAGAATCTGTAGAGGGGCAGGATCACTTCCCTTGAACTGCTGGAAATGTTCTTCCTAACGCAGCCCAGGATGCCACTGACCTTCTTTGCTGCAAGGGCACATTGCTGTCATGACCGTGGTCAGCTTGTTGTCCACCAGGACCCCCAGATCATTCTTTGCAGAGCTGCTTTCCAGCTGTTGGCCCTCAGTCTGTACTGGTGCATGGGGTTATTCCTCCCCAGGTGCAAGAATTTCATGAGGTTTCTGTTGATCCATTCATCCAGCCTGTTGGGGTACTGCTGAATGGTGGCACACCTATCTGGTATAACAACCGCTCCTCCCAATTCTATATCATCTGCAAACTTGCTGTGGGTCCACTCTGCCTCACCATCCACGTCATTAATGAAGATGTTGAAGTGTATTGTCCCCAAAATTGATCCCTGGTGTACGATGTTGTTGACTGGCCTCCAGCTGGATTTCATGCCACTGATCACAAACCTTTGTGCCCAGCAGTTCAGCTGGTTTTCAGTCCACCTCAGTGTTGACTTATCTAATCCATACTTCATCACTTTGTCTATGAGGATTTTATGGGAGACAGTGTAAAAAGCCTTCCTAGGCTATTTATGCTCAGTAATTTTTCCTGTCCGAACATATATCAAAAAAAACCCAGTTTGATAGTTCCAAAATATTGCGTCTGCAGAGAAGAGGAACTTGTCTTGCCTACACAGTGCCAACATAATTACATTTGGATAGATGCCATGACCACTGTGAATCATGGGACTGGTTATATCAACCTACAAATGCTAATACAGCCACAGCTGCTGTGGTTCTTCCGCTTACTGTAAGTGACCTCCTGTGCTGACATGATTAAATGCATAAACTCTTTTTAGATATGTCCACACTGGAAAATGCCTGAACTAGCCCTAATGAAGCAAGTTGAAGTTCCCGAACAATTCTTTGTGTGGCACTACCCAGCCTGGTCTCAGTGAACCCTGGTGAAGCATGATGCTGATGTCATTTTCTCCTGCCACCAGCACTGGAGTTGGCCAGCATAACAGCATGTTGTCTGCATGACAGCATGTTGGTAAATGCATCAGTAAAACACTGTGCTCCTATTGACATTCCAGTAAAGGCCTTATGCAAGGAGGAGGCACTAATATATTCACGGTAGAACATCTTCGTCCTCCTCAGGGCTGGTTTAGTATAATTATTTTGAGAATAAAAAAAGACAGTTTCCAAGATAGTTATTCAAGAGGAGTTGAGGAGGAGAAGGCAAGACAGGCTCAGCACATCACTGGGAAAGTGTGGAAGACATTTGGGGTTGATTAGAAATCAGTTCCAAAGCAATTCTGCAAAGGAAAAATACCAGCTTAACTGTGTCATGTACCCCACAACCACCTCCCCTCTGAGTAACTCTGTCTATATACTCTCCCTTAATTGGTTTGAATGGCCTTTGCTCCTTTATTTTCTAAGCTGAGGTTCATGTCTTGCAAGAGCTGGTTGTGTTTCTTTTGCTCATTATATTAACTACTGAGTTGGAAGAATTAATTAGTTGATTACGATAAAGTCTAATTACTGTTTGCAGTTGGATTAATTAACTAAATTCCCAGAGATCCCTTCTACTCCCTAGCTGTTCCAGTGTAAGCAAGAAGATACATCCTAAGGGGTAATGACTTGGTAAACTACTTAATAAGCAGCATCTGCAATAGACACCTTTCCAAAATTCAAATACTGGAATTCAGCCCTTGGACGTACTTTAAAAGCTTGTCATTGAGTAGGACAAATGGGAAGATGGAAGAAAATATTCACATAATGAAGCTACATAACTGATGTGAAAGACTCTGTGGTTGAGACCCAGTTTTCATGTGTGCAGAAGACCTGCTCTGAAAAAAATGTCTGGGCAACACTGTGCAAAAAAACAACAAAAAAGTGAGACAGAAAACAGTGTGGTCTCTTTGCCATTGGGCTGGCACAAAGAAACTGTGTAGGTCTGACATGAACAGAAGGACAGGCTCTGTAGTAGCCTAGAGCAAGCTTCATCAAAAACGTGTCCACACCTTCATCAGTCTCTAGCACGTATGTCATTGTCAGTCCATCTTCATTGCTGGTATGTTGGACTGGGAACCTTGGTGGCTGAGATGGGAACATATGCTATTTTCTGATAGCCCATGGTGTTCACCTCCAGTAAAAGAATACTGCCAGCGCTAGCACAGTTTTTACCCTCTTGCTGTATAACCTTACATGCCCTCCAGGGCTGTGAGTTAGTATGTGGTGGTGTAGGTTTAGGTGTGGCTCCTGCCTGTTTTCAGATGTCTACGACATACACTTCTTCAACCAGCTCATCTCTTTTGACTTTGTGAGGACAAACAAGCATGTCTAGATGGAAATTCATCTGAATTAGGTCAGATACCTACCTCAGGATGAGATGACTGGCACTCTAGAGAGAGCTGTCACTCTGCATTGACTACAAGGGGAGCTCTGACAACAAGCTCACATACAGACATCTCTTTAATTTCATTTATCCCACCCTGAGGACTGATGAGTTTAGTGGGACTGCATAAAAATGAGAAAGAGGAGGCATGTGGCTGTATCCAAGCTAGACCCTAAGAGCAGTAATAGGCCAAGGAAAGAACAGCAAGGAATAGGATGGTTGGACATTTCCCTCACCCAAGTTCCAGCTGTAGTCATGCAACATAATCTGAAGAGTGATCATGTTCTGTAATAGCACAAAATAAGCATAAACATATTTGTAAGGCTAATTGTTTTAGTCATGACAGTACTAATGCCTTTTGTGTATGCATATGTGTATTTGCAGTGTGTGAACAAGATATATAACAAATTGGTTAATATAAGAGATACTGGAGCATATAAACTTCTTCCACACCAGTAAATGAACCAGTGCAAGTAAATGTTCTCAGGAACTGACACTTGCTTTGGCCTGGGCTATGGAGTCACCTCTCAAAGAGTTTCTGAGACAGTTTAGGGGTTAACACAGCCAATGATCATCTGTAACAGGCAGTGGGATATGGTCACACTTTTTCAGAGAGTAAAACAGCTTTTTATGGACATGGTGACAGATGATGGTCTGTTGTATGTTTAATTTATCACTATAGAAGTAGCCATGCTGTCTGTAAAGGTACCTCCAGTAAAAAGCCTTTGCCTTCAGACTGCAGACAACTCCTTCCTTTCTTACTTCCTCCATTTTCAAATGTCTTGCAGCTTTTTTGGCTGTCCAAAGAAAGGAAACTAAAGTATCAGTTCCCATGTTGGGTTTATCTCATATCTTTAATCTGCTGAAGGTAGATCTCAGGAAGAGAAAACAATATTTGGTGTCATATCTACAGTTGCATCTCCTACTGCAGAGATGTTCCAGGATGGCAAGGAGTGATCTGAGCAAGAGAGGAGGCTTGTTAAACCTATTGCTCAATATTTCTGCACTATCTGGCTGTACTTTAACACAAGAAATATTTGATATCTGCCTGGTAGAAAAGCAGCATATGGAAAAGTGGTGTTCAGTTTCAGATTAAGGAAATTAAATCTAGAAGCCTATGCATATATGTCTACCTGTGCAGTGGGTATGTAAGATTTCGTTCTAGTCAGTGTGTATTTAGTGAAAACCTATGGAACAATTCAACTGACCAGGCAGCAAGGGCTTGATTGAATTGCCCACAGGTAGGCAACTGGTGTGGTTTGAGATATCCTAGAATATCTCAAGGCATCCAATCTTATTTGGAAGATATGACTCAGGATCCATGCTCCACACCCTTCTGGAGAATCAGCTGGAGTCCAAGTGGATGTCTTCTAGGGCCCTGCAAACATCACTACTCACCTACACAAGGACAGCCAAACCAAGCTGTTGGTGTCTGGCTAAAGGGAAGCTGAGCAGTGCACTGACACCAGTGGGAAGTTAGACCCTGAGTGCATGTGGAGTTATGCACCTTTACATGTCTTAGTCTCAGCTGGAATCCCATCCAAAATCATAGAATCATAGAATCATAGAATCATAGAATCATTAAGGTTGGAAAAGACCTTTAAGATCATTGAGTCCAACCACCAACCCAGTACCCATGCCCATTAAACCATGTCCTGAAGCGCCACATCCACACATTTTTTGAACACCTCCAGGGATGGTGACTCCACCACTTCCCTGGGCAGCCTGTTCCAATGCCTGACTACCCTTTCGGTGAAGAAATTTTTCCTAATATCCAATCTAAACCT